>VDFB02047230.1:166291074-166419558 GCA_007258455.2 Sequoia sempervirens
TGTGGCATCACATGATTGGTTACTTTTAGATCAAAAGAATACATTTTGTTTAATTATGGATAGTCAAGTCACAACTATTGGCATTATATAAACAACTACTATCATAACTATTGGGCATTATATTAACAACTACTATCACAACTATTGGAACATGCTCAACTATTTGGTCCTCTCCCTTAAGTAACCATTTTATATTGTGGATCTCAGCTTGAATAATACGTCCAAAAAATTTGTGCCCACAAATGAACAAAAAAGTTAGTCAGAAGGTATGAATTATTCAAGCTATTGCCTGGTTCCCTAGCCTAGTTATATCTTGTCAAACTTTTCGTACATCTACACTTCTATTTTCCACTATTGCAAGCTGGTCGCACGATAAAACAAATAGCATTTCAAACATGTTATTTTTGTGGTTGAATAGAGTAATTTGAGACATCATTGAAGAGGGCCATCAAACAAATTGTCAATAATAAGACAAGAGCCAGTACACTGTAAACTGACATAATAAAACAAGAAACCATCACAGGGTTAACCCTTTAACAAGACACTTTGGCATATTTTTTTTTACTTCAATTTTTGTAAATAATAGTAATAAAACTAAAAATCATGGCTTAAGTTTTTAACAAGACAATTGGAAATTTCTTGTTATTTCAATCTTTGTAGATAATAATTAAAAAATTAGAAATAATTTTGAATCATTTAGTGTCTACTATTGAGAATTCTGAACAAGAAAATAAAAGCAAATTCAGATTTAAATGAACAATAGTTGTACAAAAAAAAACATATAATACGGTTCACCTTCAAAGGCTACATCTACAAGAAAAGCACAACAAACTTTCATTTTATTAATTGTTGTTGAAGCTTACAAAATTACTTTTTATTGCATAATCCACAAATTTTATAAAGTTTCCAAAATATGAAGAGAAAAGAAGGAGAAACAAAGAGACAAGTGGAAGGGTAATAGTCCAAGACCATTGGACTTAACATTCAACAATCTCCCATGTTAAGTCCAACCATTGTTGCAAATAATCATGCATAGAGATATCGCCACTTTTCCAAGCTTATTTTCACATCTTGATAAGGCCAAAAGAAGCCCTTCAAAACTCGAACTTCTCTTTTGTGACCACCTTTGTAAGTGCATCTTTCAAATTCACACTAGTATGTATTTTTTCCAAATGCAAGTTGTACTATTCAAGAACACTCCAAATGAAATGGTATCTCAGCTCTATATGCTTTGTCCTATCGTGAAAGGATGCATTTTTGGAAAAATGTATAACACTATTGATGTCATTGAAAAAAGTGAAAACTTGTTGTTTTCTCCCTAATTCACCCAATAAACATTGCAACCATAACATTTATTTAGCACCTTTGGTGAGTGCAATGTATTCCACTTTAGTAGTAGAGAGTGCAACCACTTGTTGCAATCTAGAAACCCAGTGGATTACTACACCCACAAAAGTGAATACATATCTAGTGGTTGATCACTAATTGTCCAAGTCATTGGCCATATTGGAGTCAACACAACTGATTTGAATTTCCTTTCAAATATCTCAAAATCTATTTAACTTACTAATAAATTTTACCTAGTTTTCTCATATACCTACTGACTACTCCCAATTCATGAGCAATGTCAAGTTTTGTGCAAACCATTACATACACGAGACTCCACCAGTAGAGGAATAAGGCACTATTTGGATACACTCTTTTTCTTCTAGTGTCTTTGGAGACATGTTAGTTGAAAGTTTGAAGTGATCCAAGAGAGTTGTGCTAATAGGCTTAGCATTCTTCATGCCAAATCTATCTAAAATATTTTCAATATATTTTTCTTGTGACAATTTCAATTCTCCTTTTTTCCTATACTTGATGATTTTTGTTGCTGTCATTTTTAGTTACCCCCCTCTAAAAAAAACCCTTCAAAGTACTTAGAAAAAATTAAAAAGGTTGCTTTCATCATTTTTAGACCAAGTTCTCATAACTATATCAGACAACGACATGGTTTTACAACTTTCCTCTTTCTTGACAAGCTTAATTCTATTAAAAATTCATGTGTTGGTCTCTGTGATAATTTATCCATCGTTCAAAAGGACTTTTTAGCCAAGAAATGGAATTGGATGGGTGAAGATCAAAATAATAAAATCTTGGTAGTGTTTCACAAAGTTTTGAAACCTTTATTGATTCCTGATAGGGTTCTCAAAACTCCTTCATTTCTACTTCAATTTTCAAGTTAAGTTGTGAATTATTTGTCTAAGTACTTTTTGTAACAATATGAAGGGGTTAATGAGCATATTAAAGTTTTAAAATTGTTTATTAAAGCAACATAATAACAATTTTTCATAACAATGGCATACTTTGAAGCATTTCAGGAACCTATTTAGAAATGGGTAACTAGTACATCTAAGGCTAAAAATTACTTCATTATCAAGAATGCATTTACAAAAAGGAAAGTTTATTCCAAGTAAAAAAGTATTTCATCCATTCACCATGAGCATAAATAATGTTAGTGTGAATATTTTTCACCTTCTTAAGTTTACTTAGGCTTAATAATGCATTGGTTATTTAGGTAGTTTTTTCCCATGCTAGGTAGTTTTGTCACCCGTCACCCATTTTCATGCCTTTATACTTGGCACTTTTGTAAATTATGTATAATCATGTCTCAATGCATTCCTTTTCACTCTTGGTGAAATAGCTTCTCCCGTTGCTTCTTTCTTTTCATTAAGGTTTATTTTGGTGTGACAGTTGCTCCTGGGTGCTTTAACATGGTATCATAGGCTATCTACTGCAACCATCCTCCAAGCTGAGAGTTTTCGTCGGGCAAGAATTGAGGCTTTGCTAATTGGCAGAGGATATTTTGTGCATTGAAGGCATACACTTTTGGTGCTTTGGAGGAACAAATTTCCTTTTTTTGGTGGCACTAGGCATTAATTTGTTGTTGGAGGCAGCAAGTCTCTTAATCCAAGTGTATGAGGAAATTTTTTTGTAGTGAATTAGTGGTTGTGAATCTCAGTTTGGAGGGGGGAATTAATCTTTTCCAGCCATTTTTCCTATTGCTGGTGAATGTATTTGAATGTTCAATTTACTTCTGACAATGTGTGGTGGAATTTTTCTAAGCAAAAATAAGAGCCAAAATTCCTTTGTTTCTGGGCGTGAATCGTATCTTTGAGAGGCATTTTTTTTTCTATTTGAAGTATGTGATTAAGTTTTGAAGAGGCATGCTTTTCTCCTTGCTAGAGAAGCCCGATCTTTTGTTCAAAAGGAAACAATTTGAACAGAGAGCATTTGTTGTATTGAAGGGCCAATTTTCTTTTGTTTGAAGGAACGATAATGGTAGAAGGA
This sequence comes from Sequoia sempervirens, assembly GCA_007258455.2. Classification (NCBI taxonomy): domain Eukaryota; kingdom Viridiplantae; phylum Streptophyta; class Pinopsida; order Cupressales; family Cupressaceae; genus Sequoia; species Sequoia sempervirens. The sequence goes on from VDFB02047230.1 coordinate 166,294,405, forward strand.
TCAATTTTCTTTATTGTGTTCTTCATTTCCTAAGAATGATTGATTGAAGGAGAGCCATGAAAAAAGTTGTCACTTGCAATTTTTTTTGGTGGCTATGAATCAATTCCTAAGATGTCACATTTTTTCTCCTAAGGCATGATGTTGTTCTCTATTGTAAGGGTAGATTGATTACTATTGTTTGGAGGCCCAATTTTGTGCTGGGAGGTGTGATTTACATCCATAGCTAGGGTTTCCTTCTTTCTTTGGTGTAAAAAATTCACTTTTTTACTTGGATGCACACTTTTGTCCCACATTGGTGAGATTTCTGCAAAAATTGGTTTTTTTATACTCTGGTGCCTTCATTGCTTTGTGAGTCAAGGCTCACATGGAGAGTTTGGTGGTGACCTGATCATTCATCTTTCATGGAGAGGTTGGTGGTGCAATTTGGTGATTTTGTTACATGGTATGAAAGAGCTACTCTTCTTTTTGAAAAAAATTCCATCAATTGCAAGTGTTGTAGCAATTTTTTTTGCTATCTATTGTTAGTATCTTGCTTTAATCCAGTGTTTTCTTGGTAAAAGTTTGTTTTGGGGAATTACAAATTGTTGGTTCTATTCATTTTGGGGGGTATCAGTAGTATATTGGTCCCTTTTTGTTCATTTGCAAACCATGTTAGAATTGAAAATTAATTCTGCACAACTACCACACATGAAATATTAAGATGACACAATTGTTGCAATCTCAAGGTCTTTGGAAAATGTTGGATGTCGAACAACCCGAGTTCACTAAGGACTTTGAGAAGTTTTTCCATCACAACAAAATGGATGAGGTGAGAGGACTCATACACCTCCATGTTTCTAATAATTTATTGTTTCATATTGTAGTGTACAATAGCCAAAGAGGTGTGGGATAAGCTTGCTAAGTTGCTTGGAAAGGTCAATCAATTCAAGATCTTGGAAATCAAAGTCAATCTCAATTCTCTCTCCAGATGCCTTTCCCACTATTCAAGACTTCCTTGCATAGTTCAAGCTGATTCTATCATAGTTGAAAGGATGTGGTCATGCCAACACAGATAAAGAGTGTATCTTCTTGATCATGTCTAAGTTGTGTGGTGCATTTTCAATATTTGCTTCCACCTTCTATTCTACAATGGACATTATGGGAGATGCTTATCAAATTCCTTCCTTTGATGTGTTCTATGATTGATTAGCTTGGAAACAAGCCAAGTTTATCTAGATGGATGCTCTTCCTAAGAGTCATGCCTTGATGGCTCAATCTTCCAAGGGAAAGGGTAAGAATAAGAAGAAACATAAGACAAATTCTCCTTAAGGTGGTGAGAATCCCTCCAAGCCTAAGGAGAAGAATGATTAGAATACTGCACCCTACTCCTTCTTCTAACTCAAGAGAATCATCTTTCAAGTCTAAGAAGAAGGAGAATTGTTCTTTCTATGGAAAATCAGTGCATAATGATGCACATTACTTTGTGAGGCTCACAACATTGGAGGAAGCTATGAAGAAGCACAACATTACCATGTTGAAGTCCTCTTCCTTGGGAAAATGCCAAGCCCTTGCAACGAGAGGTTTTTCCTCTACCCATGATGGTTGGATTCTTTATTTTGGTGCCTCACATCACTTGAATCATGATGTGGATCTTCTTAATTATCTCTCTGATAGTCATACTACTCACATTGTAGTTGGAGACTCTTCTTAGATTCTTGTTTTAGGGATAGGCTTAGTTCAGATGCAAGATGGTTGCATTGGTGATGTTCTTATTGTTCCCGATATTTTATAGAATCTACTCTCCATTTATTAGATTTGTTAGCATGGTGATGGAAGGCTTCTTGAGTTTTCTCCCAGTGATGTGACTATTCGAGAGTTGGAGAATCTTGAGAAGGTTGTTGCTACTGGAGTAGTTGATCATAGAGACCATTTGTATAAGTTTGATGGATTTAATCCTTCATTAGGATCATCCTTTATTACTTATATGTAGATTATGTGAGTAGGGTATGGCATGAGTGGTTGGGAACTTGAATTATATAGATATCTCTAGCAGATGAGCACGTAGAACTTGGTGATTGGTGTGCCTCATATCTCTTGTTCTGATGGGGTTTTCTGAGGTTGTGTACTTGGGAAACATCACTGAGATCCATTTCCAAAAGGTATGGCCAAACGTGCTTCGAAACCCCTTGAGTTGGTGCATAGTGATCTTATGTCATTTTCCACTCCATTTTTGGGGGCCAAGTATGTGCTTACCTTCATTGATTATTTCTCTTACCACATTTGGGTGTAATTTTTGAAGTACATGGATGAGGTTTTTCACTTCTTCATGGCATTCCTTGCATTCATGGAGAAGCAATCAGGATATTCCCTTCAGAAGATTTGCACAGATAATGGGAGGGAGTATGTCAACTAGGCATTCCGAGACTTCTATAGTGCTTGAGGTATTCTACATCAACACATAGTGCCATACAATTCATAGAAAAATGGTGTGGTTGAGAAAAAGAACAAAACCTTATAGGAGATAGCCAATTGCATGATCCAATCTAGGTCCATGACTCCATATTTTTGGGCAGAGGCTGTCAATTGTGCTAACTACATTTAGAATGGTATTCCTCACAAGGCAATGCAAAATATGAATCTTCAGGAGGCTTGGTCTCATGTCAAGCCTAAGGTCTCCTAGTTCAGAGTATTTGGTAGTGATGCATGGATATTCATTCTAATAGGGAGGAAAAAATAAATGGAGAAGAAGACTTAGTGGTTCATATTCGTTGGCTACTGCATGAGGATGTGAAGGGTTATCATTTGTTTGATCCCATCACTTGAGAGATACATTTTCATTATGTTGTTCATTTTGATGAATCTTTCATTCTAAATGATTCTCCATCACCAGCCTCTACCTGCCTTCTTCCCAGTTCTTTAGAGGATGTTTTGTTTCCTATTGTTGATAATGATGGTATTTATATCATTGTTGACATAACTCCATCTTTTTCTGAGCTTACACCCACATAGCCTCTTTCTGCTCACACTCTTCTTAAGGAGGTCGTTTCTCATGTAGGTTATCCCACCACTTCTCACCACACTCATTCTTAGACTTTAGGTATCATTCTTTTGAGTCATGCAATTTTTACTGATTCTCAAAAAAAATTAGATGCTTTAGGTGTTTTAGAGTGGGATAGTGTTATGGCTGAGGAATATTCTTCTTTGATGAAGAATCATACTCGGGATCTTGTTCCTATTTCTAAGGGAAGAAATTTTGCTCAGTGCAAGTGGATGTATCATATTAAACCATAGATTTTTGGAGTAGGAGGCTCTCTTACACTTCTAGGGTTTCACACCTACAAGGAGAAAGGAATCCCAAAAACCTTGATGGCTCACTCAAGAATATTCCCTTGAGATTCCAATGCAAAGGTGATTGAAATTTGTCTAAGGGGAATGTCCTAGGTACAAAGAACTGATAAAAGTAATTGAATACTAATGCAAAACTAATGAAATGCAAATTTCTTGAAAACACACTGTGATATGCAAAATGAACTAAAAATGAAAGTAAATTGTAACAAAAATTAATGAGATCGAAGAGGTGCACCTGGAAATTGTAAAGTGATGGAGAGGAGCTCTAAAATCTTGCATAATTCACTATTGAAACCTATTGGGACACTTACGCCAAGCTAGGTGACTTAGTCCTATTTCGAGGAAATTTTGTCGAAACAAGTTTCAGATAAAAGGGTACTCAAAATTGTAGAAACCAATTTCCAGACCTGGTAGTGGGACTAATTCACCACTGATGGTGAATTATTCCACTTCCATATTTCAAGAAATTCAAAGGTTCCATCTGTAGCTCCTAGTCTACTCTTCACTTCATGATAGGTTTCCAGATCTGAAACTGCAAAATTTGACCTGTAGGTGTTCTTCAAGCTTATCTTAGGGCTTTGCTGACTTTGAATGACTTTGATGAATTTTTGAAAACTTTTTAAACCTTTCTCTTTGAGAAATCTACACACAAGGCCTGCAAAACATATGCAAAGAGGGGGAAAAGTGTTAAGGGTTAGTGAATAGGGGTTTTCCTTGGTCAAACCTTGATTTGGTAATTAAACCCTTGAAAATGAAATGAAATGAAAAGATAATGATGAATGAAGAAAATGAAATGCTAGAACTCACCAAACCCTTGAAGTAGAAATATAAATATATGCAAGTACAAGCTCCAATGGATGTATGCTTGAAGATGCCTAGAATGTTAAAGTGAAACCTTACCTAATAACTCAAGAGAGGTTACTATGGACTTTTACTATACTTACTTTGTCATATTAAATTATAGCCTACCCCTTTTCAACAAATTTAAGTAATCACACCTTCCACTCTATGATGGAAAGAGAGGACCTAATTATCATTCATTATTTTGGGCCAAAGGAGGGTAGGGAACATATGCCTTACACTTGTAGGGGCATACTTTCTCTTTTATATTTTCATTATTTTTTGTCACATGTGTCTTAATTTTTTGATAAGGATCCTTTGAAGGTATAAAATATAAAATCCACTACAAATATCAAATTCACTAGATATATGTGTCATACTTTATTTATAAGGATAATTTGATAACATAATGCACACTATTTAGGTGTTTATGGATATTATTGAGTTATTGTATGTTTAAAATAATGTACTTTTTTTGTTGTGGTTTGATACTTTATCATACAATCAAACAACTAATATCCATGTCTTATTGAAGATCAATGTAGAACTCATCATAATTCCAAGGAAATTGCTAAAAACTCAAACAATAGAGAATGGTGAAGCCAAGAATGCCAATAAAAGGGAACAAATAAGGCTACTTCTTGAAAGTAAGAAATAAAAATCCATAGAATAAGACATGCCATTGTTTCCAATTAAAGATGAACATGAAACATCCACTCAAGACATGAAAGAGAAGAATTGTGAGAAACAAAAGAAATTAATGAAAAATATTTGTGTGCAATGAGGAGATTGAATCTCTAAGTTGATGGTATGTATCATCTTTACCATCTAAAGTTGAAGGTATATCAAATTTCCCATCATCTTTCCCATCTCATGTTGAAGGTATGACATCTTTCCCATATAAATTTGAAGGTAAATCATCTTTAAAAGGGATATTTTCCATTAGGAAATGAATTTATTTATAAGGATATTTTGATAGAATAATGTACACTATTTATGTGTTTATGGATATTATTGAGTTATTATATGCTTAAAATAACGTACATTTTTTTGTTGTGGTTTGATACTTTATCATACAACAACACAACTAATATGTATGTCTTATTGAAGATTGATATAGAACTCATCATCATGCCAAGGAAATGGCCAAAGAATCAAACATTAGAGAAGGGTGAAGCCAAGAATGACAATAAAAGGGAACAAATAAGGCTACTTTTTTTAAGTAAGAAATAAAATCCATAGAATAAGACATGTCATTCTTTCCAATTAAATAGGAACATGAAGCATCCACTCAAGACATGAAAGAGAAGAATTTTGAGAAACAAAAGAAATTAATGAAAAATATTTGTGTGCAATGAGGAGATTGAATCTCAAAGTTGAAGGTATGTATCATCTTTAACATCTAAAGTTGAAGGTATGTCATCTTTCCTATCTCGTGTTGAAGGTATGACATCTTTCACATATAAATTTGAATGTACATAATCTTTCAAAGGGATATTTTCTATTAGGAAATGAATTTTTTTATAAGGATATTTTGATAAAATAATGTACACTATTTAGGTGTTTATGAATATTATTGAGTTATTATATTTTAAAATAATGTACAATTTTTGTTGTTGTTTGATACTTTATCATAAAATGACACAACTAATATCCATGTCTTAGTGAATATTGATATATAACTCATCATCATGCCAAGGAAATGGCCAAATACTCAAACATTAGAGAAGGGTGAAGCCAAGAATAACAATAAAAGGGAACAAGTAATGCTACTTCTTGAAAGTAAGAAATAAAAACCATAGAATCACACATGTCATTGTTTCCAATTAAAGATGATCATGAAGCATCCAATCAAGACATGAAAGAAATGACTTTTGAGAAACATAAGAAATTAATGAAAAATATTTTTGTGCAATGAGGAGATTGAATCTCTAAGTTGAAGGTATGTATCATCTTTACCATCTAAAGTTGAAGGTATGTAATCTTTCCCATCTAGTGTTGAAGGTATGACATCTTTCCCATATAAATTTGAAGGTCCATAATCTTTAAAAGGGATATTTCCATTAGGAAATTACTTTATTTATAAGGATATTTTGATTAAATAATGTATACTATTTAGGTTTTTATGGATGTTATTGAGTTATTATATGGGTATATGTAGGATCATGGGGGTCCAAACAAGGCCTCTAAGTGGTGATGAACATTTAGAAAATTAGAGTTAAGCAACTTGACATAGAAATTTGAATAGGTTATTAACATAATAAATATTTTTTTTTGGAGAAATTTTCAAATTTCAATGCAGTGGTACTAAACTTGCACGAAAAAGATAGGAAGTAGGTGTATGTCCGAGCACCCTAAGTAAAAGAAAAATATAATATTTTTTTCTGAATTTTTCAATATAAGTAGAGGACACATGCCTAGATGTGTCGGATTTTTTTTTGTAATTTTTTTCCGTGTAAATAATTAGTTATTATTTTTTTATTAGAACTTCTCAAAATTATTAAAACGTCTATGTCTGACCACAATAACTTGATCAAAAATTTATGAAATTTAATTTTTTATTTTATCCCATAGTGTGTGAAGAATAAAATGTGGTGTATCTTGTAGATTCAAAAAATGTTAAGTAGTTTGAAAGTTCTAGAAGTTTTTCAATTAGCCTATAAATTAGGACTTTAGACATAATGTAGGTAGAAAATCAATAATAATTATTTATTAAATTCAAAATAAGAAAAAAGTTATATTGGTGGAAAGGTGACAATTTTTTCTATAAACCCTTTTTGTTTGATGAAATTCGGATAAATAAAAAGTCATCATCCACAAGGGTGAACTTTAGAAAACTAACCAAAATTTTCAAAACTTGTTTTTTAGGTTGACTTTCTAGGTCAAGCAATCTCAAACAAAATCCTTAGCCAATATCCATTTTGGTTTGGTAATACCAAACCAAAATGGTAAATGGATATCAATTTTGTTTTCAAAATGGCTATCCGTTATGGAAAGCAGGAACCCATTTTTTTGAAAAACAAAACGAATATCCTATTTGAAGACCAAAAACACCCTCTTTCATAAAATGGGCATAACTTTTGCATTTCTTATTAAAATTTTGAATTTTTATAGGCATTGGAAATGTGATTGAGAGCTCTACACAATGGACTAGGTGGTGCTTCTATATTGTACAAAAATAATAATTATAATCATTTGAACTTCATATTTTATTTTTGAAACATTAAATGCTCACTACTTTCACATGAAAAGTCTTTTTTTTCATGATTTTTTTGTAACACTTATCTCAAAATACTTGAAATATTAGAAAAAGTAATGAATAATGAAATATTTATATTTTTTGTAGCAAGGAAATGAACAAATATTCATAAATCATCATATCTCTCTATCCTTTTCTCTACTTCTCTATATATCACTATGTTTCCCCTTTAGCTCTAGACCTATCACTCCCTCCTTTCTTCTATCTTTGTCCCTCTTTATACCTATGTTTCTCACTCTCTCTCTCCTTGAGCTCTAGACCTATCTTTCTACCTCTATCTCCATCCTTTCTCTCTCTCTCTCTCTACCTTTCTCTCTCAAGTCCCTTTCACTCCCTCTCCCTCTCTCCCTCTCCATCTCCCCTATCCATCTCTCTCTATCTCTCCCTCCCTTTGAAGTATCTCTTCCTCTTAATTCTCTCTCCCTATTAGGTGTCTCTCTCTGGTCTCCCCAACTCCTTCTCTCCCTCTTAGGTCTCTCTCTCTTAGGTCTTTCCCACTCCCTATCTCTCTTTTTTCTCTCCCACTCCCTCTTTCTCTCTCTCTCAATCTCTCACTCACACTCACAGTCACACTCTCTCCCTCTCTCCCTCCCTCTCAAGTTTCTCTCCCTCTCCCTCTATCTCCCTCTCAACTCTCTCTCTCTCCCTCCCTCTATCTCTCTCCCTCTCTCCCTCTCAAGTCTCTCACTCTCCCTCTCAGGTCTCTCTCTCTCTCTCCATCTCTCTGAAGTCACTCTCCCTCTTAGGTCTCTCTGTCTCTCTCTCACACACACACACACTCTATCTCCATCTCAGTTCTCTCTCTCTCTCTCTCTCTCTCTCTCTCTCTCTCTCTCTCTCTCTCTCTCTCCCTCCCTCTCCATCCCTCCCTCTATTTCTTTCTCTCCCTCTCAAGTCTCAAGTATTTTTTTCATGATTTTTTTTGTAACACTCATCATAAAATACTTGAAATATTAGAAAAAGTAATGAATAATGAAATATTTATTTTTTTGTAGTAGGAAGATGAACAAATCTTTATAAATCATCATATCTCTCTATCCTTTTCTCTACCTTTGAATATATCACTATGTTTCCCCTTAAGCTCTAGACCTATCCCTTTCTTCTATCTTTTTCCCTCTTTATACCTATCTTTCTCACTCCCTCTCTCCTTGATATCTAGACCTATCTTTCCACCTCTATCTCCATCCTTTCTCTCTCTCTCTCTCTACTTCTCTCTATCAGGTCCCTCCCACTCCCTCTCCCTCTTTCCCTCTCCATCTCCCCTCTCCATATCTCCCTCCATTTGAAGTATCTCTCCATCTTAGGTCTCTCTCTTAGGTCTCCCCAAATCCCTCTCTCCCTCTTAGGTCTCTCTCTCTCTCTCTCTCTCTCAGGTCTCTCTGACTCCTCTCTCATTATTCTCTCCTACTCGCTCTCTCTCTTAATATCTCACTCACACTCACACTCTCTCTGTATTAGGTTTCACTCTCTCCCTCTCCCTCTCCCTCCCTCTATCTCCCTCTCAAGTCTCTCTCTCCCCCTCCCTATATCTCTCTCCCTCTCTCCCTCTCAAGTCTCTCTCTTTCCCTCTTAGATTTGTGTCTCTCTCTCAAGTCTCTCTCTCTCTCTCTCCCTCCTTTTTTATGTATCCCACTTCCCCTCTCTCTCTCTCTCACTCACTAACTTTCCACCTACCTCTAAGCTCTCCCTCTTCCCACTCCCTCCCTCTCTCAAGTGTGTCCTTCCCCCCTAAATAGATAAATATCTCTCTTCGATGTCTCCTTCCCACCCTAACTAGGAAACTCTATCTCTCCCCATATCTCTCCTTTTCTCTTCCTCTCTCCATCCCTCTTACCCTCCCTCTTTCCCTCTCAAGTCTATTTCCCTCTCTCCCTCTCCCTCCCTCTCTCAATTCTCTCTCTCTCCCTCTCTCCCTCTCTCTCTCTCCCTCAGAAGTAACTATAGATGGGGAGATATAGAGAGGGAGAGTGACTTGAGATGGAGAGAGGGAAGGATAGATGTAGAGAGAGTTGGAGAGAGAGACCTGGGAGGGATATGAAGAGACAAAGAGAGATAGTGTGTGTGTGTGAGAGAGAGAGAGTTGAGAGAGAGTGGGAGATGGAGAGTGTGAGTCAGAGAGAGAGAGAGTGAGAGAGATACATGAGATGAGAGATAGAGAGAGGAGTGGGAGAGACTTGAGAAAGAGAGGGGGAGGAAGAGAGAGAGAGAGAGAGAGAACTAAGTGGGAGAGACCTGAGAGAGATCGAAGAGGGAGAGAGGGAGTGAAAGATACTTAAGAGAGAGAGAGAGATAAGAAAGATAGACTTCAAGAGGAGAGAGGAGAGAGAGAGAGAGAGAGAGAGAGAGAGAGAGAGAGAGAGAGAGAGAGAGAGAGAGAGAGAGAGAGAGAGAGAGAGAGAGAGAGAGAGAGATAACTAAGAGGTAGATGGAGAGTGAGAGAGATAGGGAGAGAGAGAGAGAGTGAGTTGAGAGGGATATGGAGAGTGAGAGATATGGGAAGAAGGAGAGAGATACTTGAGAGGGGGGAGAGATACTTGAGAGGGAGAGAGACTTGAGAGGAAGTGAGGGAAGGAGAGAGGGAGAGAGAGAGTGGGACAGTGAGAGACTTGAGAGGGAGAGAGTGTGAGTGTGAGTGATACATTGAGAGATATAGAGAGGGAGTGGGATAAAACAAAGAGAGAGAGGTAGTGGGAGAGACTTGAGAGAGAGAAAACTAAGAGGGAGAGAGGGAGTGGGAGAGACTTGAGAGAGAGAACTAAGAGGGAGAGAGACTTAAGAGGAAAATAGACTTCAAAGGGAGGGAGAGAGAGATAGATAGAGGGAGAGGGGAGATGGAGAGTGAGAGGGAGATGGAGAGGGATAAAGAGATAAAGGGAGATGGAGTGAGAGTGATGAGAGAGAGAGAGAGAGAGAGAAGGATGGATGGATGGAGAGAGAGGTAGAGAGATATGTCTAGAGCTCAAGGAGAGAGTGAGAAAGATAGGTATAAAGAGGGATAAATAGAGAAGAAAGGAGGGGGGGATAGGTCTAGAGCTTAAGTGGAGACATAGTGATATATAGAGAGGTAGAGAAAGGGTTAGATAGATATGATGATTTATGAATATTTTTTCATCTCCTAGCTACAAAAAATATAAATATTTCATTCTTCATTACTTTTTCTAATATTTCAAGTGTTTTGAAATGAGTGTTACAAAAAAATCATGAAAAAAATACTTTGCATTTGAAAGTAGTGAGCATTTGATGTTTCAAAAATGAAATATTAAGTTCAAATTATTATAATTTTTTTGGTGTACAATATAAAAACAACACATATTCCATTGTGTAGAGCTCTCAATTACCTTTCCAACGCCTATAAAAATTTGAAATTTTGATAAGAAACACAAAAGTTATGCCCATTTTAGTAAAGAGGGTTTTTTAGGTTTTCAAAACGGATATTTGTTTTTATTTTCAAAATGGATATCCCTTTCAAACATATATCCGTTTTCTTTTTCAAAAAATGGGTTCCTGCCTTCCAAAACGGATATCTGTATTGAAAAGAAAACTAATATCCATTTTGGTTTGGTATTACCAAACCAAAATGGATATTGTACCTAAGCCTGCAAAAAGTCAAAGGTGTGAATTCCACATTTTTGGATGTGTTAAAAAAAACTTTTTTCACATCACCACTTTATCAACCCCCATGATCTTGCACATACCAATATTTTTAAAATAATGTACATTTTTTTTTGTGGTTTGATATTTTATTATACAATGACACAATTAATATCCATGTCTTATTGAAGATTGATAAAGAACTCATCATCATGCCAAGGAAATGGCCAAAGACTCAAACATTAGAGAAGGGTGAAGCGAAGAATGACAATAAAGTGAACAAATAAGACTACTTCTTTAAAGTAAGAAATAAAAATCATAGAATAAGACATGTAAGATGAACATGAAGTATCCACTCAAGACATGAAAGAGAAGACATTTGAGAAACAAAAGAAATTAATGAAAAATATTTGTGTGCAATGAGGAGATTGAATCTCTAAGTTTAAGGTAAATGTATCATTTTTACCATCTAAAGTTGAAGGTGTGTAATATTTCCCATCTTGTGTTGAAGGTATGACATCTTTCTCATATAAAGTTGAAGGTACATAATCTTTTCCATCTCAATTTGATATTCAATAGATTTAAAATATTAGGGAAAGTTTACCATTGAGAACACAACTCATAATTTTTCATAGAAAGACTATGTTTTTAATTTATATTGATGACAATGCTTTAAACTTGATGGTTGATAATATTTAAAAATTTAATTGTCAAAGAAATATTAATAAAATATGGGAGTTTTTTTTCAAAAATTAAAATTAAACTAGAATATGCCAATTATTTGTTCAAATGATTAGAAATATTAAATTTAAAACCATAATAAAGATGGCTTTCTTAAGAAAATCAAATAATTCAAGTGAAAAATATATTGAATGTATAAAAAAGTGTGGGATCCACCTAATGAACCAAAGAAAGTAATGTTACATGGTGTGTAATTAAATCAACAATAGTAAGTAATCAAGAAAAGAAAGCTCGCCTCTAGTAAGAAAAAATGTCAAGAAATAAAAATAAGTAGAAAAGCATTAGGAGGTATGAAAGAGTTGAGGAACCACATGGAAATGAGTTATGGGTATTCTTTGGTACTCCCATATAAAGATAAAATTATAGTTTAAGTCTTAAAATTCATAATTGAATAGTTTTGGAAAAATAACACAATAGTATCACCTAATCAAAGAGATGTAAAAAGGAGATTTAATTGTCCAAATTATGAGCCACATCCAAAGTATATTTTAGCCATGATATAAACACAATTTTTATCTAAATATGTATAGAAATTTATCCTCAAATCAGAATTAGACTAAAATTACTTTGAAATGGAAAATCCCTTTTATGTAAAAATAAATCACACGTGCACTTCTTGTTGTAGAGAGAATATTGAATTTTCTAATCATTATGATGTTTGTCAACATATATGTGTATAATTTAATACTAGTGAGGTTTCATAGAATTGTATCATAAAGGGTCCACCTAGATCTTCAAGATATTTCATTTCAAACAATTTATGTGACATCTCGTGGATGGTCAATTATTCTATAAGATATCATGATTGTATAAAACATGTGATATTTGTGGTAGCTTATAATATTCTCCACAAATTGTGTATATTTATAAAATACAACCAATTTTAAATTAAAAAGTAAGTTTTAGAAAATATAAGTCAGTGGAATACAATATTATAGATGGTAAAAAAGAAAAAGGTGTGAATTGGTGAGTGAAAATATAGAAATGTGTAATTTTATATCTATTTTTAAGAGTATAAATTAGATGAGAAAGAAAGGAATATAGATAGAGCTTTATGGTTAAGATTGCAATTTAAGCTATACAAGGATACATTTTCTCTTGGTACCATCATTTTAACTGTGGAATTTATAGATGAATATACATTACAACTAGAAAATGTGGTTTAATCACAACATTCCAACTCTAATTAGGTTGCTATATGTATGCACATAGTGTTTATTATTGCACTTGATAGTATAGAGGAAGACAAGAAGATCTCGAGGGAGTATCATTTTTCTATCATTGATGAATAAACACATTCTATAGAGTTTCTACAACGCTAGTCAACCTATCATATGATCAGATAATTGTGCATAATAGTTCAAGAAGTTGTGGATGTTCTATTGGTTGAGTAGGATTCATGTAAGATGTGTGGTTTTCAATGTATATGGGGTTTTTTTAAGGTCTTGCATGGAAATGGGTAGAATGATGGTGCAAGAGAAAATACTAAAAGAACCTTATCATGAGAAGATTTGAACTACAAGGATAGTGCAAAATTGATTTATGTAGTACCTATTGTAAAATAGAGTAATGCTAAAATGGGTCCAAGTAATGATTGTAATTTTATAGTTCTTAGATTTTCTTGGTTGGTAAATGAAGCTAACATTAGAAAATATGATGATTTTTATATTGATAGGATTGACTAAGCTCCACTCTTTGAGAAGCTCAAATGTAAGTTCATAAAATATTCATATGACATAGAAGGAATGCTTTTATTGTCAATGATGTATAATCTTTGCATGGGATGAGTTCAATTAAAAGGAGTGGGTTGATGAATGGTGTAAAATAAATCTAAGACAACTTGAGATGTATTTAATTGGTTGAGTGATTCTTAGCTTATACATAGATTGTAAATAATATTTTAACCTTTTAATTTATTTGATTATATTATTGACTTCTTAACATATATGTTATAAGTACAAAAACATATTTTATCTCTTGTTTAATGAATTTAGGGTCTAATTTTTATTATTTGGCTATCTTATTCTTCCATCAAATTTACTTAACTCAAATCAAAACATACAAAACATAACATATATTTTTATTCTTTATTTCCAATAATGTATAAGTGTAAGGTCAAAAGTACTTGTTTACCTAGCATTTGGTTGGGAACATTGAAGATGTTAAATATAAGGTACATTATATTCACTTAGCAACAAGATAGATTGTTTCCACTATGCTGTAGCAAATTCCTAGCCTCCTAGACTCGAAAGAAAATAAAAAGAAGCAAAAATTTCTTCATTTTCTATGTATTTTTGGTCCAAACCAACTATGCCAACACATCTGGGTGGGTGGGTGAACGCTAGGTGAGGACTTTGTTCATTCCTCAAGTCACTCAATCCTTGTTGGCTACATTATTGTGATGTAGTCTTTAAAGATCCATAAGAGAAAAAAACCTACCAAATTGTGATAGAGTAGGTCTTGAAGCTTGCAACACCTATGAGTGTTTCATCTAGACCTAAAGGTGGATATGGGGTTCCTACACACAACCTCACTCAATTATAGTCAACTCCACATTATTTTAGCATGCCAACAATAAATGCATTCTTGCAAAAAGTCTTAGTTAAGATCAACAAAAATGTGGAAAATGAAATATCTTATATTAAATGCATCATGAAGAAAAAAAATATGCTGACACATCTAAGTGGGTGGGTGAATGTTAGGGGAGGCCTTTGTTCATTATCAAGGTCAATCAATCCTTCCAAGCTATGCCAAAGTAGCTTTCAAATATTTTGACACCTAGGAATGTTTCTTCTAGACCTACATGTGGATGTGCGGTCCCACCTCATTAACCTTTCTTGGTTTTATTCTACTCCACCCTATTTGACCTTTCCAACAATGAATACATTCTTGAAAAATGTATCATTTGAAATAAATTTTTTAGGACATGTAGGTTTTCATTCCCCCATTTCATTTCCCATCATGTATAATCGATTAGAGATAATTTACATGGGTTTCTTTTGAAGGATGTGCCCTTAGTCCTTGAATTTAGTTTGTTTTTCAAAACCTAGGTACCCAACTTGAAAAACCAAAAATATCTAATTACTGGGGTTACTTGACATTTCAATCTTGTAGAATTCCCAAGTGGATACTTGCATTTGAGATTTGGTGGAAAATGGGTAGAAATTGAGGTTGTGTTGTGAGTTTTAAATGGGTTTTCAACCTTTTGAAAATATTTTTGTATCATCTAATTCTAAAGTTCTTATCTTCAACTAGCTCTAGGTTCCCTTTTCATAAGTTGGTTACAAGGACTAATTCCACATTTGTGGGCTTCCATTGGTCAATTCCATCAGGTTCATTTTTAAAAAATCGATGTTAACTAAACATATTTATCTTGTGCACATGGAAAAAAAGCTTAGTAAGGCTCCATATGTCCATAAGGAATAAATTGGGTTTGAAAATAAGATGTTTATATGGAAAAAGGTAAGTGAACCTAATATTTCAAAAGGTGGAAATGTATAGTGAATTCCTACAAATTTTGGGTAAGTGGTGTTTCCTCCTAGGCTTATTTAATTTTAAAAATTTACTAGGTCATAATTTTGCAGGAAGATGGGGTCCAACTTACTCAATGTGTACTAGATGTTCTCATGCTAACATCAACATTAGATCTTTTCATCTAAATAAAACATTTTGTAAGTTCACACTTACATGGTTTTTCCTCCAAAGATATGGATGCATTTCTTTCATAAGTGTAGTTAAGAAGTAAATTTTTGTAATGTCTAGATGGAATCTTACTTCATGCTTGATGATAGCAACTAAAGATCCTACAAGATAGTGTGAAAGCTAAAGTTGAGGTAAAACAACCATGTGTATAATATTACCAATTAGGTCATCCTTATATGTCCAATAAAACGGTTGTGTTTTTTGGTATACTCATGTCATAATGTTATTTCCATGCATTTTTATTCTACAACACATTTTCTCAAATTTCAATCCTCATGAAGTTACAGTAATGCACAATGCAGCAATGTTTACTCCATTATATATCACTATCTAGTATTGTGTGCACCAATGCTTCTCCAATATAATGGCATGTCATATTTCAATTGGTATCACAAGTATTTATTTTAGTGCAGTTTTGTGAAAATTGATTCCTTGTAAAGTTACACTCATCCACTTGCCTTCCATGTGTCTTCTTTGAGCATTTCTTTGGTTGTCTTAATGACAATCAAATAAAATACAAGTGGCATAATATCATTTTGAAACATTTCCATAGAATGGAACAATTTCAGTAAATTTGAAATACTAAGAGTTGTGCTCATGTGATATATGGACACATGGTACAGGTCAGCGTAGGGCCAGTTATGAAAATGAAATGGAGGTGAATGGGTAATACATGGCTGGTTCTTGTTGAAACACATATATATGGATGGGTTCATTAAGTGTAGAAAAATGTGAAAGTCCTTTACAATACCTTTACAAGACATTGTTAAATTCATTTGAAAGGGTCCAAGACCTAGTGTGGATGTGAAAAAAACCTCACAACACTAAATCAAGGCCTCATTAAGTCCAATTTATCATCAACTATTCCTAAATCAAGTAAGTTTCCTTTTTTCTATGGTACAAGGGGTAGACCATTGAACAAGAACTTATGGAATGTTTGTGAATCTTATCATGAGGCAATACTGAAAAAAAGGATTATATCCAATCCACATGGCTCATTGGATTTAATTTTTTGAATGAATCTTAGCTTGTACATAGATTTTAATTAAGATTTTAACATTTTAATTTATTTGATTATATTATTGACTTCTTAAAATATAGGTTATAAGAAACAATTTTTTTTTCTTCTTCTATTTAATGAATTTAGAGTCTCATTTTTATTATTTGGCTATCTTATTCTTCCATCAAATTTACTTGCTCAAATCAAAAAATACAAAACACAATATATATTTTGATTCTTTATTTCCAATAATGTATAATTGTAAGGTCAAAAGTACTTGTTTACCCAGCATTTGGTTGGGAACACTGGAGATGTTAAATATCATGTACATTATATTCACTTAGCAACAAGATAGATTGTTTCCACTATGCTTTAGAAAATTCCTAGCCTCCGAGACTCAAAAGAAAATAATAGGTAAAAAATTCTTCATTTTCCATGTATTTTTGGTCCAAACCAGTTGTGCCAACACATCTAGGTGGGTGGGTGAATGCCAGGGGGGGAGTTTTTCATTCACCTAGTCACTCAATCCATGTAGGCTACATTATTGTGATGTAGTCTCTAAAAGTCCCTAGGAGAAAGAAAACATACCAAATTGTGATAGAGTAGGTCTTGAACCTCGTGACACCTATGAGTGTTTCATCTAGACTTAAAGGTGGGTATGGGATCCCTACACACAACCTCACTCAATTATAGTCAAATCCACATTATTCTACCATGCCAACAATAAATGCATTCTTGCAAAAACTCTTAGTTAAGATCAACAAAAATGTGGAAAAGGAAATATCCTATATTCAATGCATCATGAGGAAAAAAACAATATGCTGACACATCTAAGTGGGTGGGTGAATGTTAGGGGAATCCTTTGTTCATTATCAAGGTCAATCAATCCTTGCAAGCTATGACAAAGTAGTTGTAGCTGTCAAATATTTTGACACCTAGGAATGTTTTTTCTAGACCTACCTATGGATGTGCAGTCCCTCCTCATTAACCTTTTTTGGTTTTATTCTACTCCACCCTATTTGACCATTCCAACAATGAATGCATTCTTGAAAAATGTATCTTTTGAAATAAACTTTTTAGGACATGTAGGTTTTCATTCCCCAATTTCATTTCCCATCATGTATAATCGATTAGAGAGAATTTACATGGGTTTGTTGTGTAGGATGTTCCCTTAGTCCTTGAATTTAGTTTGTTGTTCAAAACCTAGGTACCCAACTTGAAAAACCAAAAATGTCTAACTATGGGGGTTACTTGAGGTTTCAATCTTGTAGAATGTGCAAGTGGATACTTGCATTTGAGATTTGGTGGATAATGGGTAGAAATTGAGGTTGTGTTGTTGTAGGTTTTAAATGGGTTTTCAACCTTTTGCAAATATTCTTGTATCATCTGATTCTAAAGTTCTTATCTTCAACTAGCTCTAGGTTCCCTTTTCATAAGTTGGTTACAAGGGCTAATTCCACATTTGTGGGCTTGCATTGGTCAATTCCATCAGGTTCATTTTAAAAAATCCTATGTTAACTAAACATATTTAGGTGCACATGGAAAAAAAGTTTAGTAAAGCTCTACGTCCATAAGGAATAAATTGGGTTTGAAAATAAGGTATTTATGTGGAAAAAGGTAATTGGACTTGTTATTTCAAAAAGTGGAAATGGAAAGTGAATTCCTACAAATTTTGGATAGGTGGTGTTTCCTCCCAGGCTTATTTAATTTAAAAAATTTACTAGGTCATAATTTTGTGGGAAGATGGGGTCCAACTTACTGCATATGTACTAGATGTTCTCATGCTGACATCAACATTAGATCTTTTCATCTAAATAAAACATTTTGTAAGCCTTCACGCTCACATGGTTTTTCCTCCAAAGATATGGATACATTTCTTTCATAAAAGTGTAGTTGAGAAGTAAATTTTAGTAATGTCTAGATGGAAGCTTATTTCATGCTTGATAATAGCAACTAAAGATCCTACAAGATAGTATGAAAGCTAAAGTTGAGGTAAAACGATCATGTGTATAATATTACCAATTAGGTTATCCTTATATGTCCAATAAAATGGTCGTCTTTTTTGGTATATACATGTTATTTCCATGCATTTTTATTCTACAACACATTTTCTCAAATTCCGATCCACATGAAGTTAGTCATGCACAATGCAGCCATGTGTACTCCATTATATATCATTGTCGAGTATTATGTGCAGGAATGCTTTTCCAATATAATGGCATGTCATATTTCAATTGGTACCACAAGTATTTATTTTAGTGCAGTTTTGTGAAATTTGATTACTTGTAAAGCTATACTATTCGCTCGCCTGCCGTGTGTCTTCTTTAGGCATTTCTTTGGTTGTCTTCAGGACAATTAAATAAAATACAAGTGGCATAATATCATTTTGAAACATTTCCATAGAATGGCACAATTTCATTAAAGTTGAAATACAAGCCAGCGTAGGCCCGGTTATGAAAATGAAGTGGAGGTGAATGGGTAATACATGGCTGGTTCTCGTTGAAACACATATTTCTTATAATGAACAGGTTCTAAAAGAAGTGCAATCCAAATTTATGATTATGCACCATTTAGGCACAAGGCACCACTATGTAGAAGTAAAGCTGACTAAGAAGTTTTGTTTGAAGAGCTAGATAGTGAAGGGTGGGCCAACCCCACGACTTGGAGGCTACATTATAGGTGGAAAGGTGGAAAATTCTTATTGCAACACCCACGAACTTCATAGTGAACCTTGGTAAATGAATTTTCAAAAGGAAATTATACTAAATAAGTGGTGTGCTCACCATTGCTTATGACAATCTCCACTAAGAGCAGTAGATGACATTCAAACATGAAAATGACTGGAAAATTCATAATTTTCACTCGCTCAAGCTATAATTGTTGAAGTGATAGTTTTCTACAATATGGATCATATATATGAATTGAGTTCTTTCATTTAGTCATTCATATAAGCCAAAATAAAAATTATGAGAAGAATTTAAGTTGTTTGAGTTGTTTTATATGTTGTGTTTTCCAAAAAAAAAAAAAGGGTTTCTACAAATTAAAAATAATTCTATCATAAAATCCTAAAATAAGTATGAACAACATCTCAAATTGATAAAATGAAAAGGGGATTGAAAGAGGATATAATTAGTTAGCTTCTAATTTCATCAAAAATTTGAAGCGTGCATAAGGGTCAAGAATTCGTTTAGATAGACTAATTAATAGATCAGAGGCCATTAGAGATGCATCTATTCTAGTCCATGGCTGAGAATTATTTAAGTATGGTTTTAGAAGGTACAATGTTGTAAGGCCCATCTCAAATCTCTAGAATTTAGATGTTGGTAGATTAGTCATGCCCAATTTGTGCATGAATGTAGATGTGGTAAGGGTCATTGAAAATAATTATGAAGCTAATTTTCAACTATCCTCCTAGTAAGTAGCTCCATGAGCAAGGAATTTTTTCTTCTTCTTACGAAACTCATCTATCACACCACCTTCTTGCTACTTATTTTTTCCTTTTATACAACTTAGTTTCAACTGTGACAACTCCAATAAGAGTTTTCCTCATTTGAGTATCAATGATTTTCACCAACTTGTTCACAAATTTTTCTAGATTTATAATTCTCTATTGATAGAGGTTTAGATATTCATACACATTGGACCATTTCTCTTTGAAACTTGGGCATTCCTTAGAGCCTTACACATTTCCAAATTCCCAATCCTAACTTGAAGATCATCAATTTCAATAGGATAGGTCTATACATGATCTTCCTTTTAGGTAGTAGATCCTCATTGGTATCTCTATCAATTTTTATTGGTCTCTCGATCTTCATAAGTATAACTCTTAATATTGGTAAGATCCTAAATAAAATAAATATTAGTAATATTTTCATTTGGTTCAACTTCTAGAGATAAAGAAAACAAGGGGGAGAGAGAAAGGGAGTCATCAAAATAATTACTAAGTGATATAAAATCACTAGAGATATCCCCTTCACCAACCATATTTTCCTTCTTTGGTTTAGACTCATGAGTAGAGACTTTGACAACAAAAAACATTTTTTTTTGTAGGTCTAACATACCTCCTCCCCCAAGAAGAAATTCTGTTCTCTTTTTTAGTATTCTCATCATCCAATATATTTATAGTTGGGCTAAGAGACTTGGTGATAAATGAGAAAATTAATTGATCTCTTCTTGGTAGATTTATTCCTTTTGAGGTCTTGAGCATCCTTCATACCAATATTCATATGAGGGGGGAGGGAAATACGACAATTTCCATTATCTTTTAAGGACAATAAAATTTCTTCAGGATAACGATCATCAACTTTACAATTATTTATGCCTTCACCCCCATTATTAGGCTTTTTTCTTTTCGAATGTAGGGGTAGGCAGGAAAATATACCAAAAACTTTTACCACTACATGAAAATTGGAAAGGGAATATCTAGTAAAAGAAATTATTTTCTTCCCTTTGTCCTTCTAATTAGGGTTTGGATACAAACATTAGGAGGGTAAGAGATGGATATGTTAAGTATATGGGTAGTACAAATATAGAAGTCATACATAGTAGATATACAACCCTAGTGAATGGGGGGATAAGAACCCTCTCTAATATATTTTTCCATAGAATATAGGAGAAGCGAAGGAAATATAATGAAAATTTCATTCCATAGAAAAGTGACCTTCTAAAGTAAATTATTTGATCAAATGGTAGCTTACTATGGAGTAGGGAGAAGGAAAATCATCATAGTTATAGTCATTTTTGTTCCTTGTTAGTTTCTCACATCTTTGAGAAATGAAAATATAATTCTAATAGCTTGATTGGCTAAAAAGAGGCACCTTGCCCACCTTATAGGTTAAACAAGTGTGATATAAGAGGGATTCACTACACACAGATCTCTCCTTTTCTCGAGAGATCACTAGGGAATGAACTACCCTTATACACCTCAAAATGACAGATTGAAAAACGATAAAGAACTAAAACTTTGTTACACTTTGAGAAAAATAATTAGAGATCCCAAAGGAGCTAGACCGAAGGATTTCTATCCCAGAAGAGGAAGCTCTTGGCCAAAAGATATCAATGCAATTTTGGGATGCTAGTGTGGTGCACTATCATCCAAAAGATGTGTTGGTATCCTGAGCTATAGAGAACTCAAGAACTCAACAGACAAAAATAGATCCTACTCAGAAACTCAGGAATAGTCTATACAAGGCTATTTAGCTAACTAGAAATCCAAATGCTGAAGTAAATACTAAGATTCTTGGAGAAAGCTTACCTTTTTTTTGGATGCTCAAGTCTTCACTCCAAGCTCCTTTTCGTGACCTACACACAAAAGAGAAAGGAGAAAGTTGTTGGGTGGCTATATAGGGGCCTACCTCAATCAGATCCCATTTTGGTGTTCCCATCTCCATGGATAACAAAGTTGGAAAGGAATGTTAAAGGAGTAAACAAAACATGTGGTGAAAGTAATAAGTGTAAGAAAATGCATTTAAAAGGAAAGTGTAGACATGGAAAATATACTGACACACTTGATTCGGATTTACTAACATCATTTCATCCTGAATCATCCTCTTAGCTAGTCATCACCTTTCATCCCTTAATTAAATAAATCAGTTTTATCTAATTAAGTTGTCAACTTCTTGTTAATTAAATTAATCAATCTTATTTAATTAACCTTTTTCTTTATTTTATTAAATAATTCATTTTATTTGATTAAATCCCTAAATTCATTCTATTAAATTAAATCAATCCTTATTTAATTTAATCTAACATCACCCCTGTTTAATTAAATCTAAATCATATTCCTCTCAACTTTGATTTAAATCAATCCAAAAATCTAGATCAAAATGTCACATCAACTAATCCCCTATTAAATTAATAGAATCCTAATCCATTCACATCTTGGAAGGTGGCACTTTCCCATTGGATGTTGAATGATCCCACATTGCTTCAGTTTGTTCATTCCTCCATCTTGTCTTTCTATAAATAGAAGGTTTTCCCTCTCATTTTGAAGACACAACTTAGAGCAAAGTTAATCTCTTCACATTGAGAGCTAATTTTATCCATTTCATATCATTTGTTATCATATTAGATAGGTTATTACAGATTTCACCAAGGAGTACATTGTTTTTCATCATCAAGTGGATCAACAATAAAAAAAATTCATCAAGCTTGCAAAGGAGTTGGGAAAGGGCCAATTTCCACATCAAATTGGCACCAATTCCCCCATGGGATTGAGAGTTTGCATGTTTAAATAGGATTTCATTGCTTTCCTTGTTTTGTTCTTCATTTTCTTTCCTATTTTGAGCATTGTAAATGAATTTCATGGGGAATCTTAGTTCGAACTTGCATTTGGATCTACTATTATGTTTTTTTGCTATGTTTGTGCAGGTCTAGGATTGGGTTTCACATTTTGGCACTAGAAGGAGGGAAAATCTCAAGTTCTTAACACATTTTTTTGACAAAATTCCATGCTTTTTTGTGTGTCTATAGGAAATTGTGTTGCTATCAGTCCAACGGCACCATACAGTGTTGCTATTAGTCTAGCGACACCATACAGGCACACTACAAACTCCAAAATCCACCACTGAAACCTTCCCACCCAAAAATTCAAAATTTCAAACTATGATGTTGGTCTAATTTTCTAATGCTAGGATCTTTAAATTTCAAACTATGTCACTGACAAAAACTCCGCCACAATTGTGCTCCCTATTCTACTATAAAGAACCACTGTCAGACCTAGCGGCGCTATACAATGCTGTTGACTTCCTCAAACAATGACACATATGCAGGTTGTGCCATTGGGGTGGGGTAAAGGATCAAATTTCAAGTTTTTTTGACACGTGCTTTTTTGTTTTTGATAATTTTGAACTATTGACCAGTTTTTTGCCTTTGTTTTTATTGGATTAATCAGCTCTTGTAGGTGGAAGCAAGGAAGTAGCAAGGAGGAGTTTGAAGTATAACTTCATTTATCCATTGAATCAAGTGTTTTTAGACACCTTTCAAAGCAATTATAGTTCCAAGTTTAAGTACTTTACTCCTTCAAGCTTTTAGGACTCCATAGATTTCAATTTGGGTTAAAAACGAACAAGGAAAAAGGTTAAAAAGAGCTTTAGGAAAACTTACTAGATTTTTTTTAAGGTTAAAAATTTAACAAGCAACTTTCATCTTTCATTTTGGTGCTTTAAAATGAATCAAATCATTGCTTTGAGGATTTAAAACGAACATGTACATGCTTTTTTTGTAATCACTTACCCAAAATAATATCATCAAAAATTTGTATGCGGTTCTCTCATGGTGATCTTGAGAATCAAAAGACTTTTGGTGATATTAAGTTGTGTAGGTGATTGCGTACACACTTCAATTTGGATACTAAAATTGAACAAATCTTGCGAGTGAGTGGAATATATCACATTTGTTCTCTCTTTGTTTCTCAATGAATATTGATTGAACTACTGATGTGTTTGCTTTCTTTTTTGTTAACTTAGAGGGCATGCCTTGTGGGAAAAAGTAATCACCCAAGAGAACAACCCAACTGGGAACATGCTAAAGCCAAGCGACTTCCACCTAAGATATAAGTGTGGGTACTTGAGGAAAGGAAAGTATCACAAGGATTGTTTTGACAAGAAGTGAAGCAATGTTCTCTCACCGTATGGATGATCCCCCACAAATAGAATTCCCACATTAAAAGCCCTTTTTAAAAAAGGTGAAAATCCTTATCTATTTGTTGGTGCAAGAATGGTCATTCTAAAGCCAACCCACAATTTTACGGATTTTAGTAGAGATGAGAAGTATTCCATAGGAGATTCATATGTACTGATGCTTGGCTGACCCATAGAAGTGAGTGTCATGGAGGGGAGCCAACATGTTCAAGCATCTAATCATCTGCTGAAAGTAAGCATAGCTAGATTTCTCCAAGTGGGGATTCAACAAATATTGTCTCAAATATCCATAGGGTTGTGTATGTTCTTAAAATCAAGACAATTTGCTTGATCAAAAACATTGTAAAAACAAACATTTAACATGGGCACCAAATTTAAAACCCTTTAGGAGAAGAAAATATCCTTGAAAAAATTCATATGTTATTGCTTGCCCTTGGGATTCGTATCCTTAGAGGCTTCTAGGCATTTTGATTTCATCTCAGTTTTCTCCTACTAAAGTTAACATTAGGTAACTTTTTCCTTGATTTTCTTGATTTCCACATAATACGTGCTTTGTGGGATAAGAAGAAGTTAGGACATTAGACATCTAGTTTCAAAAGCTAATCAAAGAGTGTGTTTGTGGTAAAACGAAGTCACTAAATAATGATAAAGAACCATTGAACCTCACACATGTGTTCTTTCAAATGATTTCCCACAAGATGAATGTCTGAAAACCAAAGACCAAGGGTCCTAGTCATAAGGCTCACAAGAAAAATTTGGCTATGCTTTATGAGTTTAGGGAAAGATTGACCTTTAACTTCTATAAATGTGCATTAAGAAACAATCCCAACTTGTACTCATTTTATTATTGTCAAAATCCAACACTTTTTCAAAGGTATGAACATCTTGTTTAGAGTAAAGTGTGTTCAAAACCAAGGTCTTGTAAACAAAGATTCTTTTTAGGTACACATAGGATCAAATCCAAACTTTATCCATAATTCAAACATCAAACCAAAATCATCTCACCAACAACTTTACAAATCTTGAAACCATCATTTATGCTAGAATTTTTGGCAAATCTTTTAAACCAAAATCCTTGAACCAAACATCAAATCATCTTGTTTTTCTAGGTATGTGAAGATGCATCCTTCTCCATATGCTTATTAAAATTATCATCAAAACATCTTGTTTGGTTAGCCATGGGTAGATGCATCCTTCTCCCTACATTTAGCTAAATTATCACCTTGTGAGAAAATTTATCCCATAGATAACATCCAACATCTTGGGGTCCATTTGTTCATTATTAGAAAAAATCAAAATCCAAGAATTAAAATACAAATACAAATCAAGGTCAAAACCAAAGTCTAAAATCAAAAAAATTCAAATCCAAGAATCCAAGAATCCAAAAAAGTCCCAAAAGTCTAGCATCCTCCTCAACATTTTCTAAAGAGTTCAATCAACCATATCATTCACCTTTCACAATTTCACCATCACACTTTGATCTTTAAATCATCCTAGATTTTCTCTTTTGAGCCTCATTTTATGGTTCAAAGTAGATTGAACCACAAGAAGAACATGGAGTACAACAAAGAAACATCAACTTCAAGTGACCTAAGTCAAACCGCACCTGAGATCAATCTTGTCGAACCTAGCAATCCACTACCCGATTTTTCTCTCATAACACAAAATCCTCAAGAGGAAGGGAAAGTGGAAGAAATTACCAATATGAGGATGAACCAAGATGAGATCACCAAAATGCTTCAAAACCCTGATAACCACCAAATTGTCAAATCCATGATGAAACTGCATCCCTCCCAATACATGCTTGAATTGGAAAAAGGAGCAAAAATTCCTTCCAATTTCAATGTAAGCACTATTGTGGAGAATCCTTTTATGTCACTTGTACCATTCACCTCACCCACTCAGAGCATTGTCCAACCCATTCCATAATCCACATAATCCATTGCCACCACATAACCCATTGCCAACAAGGGGAGTGCATTACTCCACACCCTTCAACAACATCCCCTTGTTAATAATCAAAATTTGGATGCCAATACCATCATGGGTAGATCAGGTACTATGCGTCAAAATCCCCTCCACCAGTATGTCCCACTCACATTCCATGATTCCAACAACATATCTTTCCACACAACACCCGCATATGCTCTTGACTCACAAGTCTCGCTCCCATTGGTACAAACGAGCTTATTTGAACAAAGCGGACTCTTCGGGGCCTCATCATCACTCATTCTAGGAAATATTCCACCAATTTTGGTTCCAATCCCACCACCACCTCTACCATTGTTACCTCCACTACCAACATCAACATCAGTTCTTGGTTTAGGGCTTCCCCCTTTACCTAACACAAATCAATCAATCCAAGGAAATCCATCAAACACCAATCAAATAATGACATCTAATCCTCTGAATATACCACTGATATCGAAACAATAGGTGGTATCCATCCAAGTAATACCATCAATCCCAACACCCCAAAACATGGTCTCCAAAGGACCCAGCACCTCAATCACACCATCCACCAAAATCACTCAAAACACATCTCAAACACTCACCACCACATGTAACATCCCAAATCCAGCACCACCATTGCCAAATCCAAATATGGAAATTTAGTACAACATTGCACTACAAGGTTACCAAGCCTACCAAAAGGCAGTCTAGCAATACCAAGTTGTGCAACAAACACAAACTACTCAACAAGTAGTGGAAGCCACTTAGACTGCTCAAGTAGCATAGGCTTGACAAACACAACAACCCACCCAGGTGCAAGCCCAAGCATTGTTGTGACAACAAGATGCTCAATCCAATCAAGCTACCCAAGCCGCTCAAGCCACTCGAGCCGCTCAAGTGGCGCAAGCTGCTCAAGCTACTCAAAGTGCTCAGGCCACCCAAGTTGCCCAACAACCACAAGCACAAGCGCAAGCACATGCACAAATGCAAGAACATTACCTCACATAGCAACAACTAGCCGAACAATAAGCATACTAATAAGCACTAAAGCAATACCAAGAGTAGTAAGAAGCAACCCAACTAGTATCCCAACAACAAGCATTGTTGGCACAACAACAACAAGAAGCTCAATAGCAGGCATTTTTAAGCTCAACAACAACAAGACCAACAACAAGCATTGTTGTTATAGTAGCAATTACAAGCATACTTGGCACAAAAAAATGTGCAAACACCTTTCACCAACACACCAACCAATCCACCCATCCCTCCAACGGTTGAACCAACACAAAACACTTTCATCCCACCCCTTGATCCTCAAGATGATGTATCAGCACAAATCAAATTCATTTCACAACAAGTGCTCAATCTTCAATAAGGGAAAACCAAAAAGCCACCAAAGAACTTGTGCCCCTATCCATTCGACAAGAGCATTGTCATGAAACCGTTCCTAAAGTTATTTGAGATCCCACAGTTTGATAAATATCGTGGAATATGAAACCCTGACGATCACATCAGGGGGTTTCAAGTACATTGCATGGAGGTCACATACAATGAAACTTATCTGATGTGACTATTCCCCTAGAGCTTGGCCGGTAACGCCATTGACTGGTTCTCCTATCTCTTAGGAATAAAAATTCTAGGAAATTGTGGACGCATTTGTGCAAAACTATTCCTTCAACATAGCTATGGATGTGACCCTGGAAGAACTTTTAGCTATGAAACAATCCAAGGGAGAGATGTTTGATTCATTCTTACAATTATGGTGATCAAAACCCAATAGAAGTAAATGGTCCATGCCTGAGGAACAACAAGTGTGCACCATCATCGCAAACCTTGATGAATTCTTGTCCTTCCATCTCAAGCTGCAAGGCATCACAACCTACAACTAGTTCATCCATAGGGTACTCAGTATCGAATGAGCCCTTATCTCACAAGTGGGAGCTACTTCCTATCAAGAAAGCCACCCATCCACTAGCTATAATGACAAACCTCACACATGGGTGGAAAATAGAAACATTACCAGCAATAGTGTAGTCGATGCCAAAGTTTTCATCAGTGCACCTCGACAAAACACACAAGCACCTCAACACCGACAAACCAACAATCAAAACAATCAACAAGCCAACACCATCACACAATAGCTAAACAACTAAGCAATCAACAACATGGACAATCAAGGCAGACTGCCTATGTGAAACAAAACTTCCCCCAAGCAGAAGTACACACCCCTTGGGGAATTGGCTAAATCTATCATGAAAAGATTGGTGCAAGAAAAAATATCATAGTTCCCAGCTATGACAACTATCAAGAGCCCTTGGTAAAACCACCGTGGTACAATGAAAATCACCTTTGTGATTTCCACAAAATCAAGCGACATACAACTGCTAGCTGCATGAGGCTGAAAAACATGATACAAGACCTCATAGATGAAAAAATCATAAATGTAGAACAACTAGCTGGGAATCAAAATCTCAAGATTTACATGAATTCAATGCCCAACCATAATAAGGGAAATAATAAAAATGATAAAGGAAAGGGTACCTTCAAAAGTGTGAATCATGTGTACGAACATGTTGTTGCCTCTCTAGAAGAAATGGCCACTATTATCACCATCAAAGGAGCCCAAGCCGACTGTGAAGTCACCACAAGAGGTAGAAAAGTTACCATCGTAGGATCATCTCAGCCTCGTAGAGCACCCACTTCCAACCTAAGATATATTCCTAGTGGCTATAATGTGCTTGATTAGTTAAAAATAACCCCAACTCAGATCTCCATCATGGAGTTGTTGAAGATCTCACTAGCCCACAAGAAGATTCTTGAAGAAGCCTTGGCATCATCTTCCATCCCCATTGATATTGATGTAGGTCATTTACAAGCTATTGTCACACACCTCACTACACCTCACCTTCTGGCATTTTCAGAGCAAGATCCTCCAACACAACCATCCCACAATCACACACTTCATCTTGAGGCTTTTGTCCATAAAAACACAGTCAAGAGGTTCCTGGTAGATACGGGTGCATGATTGAACATATGCACCCTTAAATTAATAAAAATCTTGGGCTTCTTTGAAGATGCTGTTGAAAAAGGAAAAGGAATAACCATCAAAGCCTAGAATGATCAAGAAAGAGTGTCTCAAGGCACTATCCAACTCCCTATTCAAGTAGGTCTGACCATCATGGAAACTTGTCAAGTTCTCAACCTAGAATTGCCTTATAATATCCTCTTGGGGTGTCCCTGGATTCATGGGATGCAAGCTATAGCTTCCACCTTCCACCAGTGTGTAACATTTCCATACCAAGGCCAAGAGGTCACTATCGATGGGGATCCCGAACCCTTTTAATATTGCAAAAATATGGAAGAAAAATATTATAAAATTCCCCAAGTGCCCATGAATGACGAGGGCCCCTCAACTCTATACATTGACCTAGCTACTCTTGCCTCCACTTCTATGATAGACACCCGCCATCCCCACCATCTCCAATATCAAAGTCATTATCTAGGAAAATGGGTGTGGGGATTATGTAATTCAAAAATATGCTTTTGTAGTGGGAGAATTACCACAATCTCCTAGGTCACGAGGATGAACATAGTTAAATAATGCTTCCTCATCCAAAACCTTCACAACAGGCTCCTCTAGCTTTAGAAGTTGGGGAGACCTAGGTCGGTAAATAATAGAAGAGGACCCATCCAACCTCTTGTACCAAGACAACATACCAGCAAAAAATATACCTATGAATGATAGTAGTAAGGGATTACAAATGGGTATGTGTAGGATCATGATGGGCCAAAAAGTGGCAATATGATGGGTATGTGGCTGCCAACTTTTTTTTACCCAAAATTGATGAAATGAAAAGGGTTTTTAAAGAAGATTCTCAGCTTTCGACCAATATAAATTATGATTCACTTTGAATTTAATAAGTAATTATTACTCATTTTCTATTTGAACTATGACTAAAGTCCTAATTGATAAGCTGATTGAAAAACATCTATAGCTTTCAAACGGTATCACATATTTTGAATCCAAAACATGCATCACATTCTATGCTTCAGATAATATAGGATTTAAAAAAGAAAAATTTAATTTCATGAAGTTTTGACCAATTTAAGGTGGTCAGTCATACGAGTTTTTATAGTTTTTAAAAGTTGTAATAAATAAATTCATAATTAATTATTTACTTGGAAAAAAATTATACAAAAATATGCATCACATCGGGACATGAGTCATCTACTTATATCTAACATATTATAAAAAAATATTATCATTTTATTATGGTTAGTGTGGTTAGAAAAACTCCTACTTCTTATTTTTTCCCTAAAATTTAAGTACTATTGCATTGAAATTTTAAATTTTCACCAAATAGATTTAAAAAAAAAAAAAACCTAGTAGTTTAGAAATTATATTCAATTTTATACAGATTCTATTCTTACATATTTTTGAAATAATATAGATAACTTATTCAAATTTGTACGTCAAGTTTCCTAACTTTGATTTTTCTGAATTTTTTGCCACTTAAGGGCCTATTTTTTCCATGATGATCCTGCACATACCCAAATGATTCTAGCCATGGGCTATGAAAAAAACAAAAAGATTGGACAAAATGACAATGGGCTTCTAGTACCCCTCATGCCAAAGACATGTATGAGAAATATTGGTTTCAGATGTACCCCTTTAAGGGTGACCATACTTGGCAAGGGTGCCTTGGTTAGGAAGGTAAAAAATCCTCCTTAGCAATCTACATCCACCCTTTGATTACCTGTATCCATAGGTCTGCCTTTTGACAACTTCACCTTTGATTTGACTGATGTGTGTAGTAGTGACGAGGACCCCATAACCAATTTTCCTATGCTTTTCAAAGACACCTCCCTACTCATGATTAGTACCTTGTATTTTGAGACCAATGACCATCAAACCTATGAAATCAACTTAGTCTACCCCCAAATCATTGATTACAACCAACGAGGATCGCCAATTCTAGACACTTTTGAAGATGATGAGCTACTCTCAGAATTCATGGGACTGTGGGACATGGTACCAGATGGAGACAACACAACTAGGTTTGGAATCACACTAGATATACAAGCCTATTATAGGGAGACAATTGAATGTTTTAGTTCAAAAAGTGAAAATTTGAGAATAATCTCTAGGTCCTTGAGTGAAAACAACACTATGGCACTGTCTGACCCAAAAATAGTAAAAATAAAGGGCATATCCAATGGTGAAAACCTCTCAGAGGCACCCAAGGATGAAGCATTCGATCTTCCTCTCAGTTCTCTACATCAAGAAAAGTCATCGGTTCTAGTCGAGAAGTGCAACACAGTCAACTTGGGAACATAGGAAACTCCACATATCATGTTTTATGTTGAATCATTGATTTCAAAAGAAAAAAAGCTCTTAGTTTCCTTCTTAAGGGAGAGAAAGGTCAACTTTGCATGGAGCTATGCTGACATGCTCGGGCTGGATCCAATGATTCTGGTCCACCATCTAGCAGTTTACCCCGAAGCAAGGCCCATTAGACAAAAGCTTAGAAAAATGCATCCCCATATAGCATTGTTGGTTAAAATGGAATTAAAGAAGTTACTTGATGTAGGGTTCATATAACCAATTGACTATCCAAAGTGGGTATCAAATCTGGTACCTATTTCAAAGACTGATGGGGATATCTGTATATGCACAGATTTTAGATACCTAAACAGGGTATGTCCCAAAGATGACTTCAAACTTCCCAACATTGATATAATTGTAGATATGACCATGGGACATGAGATTCTTTCACTGATGGACGAATTCTCCCAGTATAACCAAATCATGATACCCAAAGAAGATCAACACAAAATAACTTTTACTTGTCCATGGGGGACATATTGTTGGAACATGATGTCGTTTGGCCTAAAAAATGCTCGAGCAACATATTAGAGGGAATGAACTCAATCTTTCATGACATGATCCATAAAACTATGGAATATTATGTCAATGACATATTGGAAAAATATTGAAAGAGAAGGGACCACATAGCAACAATGAGTGTCATCTTTGATAGACTTGAGGAATACAAGGTCCATCTTAATCCAAAGAAGTATGTATTTAGTGTACAATCAGGGAAGCTATTGGGATAGATTTTTTCCATGAGAGGGATTGAAATAGATCCCACCAAGGTAAAGGAAATCCTCAAGATGGAGGCACCTAAGACATTGAAATAGTTGAGAGGCCTGAAGGAAGGCTCCAGTCCATCTGCCAATTCATAGCTCAACTAGCAAATAAATCAATCTCGTATTCTCACCTACTCTACAAGGGGGTAGCGTAAAAATGGGATGAGAAGTGTGATCAGGCCTTTAATAAAATCAAAGAGTATTTTCTCACACCTCCAGTGCTTATGCCACCAATCCTAGGAAAGCCCCTAATCCTATATATATCAGCAACAACAACAACCCTCAATGCTCTCATAGCTCAACACGATGAAAAAAAAATAGAGATGGCTATCTACTACATCACCTGAGCCATGGTAGGGCATGAGTTAAATTATTCATTCATGAAAAAATCCTATCTAGTAGTTGTGTTTGCCTCACAAAAGTTCAGGCACTACATGTTAGCACAAAAAATCAAACTCGTTGCCAAGATCGACCCACTCAAGTACCTTCTTTCCAAAGCAATGCTCATAGGAAGGATCGCCAAATGGGTCATGATCCTATCATAATATGACATCGAGTATGTAGAGAGTAAGTCCATCAAAGGGAAAGCTATTGTAGACCAACTGGTAGAAACACCAATGTATTCAAAGAACCTGCTAATTTTAGAGTTCCCTGATGAGTCCATCTTCAACTTAAGCATAACGGACCATTGTAAGTTGTACTTTGATGGTTCCTACACAAAAAATGGATTGGGAGTTAAAGTTATTTTCATGACTCCATATGCATATTGCATACCAAGATCTTACAAGTTGGAATTTCCCTGCACAAACAATATCATAGAATATGAGGGTCTAACCATAGGACTCAAAATAGTAATGCAATGGCATATCATGGCTCTCAAGGTATATGGGGATTCACAACTTATAATCAATCAAGTGAATGATGAGTACCCTGGAGACTAAGGACAACAAGCTAACTCCATAGAAGAAATTGGTGGAAAGTTTGAAGGAGTATTTCATTGAGATCACATTTGAGTAGATACCTAGAGCAAAAAAAAAGTGACAGATGCCATGGCAACAATTGGATCCCTATTGGAAACCATCGCAATTTCCCAAAGCATGAATTCCTAGTAGATCAGCTTTTCGTTCCTACATTCGAGGTACCAGAGTTTGAATTTGTGTGTGAAATCACTGGTGCCGGTGATCCCTAGTATCACGATATATATGCCTACTTGCGAATATGGGTCCTACTTGCTAACTGGCCCTCAAGCCTAAAAATAAGCTTTTTCAAAATGTCCTCTTGCTTTTTTATCCTAGGAGATACCCTTTACTATAGGAGCATAGAAGGAACCCTGTTACAATGTTTGAACGTTGAGGAGGCATTTCCCACCCTAACTGAGGTACATAACAACATATGTGGTTCACATTCGAGTAGTATGACCTTGGCCAGGAAATTGTTGAGGATGGGGTATTATTGTCCTACAATGGAAAGAGAAGAACATGAATATGTTAGGAAATGCTTGTAGTGTCAATAGCATGGGGACCTCAACAATGTTTCGGCTCAATAACTTCATCCCATCATCACACCATGGCCTTTTTCATAGTGAGAGCTCGATCTCATTGGAAAAATCACCCCCACCTCATCCAGTGGCCACAAGTTTATCATTACCACCACTGAGTACTTCACAAAGTGGGTGGAAGCCATACAAATGGCTTACATTATTGGAAAGCAGATATCCAAGTTTATCTTGAACTACCTAATATGCCACTATAGGGTCCCACAAGCCCTTATCTTAGATATTGGGACACCATTCATAAATTAGGATGTCTGTGACCTATGCTACAAATTTAAAATTCAACATTACTTTTCCACCTTGTATTATCCCCAAGGAAATGGCCTAGTTGAGGCTACAAACAAGACCATCCTGAAAATCCTAAAGAAAATTGTCAATGAAGTTGGTCGTGATTGGCATCTCCAACTAAATCCCATCCTCTAGGTCTATCAAACCAGTATTTGCACACCAATAGGCGCCACCCCATTCTCCTTGGTCTACAGATCAAAAGCCATCTTACCCATTGAGATCAAGCTCTTGTCACAAAGAATATCACTATAGAATCTCATCACATATGAGGAATACTAGGTATCAAGATTGAATGAGCTGGAATTGCTACATGAGTGGTGTATGGATGCCCTAAACCATCTACAATTGTATCAAAACCAACTCAAGTAGAGCTATAATAAGAAGATCAAGAGCAAGACCTTCTAGGTCGGAGAACTTGTGCTAAAGAAGAACCAAAAGAATGCTTTGAATCCAAATGGCAAAGGTAAATTTGAACCCAACTAGTTGGGACCATTTTTCATCACAACAAGTTACAAGTAGGGGCATATAAGTTATCAACACCGGAAGGCGAGCCTCCGCAGGAGCCCATGAACAACTCCCATGTCAAAAAAATTTATGCCTAAATATTTCAAGGTATAAAACCAAAAATACAAAAAAATAAGAAAATGTCCTAAAAAAATGGTCACCCTGATAGAAACTTGGCAAACAGGCTTCTTGGTGACAAAAAAAGGAAGAAGCAAAAAATCCAAAAAACAAGAGAAAGGATTAAAAACAGTAAATAGAAAAATCATCCTCTAGGGAAAACCACTCCAGTGGCACTTTGGGCAAGTACCTTTGTGAAAACCTGGCAAGCAGGAACCTTATGTAAATAAGAACTTTTCATCCATCAAGATCTTCATAGCTCATGTTTCATCATCCATCCATCACACTTCCATTATCCATCACATTCCACATGTCCATCCATCATTTGTCTATAGCTGCATCATAGCTTGATCTTGTGTTCGTGTCACGAACCCTCCTAGAACTACTCAACCCATTCTCAAGGTTAGTTTGTCTTGCCTTTATCAGAGTATTCTGTTGCATCATGCTATGGGCATGTTCTCATTGGATCAGATTCATGCACATCCTTGAAATCCCAAAATCAGAAAATCCCAAAACATTATAAAATAAAAAAAATTCAAAAAAAATCATAAAACCAAGAAAATCCAAAAACATTCATAAAACCAAGAAAATCCAAAAACATTCAAAACATATCAAAATCCAAAAATAGGTCAAAAGGTTAGTCCTCTTGTCAAACTACATTGTCTCTGAGCTTTTGAACATAGGAAAGGTTGATCTTTGATCATTCCACGAGACACTTAGGTCAGTCCTTTAAGAGTCCATCATAATAAACAAGAATTCCATTTGTTCATATCTCATCAATAATCGAGTCTCTGTAAGTTGAACTACATGGTCTCTATATATATAATAGGCAAGGCTAATCTGGTTGATCAACCCTTGAGGTCCCTAGGATAGGTCTTTGTGTTAGTCTCTCGGTCAAAATCTCAAAAAAACCCAAAACGGTGGAAAATTTTAAAATCAAAACATTTGAAAAATCTCAAAAAATACCAAAAAAAATCCTCAAAACATTTGAAAAACATAAAAAAAATCCAAATATTCAAAACATAAAACCATATGTCCCATCTTGCTTTCACTCGAAATAAACATCACTCATAATAAATCATCGTCATCCCCAACTTTGATGAAACATTTGAAACCAAGTCTAGCAGATTGAAAGTGAAAACTCAAATGTCAAGGTCTCGAATCTAGGTCAGTAAGTAAATAGGTTGGTCAACTCTTTGTGTCAATAGCTTATCATCCAATTGGTCCCAAATCAATCATCTAATAACATCATGTCCTAGGATGCATCCTTCCTACAATGGACATCAACATCAGGAATCACCGTAGTTTAATCTTGGCTAGCAGTATTGAAGAACATTAACTTGTTTGTTTACTTTATCTTTGTATTTTGACTTATCTTTTTTCACTCATTTCAATGACCTCTTGATGATGTCCCAAACGAATGGATTTAGAGAGAAATAAATGAGGCAATGATCATTATATTTTTATCTGTTCTGCTTGTTGGATATTCTTGTAATATAATCTTGGTCATGCGTGCTTTGTTTGGGTGTAGGGAGGATGTTTTAGGTATCTTGTTGACCACATAGGAAGGCTTGTCTTTCTATGTTCTGGTCTAAGATGTTTGGAATATCTTAACTAATATTTTTGAATGAGGTTCCATATGCCAGGTGTGAACAGGAGTACTCCTATCTGATTGTTGAGTCAAAGTCCATCACACTAGGTGCAACACCATGCTAGTTCTTTATACGTTGATGCATTGCATCTATGTGTGTTATCAAACATAAGGTAAATGGCCCTTTTAAACTCCCAAATCCTTAGTAATTATCATCATCATCATCATCATCATCTCTTGACTTATCCAAGTCTCTTATTTTCTTCTATCTTCTTTTTGCGCTAACATGGTACCGTGACAATTAATCACAAATCATTATCGCTAGTGCATCCATCCCACATCCATAAACCATCATAATACTACATAATGTGTATCATGACATATAGAAAGCATTAATCATATCACCTGCATTGCATTTCCATCATTGCATAATATAGATTGGTTATACTAAGTGTCTTATAAACCATACATGTGCATATATTGAATAAGCATAAAAGAAACCGTCCCATATACATTATTAAATTCATATCATATACCTCATCAAGGAATCAATTGCATAATCATATGGGCATATCATGTACATCATATACATAGGCATTATTAACATCCGTCGCATCATATGTGTAATGATGGGTTAATTTCATGTAAGGTTAGCAGATTAGTTCAATAAACAAAAATCCAAAGAAGCTATCAAGTAAAATGAAAGTAAATGAAATAAACAAGAATGATTATACCTGTTACTCGTTGAAACTTCCATGATTCACCTCCATAGCACCTTCTAGCTTGCAGCAATTGTGATTGTGTCCCTCAGATTTATGTATGTGAGAAAATGACTATGACAATGTCCTATGCAAGTTTTGAAGGATTTAAATGACAAAAGACTATGCCTATGACAAATAATCAAATTTAATAAACGAAGTGCAAAGTAAATTGTAAGCATGAATGTCGAAATAATGAAGTCGTGTGTGTGTAAGTCTAAAATGTGAGAAAAATTGACATTTTATAGAAAACACAATTTTGGACGAACGGACGAGATTGAAAGCTGACAAAGCCTAAAATCAATGGATGAGATTTCATGTGACAATCCCTAATTAGGGTTAGGGAAAAAACATTAAATGAGTGGTCAAGATGTCATTTGATAAAATCAAATCGGCGATCGAGAATAAATGTGATAATTAGCCAAAAAAGATAAAGATTTTCAAAAATCAAGAAGATAAAGACTACTTGATTTATGAGATTAGAAGAATCAAGAAGATAAGAGTTGGATTGAAAAGTAGATTTGGAAAATCAAGAATTTTCCCAATTACTTGATTTTTGGAAGAAGATTACCTTTTTGAATTAAATTAATTCAAAATAAGGATTTTGTGTGACAATATATAATATTTTTTAGATTATTTACCAAAATGAATGTACAGTTAAGAATGTGATATCATTTTAAATAATTTCATTTATTTAAAATGACGGAAATGTTAAATTTAGAAATTAAATAATTAAAGATAATTATTTAATTTAGAGGATTATGACTAATAATTAAATAAATTAATAAATTGATTTGATTATGATAATTAGTGACATATTAAATAAATAAATAAAATTCATTTATTTAATAATCAGGAAGACATAAATGAATAAAGGTAATTAAATAAATTAATAAATTTATTTAACTGTAGGAAGATTTAGACAATTAAAGATGTATTGAATAAATAAATGTAATTTATTTATTTAATAATCATGAGGAATAAAAGGACATGAATTAATTAAATAATTATAAATTATTTAATTAATAGTCGAATGTAGACCAAGGAAATAATTAAAATCTCAGAATTATGCTAGGACAAAAGTGGTAAAATAGAGCGTGCAGGCCTAGGTCATTTTTAAGTGTTTACATTTTCCCCCTCTTTTTCATAATGTAGCATGTCGCATTGTGACAAAGAAACAAGTTAAATTCATGCCCCAGCAAAGGTACAGAGTATCGATGCCTCATTTGGTAAATTTTCAAATTTTGGTTAGGTGACATAATTTTTTCGAAAGTGTCTTGATAAGTCAATTTAATTATCAAAAAGAAAATGACATAGTTGGTTTTGAATTCTAGCATGTTTAGAGCAGCCAAAAGGGTGGTCAAAGTTGGTCAAAAAGGCCTTCAGTAATAAAAGAATTGATAAATGTCATTTTGACTTTATAAATAGGTTGACAAAGGGGTAAAAGTCAATTCATTTTCACTATTCACTTTAGCAAATTTGAGAGCGAAGAGTGACGAGGACTTCTGTGAGGATGGTGATTCCAGTGACTAAGCATCGTGGTGAGATCATCCGGACCTTCAAGAGACCAAATGGCTTAGAGCTAGCGGTATGTACCTCTAACCCACCTTTTTATTTTATTTTTTTCATGCAAATATAGGGTTTTAAGGCCAACAACGAATGTGTTGCAATGCATCTGCATACGCATAAGTTGCATTTAACTTCACGTTCAACACATTTGATGTGTCACGATGCAAGTGCAAGGGGTAATTAGGTCAGTCAAAAGTTGTGTGACACATTTTCTACAAAGTGCAACATATTCGCAATACTGTGCTACATTTGAGAGTTATAACACCACATATGTCATTTTGCAACGCATTCGTTAGTTTGAGCAACACATTTGAATGAAGTGACACATGTGCCATAGAGTGTGACACAAATGCTCTAATGCGGTGCAATTGAGGGACAAAATGACACAATCGATTTGTCGTAACACAAGTGAAGTACGGAATGACGCAACCCCTTTTTTGTGACGTAAATGAAGTCAACGAGATGCATTTGTCATTGACTTTGACTAAGGGTGATTCTAATGCTTTTCAAATTGTTAATGCTTTTGAGTTATAATGATGATAGTGACAATTTTTCATAAGGTGCTGACGTGTTATTTGATCATGTGAAGAGATAGCTAGTACCTATCTATACTCAAGAGAGCAGGCCATCAACCTTCCAATTTTGAGACCAGCTAAGTCCGTGAGACTAACAATAGTTGATGTAGCTAAGTTTATATTATGTTTCCTATATTCCCATTATTCAGGTGAATAGGGGACTATTGACTGCACTATGCAAGAGATGGCACTCTAAGACATGCTCATTCCATTTTGCAATAGGAGAAGCTATTGTGATGTTGGAGGATGTCTATCGTATTCTTCATTTATTGATACAAGGAGAGAGGATCGTCTATGACCCTTAGCATGGCTATCAAACCTTTAAAAATTACTATCACAATCAGGGTACAAGATTCGACATTAATAGATACGTGATCCATTGGGAGTTCATGGCAGAGCATTATGCCTGATTTGATGCACTGCTAAAGACATTGATCGACATGATACTAATTCCCGATCACCACAAAAATAGGTTTTCCATTGGTTGGGGTGATGTGCTAGTGGGCATGAGGTGAGATAGGACAGTTTATGCCTAGAGGCCATGTTTGTTAGGCATGGTTTAGCATCATATTCACAAGGTGGCCTGTAAGAGGGCATAGAGCATTGATTGTGGCATGACACTAGTGCTGATATGGGCTTGGGAGCATGTGGCAATATTCTAACCTCCTATTCAGAGACTATAACTAGCTAAGGGTATGCCATATGCATATTGCTATGCCGATGCTCTACAACAAATGAGGGTTGGAGAGATAGGTTGGTGGGTCCATTGTATTGATACCATGATCACATTCATTTGGAGACCCTATAGAGACTGTGAGCAGTGGGATGATGAGGATGACTACCTCAATTTCTATAGACAGTATCATTGTCTGATTGGGAGGATAGTGTAGAGCCACTCATCCTAGAGATGTATCTGCCACAATGTTTCCTAAGATAGTTTGGAGAGCAGCAGGGTGTACTAGTAGGCACATCTAAGTATGCCAAATCCTCAAGGGAGGGAGCCTGGGGTCTACCTATTCCTATACCATTTGCTGAGTAGTAGATTGATGGTCTAGTGCCACAATAGTGCGGATGGAGGGGTGGGATTGTAGATATGGGGATGACCACGGATTATGACTTGTGGTGGTAGGCACATCGACCAGTACCGTTGACAGATCTAGATAGGCTCGTGTCGATTGACAAGAGAGCGGTGATACCCCATGTATGATGAGCTAGACAAGGGGGAAGAGATGGTGATAGAGGAAGAGGTAGAGATGGCAATAGAGGTAGAGGCAGAGATGGGGGTAGGGGCAAGGGAAAGGGTGGAGATGATGGGGATGACGGAGGGGATGGCTAGAGATAGAGGAGAGATGACAGGAGTTAGGGCAGGAGGGTGAGACAACATGTAGCTAGAGGGGCATTGGATGCCATGCTAGAGGTAGGTGAGGAGGAGGAGAGAGAGGAGGAGGGGCCTAGGCAGGAGTAGGAGGATATAGGTCATGAGCATGTGGCCAAGGAGGAGGCCAGGTAGGATTAGGGGGTTGGGTGGGAGGATATTCGACCAGAGGCTAAGATGGATGTCGATATGCCATGAGAGGAGGGATTCATAGGAGAGGAGGATATAGGGGAGGATGATGAGGATGAGGTCATTAGCGAGGTTGAGAGACTATTGAGATGGAGCATGGTGGAGGGAGAGGGGGAGATACCATCTAGCTTGACATTTCCCCATGATGTCATGAAAAACTAGAGGGTGGCAGACTTATAGAGGAGACTAGATGAGAGTGACACATAGGTCATACCACTACATTCAGAGCTAGAGGTTGCTTGGGTAGAGCAGGATTAGGCAGTCATCCACCAGTAGGAGGCAATGCAGTGGTGTACAGAGTTCGCATGACTATGTATAAGACCATCACTAGATCTAGCTCAGGAGTATGGTAGGATTAGTATACGGATTGGGCGATATAGGAAGTTGCATGAGCAAGCTGTGCCAGTCGAGATGAGAAATCCCACTCTAACCAAGACATAGACAAGTAGTGGAAGCAGGTCAGGCAGTGGCAGTGGTAGCCAGAGTAGTGCAGGGTGCTTGACCTCTTCAAGGAATAATTTGAGTCACAGGTCCCATCATAGGCACTCCTCCAGTCACAGGTCAGGGCACTCACATTTTTCATTAGGTTCAGGCTAGATATTAGTACCTGGTCCACCTCTAGTGATAGATCCTTCAGCTTCATACAGTCAGGCTGTAGTGTCATCATAGATGCATGTTACTGTGGAGATGATGCCATTAGTGTCAGTTCCATTGGCTTCACAAACAAAGGTTGCTATAGGTCTACCCGTTACATCAGTGTTGGGTATAGGTCCTCAGTCACCACACTCTTTTTCATGAGGGGATGAGGAGAGCATTTCATAGTGCCATGCTTACTACATTCATGTTTCATTCTTTATGTTATGACACTTTATGTATTGACTATCGAGCTTGCGTGCTCTATTTTTGGGATATCTCTTGACTTTATCTTATGACATTATATTTTTTTGAGATGGTGCTATATGATGCAATTTTGATGTGTCCTACATGTGTTTTATGTGATGTTATTTGATTTATGCACTATGATGTATGATGGATGATTTATGTATGATATGTATTTATGATGGATGATGGTATTTATTTATTTATGTCCTGTCTTGTATGTCCTATGATGGTTACTTATGATGTGATGCCATGATAATGCAATGCCTATTTATATGTTGTGCCATGGATGATGATGATATGATGTAATTATTTGAATGGATGCCATGTTTATGCTTTTGTTAATTCATGACTATGTATAATGTAATATGTATATGATTTAATGCTATGGATGATGTATATACGGACCTCATGCAATGTCTATATGATTATGTATGCACTTATGCTTTTGTATGTCACAGGATGTCCTCGAGAGATGGACGAGAGAAGATGATAAGACAAAAGGAGATGCATGTTAGTTTCTAGACCAAATCCTTCAAAACTTTACAATAGGACTTTAATATTTATTGCTCTTAATCATCATTGGGGAGATTATTATAATGACCAACAAACACCATGATATGATATAAATCAAGGTGTGCAAGGTCATACCATCATGTAAGAAAAGCAGTCACATACAAGGATGATCATGACTCATAATAAGAGCACAATTGCCCTAGTCTTTTTGTCATAACCAACCACAAGCATAAAAATACAAATAAATACA
Organism: Sequoia sempervirens; assembly: GCA_007258455.2. Taxonomy (NCBI): domain Eukaryota; kingdom Viridiplantae; phylum Streptophyta; class Pinopsida; order Cupressales; family Cupressaceae; genus Sequoia; species Sequoia sempervirens. Next base: position 166,336,771 of record VDFB02047230.1, read on the forward strand.
ATAGAGACAAGTCAAGAAATGTCATTGCTTCTCTAAATCCTATTTCTAGGTCATCCTTGAAAAACTAGCAGCATGATTTCCAAAAGGACAAAATATAGCCATTATTATGGTATGTCGTTGTTTTTCTAAATCCTCTAGTTAGGACATTGCTGAGAAACTAGTAACATGAGTATCAAAAGACAAGACAAACATCATGATATGTCATTGCTTCTCTAAATCTTGTTGTCGAGATCTCGCTGAAAAACTAGTAACATGATGAAAAAGCCAAAGATAAGTGCCAAGTGTTTTCCAAGTGTGTCTAGATGCCAAGTTTTTTAATTTCAAGATGTTAGGTTTGATGATGTTGAGATGCGAGGGTGTCAAGGTTTTGACGATGCTAAGATGATGAAATGTCGAAGATTGCTAAATTCAGGAAGGACACATCTTGAATAATGTTGATGCCAAGAGGATCAATCCCTAAATGTAAAAAGGGGTCCCTTAAAATTCCAAGTGATAGTGATGATGCCTAGGAAGGACACATCCTAAGGCATAAATGACAGAGGTTGTTCTTCAGAAGGACACATCTAAAGAATATACTGATTTCGAGAGGAGTGATCCTTAAATGTCAAGAGGATCCCTCAAAAAATGTTTGATGACAATGACGATGCCTAGGAAGGACACATCCTAAGGCATAAATGATAGAGTTTTTTCTTCAGAAGGACACATCTGAAAGATAACCAAGAGTTGAAAGTCTAACTAGTTATGATAATGTAACTTGTTTTGACCAAATTTAATTGAAGTTGACTGAATTGACTTGTTTCAACTATATATCAATTTTTGGCATGCTGATGTGATTGTCATGTTTATTGAGGAATTGTGAGAGTTTGTTTTAAGAGTTTTGCTTGTTTTGAAATGACTTGTTTGACTTGAATAATTTTTGACGTGTGTGCCAATATAGTGCCATGAACCCTAATGGACTGACCTAGTGCGGCCTTGGGGGCTCATCGACAGATGGCCTTGCCTACGTCATACACTCAAAGACATCATAGTTTGACATGACCAATGACTTTGTCTTGATGACCAAAGATTGCATCATGATTTTCTTTTGACAAACCTAAAAGGTCTTATCTAATGTCTGGGGGACTCAAAAATGAGTCTTGCTTACATAGCAAACATGCAGAGACAATGTAGTTCATAAAAATGACAAAGAATCAACTAATATGATTGACATGATGAAATGTGACTTGAAATGACTCCGTTTTTGGGATTTTGAAGAGTTATTTGAGTATTTTTGTGTTTCTTGCCATGTTTTTATTTTTTTGGATTTCTTTAGGACGTTTTTTGATTTGTAGGTCTTTTTTCAGGACATTTTATGATGTTTTTGTCTTTCTTCAGGACTTTTTGTAATGCTTTTGTCTTTTTTTTTCATGACTTTTTCTAATGTTTTTTTCTTTTTTCAGGACATTTTGTAATGATTTTGTCTTTTTTTAGGACCTTTTGTAATGTTTTTGTCTTTTTTCAGGATTTTTTGTAATGTTTGTCTTTTTTAGGACTTTTACAGTTGGCCAGACCATGCGTGATACCCACTATAGTCACATAATGAAATTAATTTTTTTCCCCTAGTTAGGTCCAAGACTTAGCCAATTTTAAAGGACATGAAAGAGATATGCATGTGATGCCTCTTGATGGACGATATGTGGGACTAAATGTCAACTGCTTGTCAACCATGAGAGGAGGGGTATGATGTCCTATCAAGTGTGATGGTGGTGATGGAAAATGTGTTCCATCATAGGCCAAGACAAATAAAGTGAGAGTAGATGGCAGAGCAATGATTAACTACGCATGGCGCCTATTTTCCAAGTTTTCACCATGGTACTTATCCAATGCGCCTGTTTGCCAGGTTTTCACTAGTGGATTAGTTATTTCTCTTCACTATTTTTGTCTTTTTTTTTTTGGTGCTTCCAAGATGCCTATTTGCCAGGTTTTCATCAAGGAAACATTTTTTTTATCATTTTTCAAATTTTTGTATTTTTAAAGTTTTAAGCTCAATTTTTTGATGCTATGCATAGAAATTTCTGAGATGTAGACTATTGATAGGCTCTGTCAGTTGTTCTCCATCTAGAGTCACTAGCTGATAATACCCAGAACCAAAGGAGGATATGATGATATAGGGACCTACCAATTTGGTTTGAATTTTTTAGGTTTTTCTCTATCAACCTGATTCTTAGGGTTCTACATGAGGATTAGGTCACCAATGTCAAACTTCCTAACCATGAATCTCTTGTTGTAATTGTGATAGAGATGGTTTTGATATTCCTGCATATGGTTAAGGGAATTATGCCTTCTTTCCTCTAACATCTCAAGCTTGTATAGTTGTGACTATCTATACTCCTCATCATCGGTCATACCCTTCAAGGAGACTCGTAAGGAAGGAATTTCAATGTCAATGGGAAAGATGGCCTCAACTCCAAAGACCAAGGTGAATGGAGTGGCTCCTATAGGTGTATGAATGCTGGTGCGGTAAGCCCATAGTGTAGGGTTGAGTTGAATATGTCAGTCATGACCAACATCATTGACAGTCTTTTTAAGGATTTTAACAATTTTTTTATTTGATGCCTTGGCTTGACCATTTCCTTGTGGGTAGTACAGAGAGGAAAAATGATGTTGGATATGAAATTTCTCACATAACTCATGAACGTCTTGGTTTTTAAACGAACGCCCATTCTCAGTGATGATGGATTGTGGAAGGCCATAACAAAAAATGATATAGTTAAGAATGAATTTGGAGATTTGTTTTCTAGTTATGTACGTCAGGAGGATGGCTTTGATCCACTTTGTAAAGTACTCAGTGGTGGTTATGAAGATTTTGTGGCCATTGGACAAGGTAGGATGGATCTTTCCCATGAGGTCAAGTCCCTATTGTGTGAAGGGCCAAGGAGAAGTGATCAGCCAAAGTTCTTGCGTTGGAGCGTGAATCAAATCACTATGAATATAGCATTGGAGACAAGTCCTAACATAGTCTAGTGCATCTTTCTCAATGGTTGGCCAATAGTCCCCAAGTGTCATTATCTTATTGGCCAGAGTAGGACCACTCGAATGAGAGCTGCATATACGCTCATGTACTTCTCGTAAGGTTGTGTGTGCTTCGTTGCTACAGAGAAATCTAAGGAGGGTGTCGTCAAAGCTATGATAGTAAAGGGTGTCACTAACGATGGTATATCTTGCTGCTTTTTGGATAAAGGACTTCCTCTGGTTATTGGACAGATTAGGGGGGAGGGTTTGAGACTTAAGGTATTCATGGATGTCTTGGTACTAAGAAGAATTGAGACCAAAAAACTTGTAGACCATCTCTAATTCTGGAATATCATAGGCAGGGACCAATAATTTTTCTATCAGGACTTCCAGCTAAGGCATATTGCTTGGAATGTTGAGGAGAGAGCCTATTGTAGCCATGGCATCTACCTCCTTTTTTTGTGTTCTCGAAACTTGCTCAAAAGTCACCATGGGAAAATATGTCTGGAAGCTATCAACCATTCATTTGTAGGGCATTAGCTTCTCATCCTTTGTGTCATAGTCATCATTAACTTGGTTGATGACTAACTAAGAATCCCTATAGACATGTAGTTCTCTAATTTTCCATTTTATTGCCATTCTGAGTCCCATAACTAGTGCCTCATATTCCACCACATTATTTGTGCATGGGAAAGCTATGCAAAAAGACTTGGGAATAGAATCTCCTTGAGGAGTGATAAACAATATCCCTACCCCTGAACCATGATTAGTATGTGATCTGTGAAAGTATAGCCTCCAGGGTGACTTTGGTTCTGTATGGAATATTTACTCATTTGGGAAATCTACCACTAAGGGGTGATCACTTTGTATAGGCGCATCTTCCAATTGGTCTATAATCACTTGTCCTTTGATCACTTTTCTTTCTACATACTAAATGTCGTATTTGCTCAGAATCATGACCCACTTTGCCAGGCGTCCTATCAATTCTATACAACTCAAGAGATATTTGAGGGGGTCAATCTAGGCTACCAATTGTGGCTAATGGATCAACATATAATGTCTTAGCTTATCAGCTGTAAAGACAACTGCTAGGGGTATGTACAGGATCATCATGGAAAAAGCAGGCCCTTAAGTGGCAAAAAATTCAAAAAAATCAGAGTTAAGCAACTTCACGTCAAAATTTGAATAAGTTATCTATATTATTTCAAAAATATGTAAGAATAAAATCTATAGCAAATTGAATGTAGTTTCTGAACTACTAGGTTTGTTTAAAAAAAAATCTATTTCGTGAAAATTTGAAATTTCAATGCAATGGTACTTAAATTTTAGGGAAAAAATAAGAAGTAGGTGTTTGTCTTACCATCATAATCACAATAAAATGATAATATTTTTTTATAAGATTTTAGATATAAGTAGAGGACTCATGCCCCAATGTGATGCATATTTTTTTGTAATTTTTTTTCCAAGTAAATAATTAATTATGAATTTTTTATTACAAATTTTAAAAAAATATAAAACATGTATGTCTGACCACCTTAACTTGGTCAAACTTCATGAAATTAATTTTTTATTTTCTTATTCCTATAGTATGTGAAGCATAGAATGTGATGCATGTTTTGGATTCAAAAAATGTGATGTAGTTTGAAAGCTATAGATGTTTTTCAATCAGCCTATCAATTAGGACTTTAATTGTAATTTGAATAGAAAATGAATAATAATTGATTATTCAATTAAAAGTAAAGAATAATTTATATCAATGGAAAGCTGGGAATCTCCTTTAAAAAAAAAATTATTTCATCAATTTTTGGTAAAACAATAGTCGTCAGCCACAAACCAATCATATTGCTACTTTTTGGCCCATCATGATCTTGCACATACCCCTAGACAAACACATTCAATTGATATGTAATTCAATTCATACATGACCAGTGTTTGACTGATATAATATATGGCCCTTTATTTTTCTTCTTGGTTGTTTTGTGCTAGTAATGCCCCTAGTGTTGAAGTAGTGGTAGAGATGTATAAGATCAAAGGTTTTCTATTAATTGGCGGCATGAGGACTGATGATGATAGTAAGTATTATTTTATTTGTAGAAAGGATTCTTGGAATTTATTTGTCCACACAAAGGGGATTCCTTTGCACAGGAGATATTGGAATGGTTCACACTTATCGGCCAATTGTGCTATAAAGAGCCATATAGATTGTACCCTGCTTTGTAATGTCCTAAGTTTGCTTATTTCTCTGGGAGGAGGCATGTCCATGATGGCTTTGACTTTTACTGGATCAAATTCAATGCCTCTTTGAGAAACTATGTATCCCAAGAGCTTACCAGATGTTATGCCAAAGACACATTTCTTAGGATTCAGTCGAACTTTGTATTCTTCTAGTCTCTTGAAAATTGTGTCTAACACCTTCAGATGATCTTTTCTTGTTACTTCCATTATTTTATGCATCATGTCATGAAAGATTGTGGTCATAGCCCTCTGATATGTGGTGCCTAAATTTTTAAGACTAAACGACATGACATTCCAGTAGTATGTACCCCAAGGGAAAGTGAACGATGTTTTATGTTGATCTTCAGGGGAAATACGAATTTGATTATAGCCTGAGAAACTATCCATGAGGGACAACATGTCATATCCTATTGTGAGGTCGACTATGATATCAATATTTAGAAAAGGAAAGTCATCTTTTGGGCATGCCTTGTTTAAGTCTCTGAAATCTGTGTAGACTCGGATCATTCCATTTGGCTTTGTTACTGGCACAAGGTTAGACACCCATTTAGCATAATCAATAGACCATAGGAACCCAACTTCTAGAAGTTTCTTCAACTTAGCCTTGACCAATAGAGCGACCTGGGGATGCATTTTGTGTAACTTCTGTTTAATTGGTTTGGAATTTGGCAATAGTGGCAGATGGTACAGAACCAGTTCTTGGTCTAGTCTCGACATGTCGACATAGGACCATGCAAAGTTGAATTTACGTTCTGCAAAGAATTTGTAAAATTTTGGTCTCTCTTCTCTAGTCAAGGATGCAACAAAGAGAACCATTTTGGGATCTTCTAATGTTGATATGTTGTCTTTTATGGTGTCTTCTCTGAGCATAGCTGATTTCTCTTGAGTTACAAGAAGAAAGTCCAATCCTCCATCTTTGGGCGCCTTGGAGAGGTTTTCACCTGCAAATACATCCTTTAAAAAAAAAAAAATTCATCAGAAGGTGCCTTTCAGTTTTCACCTAAAGATGCTTTAGTTTTTTCTTTATTCTTATTTTTAATTTTGCGACTGGAGGATGGGGCAGTCTCACTGAAGTAGGCTGCATAATCTAGTTAAATGGTGAATCCTACCTTGTGATCACCACTGGGTATGCCCTCAAGGAATCCCATAAATTATGTGATAGCCTCATCATTCTGAAAGGTGTCCAGGACTGGCAGGCCTTGTTGGTCCCAATTGATTAATTGTGGATAGACTAGGGAAATTTCATCATTAGCATTGGTGAATTGAGGGGAGGATGCAAAAAGCATGCAAATGGATTTAGAGATATTGTAGATGAAATTATCATAATACAATTCCACATCAAACTCTATCCAATATTCCCTTTCACATGTTTCTTATTCATTGTCAAAATAGGTGGTAAATGATTCAGAGTCATGGTTGTCAGTGTCATCTAGCAATTCACATGGATTTGATTGATGGTTATAGAGTTCAAATGGTGGGGCTTGTATGTCCTGGAGAAGGTAAATGGGACTGTGACTATTTGGTGCTTGATCGATTTTAAATGTTTGCCAATTTTTTTGTTCAGAGGTAAGCTCCTCTATTTCAATGAACAAATCATCAAGACAATAGTCACTTAAGGATCGTTGGCAGCCAAATTCCCACTCTTGGGAGTTGGTTTTAGTAAAGGATTCCTTAATAGTCTCGAAACTTTCCGAAACATGCACACACTCACTCAAAAGTCCATTGGTACATTGGTCATCATTTTTGAGCAATCCATACCCTAATCCAAGATACTTTGGTATTTTCAAAGATTCTATGGGCTCTCTTCTTCCAATTTTATTTCTACCTAGGCCACTAGTTCCATTGTAGCCCTTAGCCTTCATCATGTCATATCCCTTGCCATATTTCTTAACTGGTAATGGGGGTAGGTCAGCCATTTCTTTATAGAGCCATCCTATAATATCAACAAGGCCCTTGTTACTCATGTCTCCCCATTTTATGAAAACCATTTTTGGTGGAACTTTGAAAATTTCTTTGGGTTCCATTCTAAAACATGGTCTACCATAGATCTTTGGCGACTTGGGTATTGTCGTGATACTATAAGTTGTATGTAGTTTGGAAATGGAAGATGATGCCAGTATGGATGTGTCAATGTATTTAGAGGAAGAGGAGCTGCGATCTTCTCCGTTGATGGGCACTCATTTTTTAGAAATACCTCTTAGGTTGGTACAATATTTAAAAGGGTCGGGGTCTCCATATATAGTGATTTATATGCCATTAAATGGGAATTTTAAGCATTGGTGATATGTGGAGGGAACGGTTTTTAGGGCATGAATCCATGGGTGGCCGAGCAAGATTTTGTAAGGTAATTCTAGATCCAGGGCCTAGCAAGTTGTATCAACAATGACTGGTCCCACTCTGATAGGAAGATAAATAATTCCCCGTGAAGAACTCTCTTCGTCATCATATGCTTTTATGACTATACTCTTTGTAGAGTCTACACATGCATCAGAAAATCCTAGAGCCTTAACTAGTTTTAAGGAGCATATGTTCAATCCTGCCTTGCCATCTACTAAAACTCTTTTGACCTTGTGCTTATGGATGAAAGTTTCGATATGTAGTACATCGTTATGGTTGGTCTTAGGTGACGAATAATCCTGATCAGAAAAGGTGACATGATGAGGTGTAGTGAGATATCCCACCATGGTCTCAAATTATTTGACATCAATATCCTTAGGGATGGAGGCCACTTGCATGGTTTTATCCATTATAGCCTTATGCGTGGGAGAAATACAAAGAAAATCAAGTATGGAAATCTGTGCGAGAGTTTTACCAAGTTGGTCGATAAGGTTAAATTAACTCTTAGGTTGCCACTGCTTTATGGTCAAGGCAGGTTGTGACTGCCTAGGAGATGGAATAGGTATGGTAATCTTAGGTTTCCTAGCAGGAGGTAGACCAACTATGATGATCTTGGCACTTCGAGTAGTGGAATTTCATTGAGGTGCTCGTTTGAATGTGATGGTGCTGATGTATTCATCATTCATTTAGACATTGCTTATAGTAGGTCCACTAGAATAGTCATACTTGGCATGGGAATAATTGATTTCATTATTGTTTGTATTAGGACCTGATGTGGAAGCATTATTAGAGCCATGGTCTTGCAATGGATTCTTATGAATGGTATGGTCAAAAATTTGATGGAAATTGTGGCCCACCTAATTCAATTATTCGACTCTCAATAAGGTCTTGCACAATATTTTTGAGTTGTTAACAGGATGATGTCTTATGTCCTTTAGCCTGGTGGTACTCATAGAAAGAATTATCATCCCACCATGATGGTTTAAATTGTCCTAGGTCATACGGCTTTGGTTCTTCAAGTGTGATGAGACTATTCTAAAGGCATTTCTTGAAGACTTCCTCCATGGGCTCACCCAAGGGAGTGTATGTGTGATCCCTCAGGAATTGTCTTATTTAAGGGTATTGTCCTTGATTGTGACTATTTTTACCATTTTGGTTGTTTGGGGTGGAATTGGCGGGGGGTGTTAGTATCATCATTGGCTTGTTTTGCAGTTGAACCCCTTGCAAAGCTAGTACATCACCCATAGTGTTTACAACCTTGGTATCAACAACACCGTTGTTGGTAACATGTTTATTTTTGACCCAATACTTATTTTTGTCAGTGGGCGGATTTGTGTTTGTGTTTTTAGGACTGTATTTTAGCTCTCCCTTTGCAATAAGGGCTTTCTCAATCTAGACACCATTTTTGACTAGATCCATGAAGGTTGTGCAACAATGCACTTGTAATGCATATTTAAAGGGTCTTAGAAGTGTTTGAATGAACATGTCCACCTTTTCCTTTCTGAGTATGTCGAGGTGACAAGACTAGCTAGACTTCTCAATTTTTGGAAGAATGGGATGAATTTTTCACCAACATCCTCTTGCATGAGACTACATAAGCTAGTAATAGATTTATCCATTTCAATATTGTATGAGTAATTTTTTATGAATATGCATTTAAGTTCATCCCATGTTTGGACATCATTTTGAGTGGATAACCAATCAAGGGTAGGACCTACAAGAAATTTAGAAAAAGTCTCATCAAGTATGTTGATTCATATACGGCATCCTTACAATTGGTTACGAATTATCAGACATGTTCAATAGGGTTTGTCTTACCTCTGTATTTGGTAAAATTTGGTGACACCTATCCTGAAGGAAATGGCGGCAAGTATAAGTTTATGTCAAAGGGATATACAGATAAATCGTATGATAGTTCTGATTTCTAGCTAGATATTTGTATGTTTTCTATGGTCTTCTCTAGACACATCAAATTTTCTTGCAAGGCATCGATTATAGGGTCATTTGTAGCCCCATACATTAGATTGATTGGTATACCATAGGTCCCCATTTGTTGTGATTGGATGTTGGTCTGTTGTTGAGGTGCATGTTGTGACATGTATGATGTGTTCTAATGTGTGTGTTGTTGGTATTGAAAGTTTGGATTGGGGACATGTTGGTGGGTATGAATATGGCATGAGTATGTCGGGATGTGTCCCCCAGCCATTTGGGTCGATATTTTGGGAGTATGGCAATCATGAATATTTTGATGTGCGAATGATGCCATAGGTTGTGTGTTTTGACTACCTTGTTCAAATTGTTGGGTTTGTAAAAGGGGAATGGTCCTATTTTTTCCTTGGGAGGTGATGGCATTAGAATGTGTTGACACCATAACATTTTGTTGTGGTCCTTGAACAAAAATGCGTTGTTTACTTCCTCCCAAAAGATTAAGTCAGGTACGAATGGGAGAATTTGATGAAGATGCATTCATGGTACTAGATGTAGTTGTCAATGGAGGATTTGTATGGCTTGATGATGCCCCCATGGAATTTAATGTAGTGGTAAAGAGAGGATTGGAATAACTTTCCCACATTCCCTAGGATCCAAAGGTGGCTCAAGCTGATTGTGACGATATTGTGGATCTTGTGGGCAATGTGATAGATTGTGTTCCTCCGATGGATGTAGCATTTATTGAATTGGAGTTATTTGGAATGTTGGAGGTAGCACTCATGGTCATTGTGACATTTTGTGAAGTGGCATCAAAAAGGTATTGCTTGTGGTGATTGGATGTTGACCACTATTGGACATGTTATGTGTATTTTTGATGTTATTGTTAGGAGATGTTGATCTCAAAGTATTAATGCCAAACCCATGAGGTAATTTAGCTCCTTGACTTAAAAGTATGGACAAATATCTGTCTCTGTCATATAAGACCATTTTTTCTATGAAGTAGGTAGCTTTTGGATCTTGTGTTGCTACTTCTAGGTTTTCCTCAAGTATTTTTCCATATTCATCCTTATGTAAGAATGGTTCAAAGGGGCGATTTGACGAGGATGGTATGGTCATGAGAGGTTGAGTATTCATGTTGCTAAATGGGTCATCAAAAGTCCAGTTTGGGTCATAAGTATGATTGGTGACATTGGAATTAGAATTTTGTCCAAAGTTTTTCATTTGTCTTTTCTTTCTTTGGTCTCTAGTTTCCACCATAAAAGGGAATTGCTCAAATGAGGGTAGTGAAAATGATAACTAAATGCAAGGATGATACTAGCTTATGTTTTTTGTCTTTTTGTGATAAAGGATGACAATGCAAGACTATGTATTTTTTGGATTTTTGATAATAAGGGATGGCAATGCAATAGTGTTTCCTAAAGAAAATAGCTAATGCAAAATGACAACTAGGATGACCAGTTATGAATTTTTTTTGTATTTTGGAATAAAGGATGACAATGCAAGATGATGACTAAGAAAATAATTGATGCAAAATGACAAGGTTGTTAAAGCCAAAGTTTCAAATGCGGACTAAGATGATAATGCTAATGAAGGACTAAGATGATTAATACAAATTCTAGGTTCAAAATGAGAACTAGAGGTGGACAATGCAAAGTCTACGTTTAAAATGATGACTAAGTTTGGACAATGTTTTGGAGAAAGGTTTTCCTAACCACTCTAAGATTGACTTATGTCACAATTTTGGTTGTCAAACGGACTTGCTAAAGGGACTAAATGACAAGGTCAAAATCATGAGTGAGCCTTCCTAACTAGACTTTTGAGTTGGAGGTTCTCACAAAAATGTCAATGTCCCAAGATAACATAATTTTGAAAACAATGATTTTTGCAAAGTGTAGAGATTTGGCTTAATCCAAAGTTTTCCAAGATGAAACCTAAGGACAAAATTATGTTAAAAATGATGATTATGATGCCTAGGGAAAGCCACTAAAATATGGAAATTTTAAACCTATGGTTAAAGTGCAAGTTAATGAATGCAAATGATGGACGTTTTGAGCAATTTCAATTCTGGTTTCTGATAGAGGATTTGAAAAAGATGTTTTGATAGTAGGCTAAGATATCTGGACTTGAATTCTGGTCTGAGAAATTTTTTGGTTTTCTGTCAAGTGATTGCATCATTACAGGCATCAAATGCATTGCAGTGATCAAATGTGAAACTGAAAATTTCAAATGTGGTTCAGTGTTGCAAATGTGGCTTTACAGATGTCAAATACAGTTATTTTAAATGCATCTTTACAGAAGGAAAATGTGTCTCAATATAGGAAAATGCAGTGTTTGAAGCAACAAATGCATTTTAACAGATCGAATGTGTTGCGAAGTCTCACAAATGTAGTGCGATAGAGCGATTTTGGTTTAACAGATGTGTTGTAGGATGTAAAAAATCAACTTTTATGATTTTTTTGTTAAAAACCCAAATTGTTGAAAGTTTGAATATTTGTTTCCAGATGTTTGAGTGTTGTTTTTTTCATTTTAGTAACTAGAAAACACTTTACAAGCATGATATTTTGAAAATTAATCAAACACATAAGAGAACAAGTACAATCCTATGGTTAAGCCATGATAGTATTCGCTAGATTCCACATGATTTTCCCCAACCGCATGTCAGTAGCATGTGAATCCAAAAGCTTGGCTGCATGGGATCCCCCTTATAGTGCACTCTCTTCTTAGGCCAACCAAGCTTCCAACCCTCGTGAAACTCTCATGGCAGATTGATCACCTCTACTAAAGATTGTGAAGATGTGGAAGGCTTCACACTGACTAGTGTTGGACTACAAAATAGAAGGTTTTGGGCTTACTACACAATTTTTTTTAATTTGGGACCCTTGTTCGAGTGGCCATACATGGGACAAGAGATTAATCACCGATTAGGTGGCACTCCAGCCTAAAGAGGCTAAGCTCAACAAGGTTTATGGGAGTACTATCCTTTCTATATGACACATCCACACTCGTAATCTTAGGTTTTCCCTTAAGATTCACATTTATATACTAGTTGGGGGTAGCTTGGATTTAGCTCCATTGCCGGTTTGACTCATGCTGGAATGATGAAATCCCCAGATAGGCCCAATTTCTAGAGGCAATAATTTTCTCTCTTACATCCAGGATCGCATGACTACGCAAGGGGAGAGGATACTTCAGTTATTGCATCAAGGTAGCACAAGGATAAAGTGGGTCTGGCTTTCTAATAACCTAGTTTGCACAAGGTGAGTTCATATTTTCCTACCACTTTCAAACATAATTAGACAATATGGAAGACATGTTAATTTTAAATGCACCAAAAATAAATGTGTTTTAATCTAAAAATAACAAGTACAATGTTTGTGGAATGAATCTTGGACACTCAAACCTACAAAAACACACGTTAGGAGTCTTAGAAAAAGTCTTGGACCCATGAAATGTAACCACCACATGCTACAAACAAAGATTAGTAACACAAAAAAACCTATGCTAAGCAGAGTGCACAAAACAAAACCAAAATGAAAAACAAAAAAGAACATAAAACAAAAAAAATGAATTCCCAAAAAGAAGAAAAAATTACCAGGAAAATGCATCATAGCAAAGCGAATGAGTCTCTTTATGCAACAAATGTGTCACAGTCATGTGTTGTGGTATATCAAATGTAGCTTTCTGGACTGTGTATGCGGCTTATCAGAGCGTTTGCATCATTTTAGCCCGCTAATGTGTCGCGATGCATTAGATGTGGCTCGAGAAAACTCAAATGCATCATTCCATACCTGTACCTACAAAAACAACAGAAAAAACAAAAAAACTATATGTAAACTGTAAAAAAAATGTGTCGGATTCACCAATGTAATGTTGGGTTAATTTCAGGTAAGGTTAGTAGATTAGATCAATAAAAAAAACCCAAAGAAGCTATCAAGTACAACGAAAGCAAATGAAATAAATGAGAATGATTATACCTAGTACTCATTGAAGCTTCCATAATTCACCTCCATGGCACATTTTATAGAAAATGCAATTTTGGACAGATGAATGAGATTGAAAGCTGGGAAAGCCTAAAATTAGTGGACGATATTTCATGTGACAATCCTTAATTAAGGTTAGGGAAAAATCATTATATGAGTGGTCAAGATGTCATTTGATAAAATCAAGTTGGTGGTCGACAATAAATGTGATAATTAGCCAAAAAGATAAAGATTGTTGAAAATCAAGAAGATAAACGTTGCTTGATTTATGAGATTCAAAAAATCAAGAAGATAAGAGTTGGACTGAAAAGAAAATTTGGAAAATCAAGAATTTTCCCAAGTACTTGATTTTTGGAAGAAGATTACCTTTTTGAATTAAATTAATTCAAAATAAGGATTTTGTGTGACAAGAAATAGTCTTTTTCAGATTATTTACCAAAATGAATTGACAATTAAGAATGTGATATCATTTTAAATAATTTCATTTATTTAAAATGAGGGAAATGTTAAATTTAGCAATTATATAATTACAGATAATTATTTAATTTAGATGATTATGACCGATAATTAAATAAATTAAAAATTTATTTAATTATGATAATTAGTGACATATTAAATAAATAAATAAAATTCATTTGTTTAATAATCAGGAAGACATAAATGAATAAAGGTAATTAAATAAATTAATAAATTTATTTAATTGCGGGAAGATTTAGACAATTAAAGATGTATTGAATAAATAAATGTAATTTTTTAATATAATAATCATGAGGAAGAAAATGACATGAATTAATTATATATTTATAAATTATTTAATTAATAGTCGAATGTGGACCAAGGAAAAATTAAAATGTTAGAATTATGCTAGGACGAAAGTGATAAAATAGAGCTTGTAGGCCTAGGTCATTTTTAAGTGTCTACAATATGCATACATATCATCCATTTGCATTATCATAATATAGGCATCATATCATTACATACATCATTATATACATCATTACAAACATCATTTACTGCATCATTTCACAAACATTATGCATCACTACATCATATCATCATCATAAAATCCTACATAAGATAGAATCATGACATCGCACATAAACCATCGCACATAGAAAATAAAATACATCCATAATGCATAAAATAGAATAGGACATATCATACATCGAGTCAAGTCATCACATCTCACATATATATCACCGAAATAATACTATCATGGTACAAGATCTAGATCAAGTGTGTATCAAATACATAAATTAAAAATTCCCATGGGGCTATAAAAAATGAGCCCAATGGGCACAAAAGAATTGTGTCTCTGATCAAAAGGTAGGTTAACCCTACTAGCTACCCTTTCCCTCACCGAGTTGTCTCTCTCTGTAATCCTCAGGGGGTCTATACCTTGTCTGCTAAGAAAAATATGGGACTTGGAATGCTCGGGGCATGGCTTGATGATAATGGACTTTGTAATAATCAATCTCTCAAACCGCTTCCCTGTATGCTCGCAAAGAAACTAAAATATGGGAGGAGGATGCAAACATGGTCTCCAAATGTTATCTACGACCCATCTTCTATGTTTCCTTGAGCTTTGCATCCTATCTCTGTTGGAAAACCTAGTCTCTCTCTAGCTACAATTGGTCCCTCTTTGTTGTCAAAGCAACAACCTATCCCTATAGCCCCTAGACCTGAGCCTGCAACTCCTAAATCTGTGCATCCCTCTGATCAATTTGAGGTGGTGGTGGTGGTGGCGGTGGTGATGGCACTAGTGGTGGGGGTCCATGATCCCTTTGAGTTGGCTGATCCAATTGTCTATCCTACCTGCCCTAGTCCTAATCCTATCTTGGGGCATCTTGTCATGGCTGATCTTGTGGCCCCCTACAATGATCTAGCTACTAGTGTCTATCCCTGTCTTTGTTCCCTTGGCCTCCCTAGCCCTAGCCTCATCCTACCCCTCTACCTCTAGCTCTCCATTGTGTTGATAGTGTCCCTCGCCCTGTCAACCTAAGAGGTGGCCTAAACTAGTCTTTGTATGTCTGTGTGGTTTCTACATCAGCTTGACTTTGATCATATGGCCACAACTTGGCCACTAGCTATCTAAAAGAATCAATGGCCTACTGAGTTGGAATGTATCAGTCCCATGAAGACTCCCTCATAGTACATGCAAATATTGCTACGTACTAGTCATCGGGTCTATCTTGAGGGTCCTCAAACTTTCTTTGCACACAACTTGGAAGGTACCTCTTAATCATAGTGTGCTCCTAAACCTACATCAACCTATCTTATCAGGTGAAAAAATAAATGTAGGCATAATCATACCATGTAGACCATCTAAGATATGGCTGCCATGTGAAATATCTCATCATCTAGAACTTTCCTCCAATGAGGAATGTCAGCCTGCCCTATGAACATGAAGGAAAATCCTCCCATGTACCTCCAGATGACTAGATCGCTAGGCTTCATATCAATAGCTATAAATCTCGGATGAAGCACTACACTGTGCTCCTAGGCCCAGATGTGGAGAAGTTTGACTCTAGACCTGATGGCTCTACCTTCATTGTATACAAACTCATACAAATCTTGATATAAAGAGGCCAACAGTATTGCCCCCCATGAAAATCATACCTATCGTTGGACCATTTGCTCCCAAGTGAGCCCCCATCCAACATTGAAACATCAGCCCTGCCAATCTGGTGGAATGAGACTTGAAATGATGGTTGCTAAAACCAAGTGAAAGGGAGATAGAACGAGCCTATAATTCTCCAACTCAATTTGGCCCTTTAAAAAGATGATCTCATCAAGGTCCATCATGTCATAACATGCATCTCTCTCGACATCCACATTGTAGATCACATGCTCTATGTGGATAGGCAGTTGAAGTATACACCACACATCCTCCAATGTCACTATGGCCTTGCCTATGGGGAAGTGGAAGGAGGATGTCTCACTATGTCATCACTCTATGAGTGTTGTTATAATACCTGAATGTGTCTTCATTGGCAGTGCGTATGCAATGTACCAAAGGCCAATCTCTCCCAAGTGCTCCTGAAGTCGCTCGTGCATACCAACCAATTTGCCAAGTATGGAGGATATGTGATTGCATGAATGATGAATCTCTACCTCCTCCTGCATCAAGAAAGCCACTTTGTTAAGTTTCATAAAAAATCATGATCCTGATTTAGCCTGGCATGCCTAAAACAACATATGTGTCACCATTTTCAGGTGCGGCATATTTTGAAAGTTCAAAACTATGCCACTAGGAGCCCTAAACTCTCAAACTCTGTAATCACAATGTAGTTTGAGAGTGCCTCAATTAAATCCTAAAACCTAAATTCCAAAGTGGACCACTCGACATAGTTCTCACATGCGGTCCAATTTGGAGTTTGGACCCTACCTCCAAACTATAACACAACATCGATATTCACGACTATGGCATAGTTAGAGGTCACATAGTGTCGAAATAAAGTTTAAAGTGATGCTATATTGAACTACAAGACTATAGTTGACTTCCTAAGCTAATAAATGTGCACAAAAATTGAAAAATGAACTCAAGTCAAGTTGACTCACTGATGGTCCAATGCCAGGTAGTCTCTGGTACACTCGTACTTGATCTAAGATGTGTCATGGAAGTGGTCATTGTGCCATCTCTCACAAGGGTTAGATCTCAAATTGTAGAATCTCAAAAGGCTATGTGTACAAATGAACTAGAAGTGGCCCCCCAAGGCCTATTCAAGCATAAAAAATAGGGTTTTTTTTTACCCTGTTTAGCCATCCATTTAAGGTTTTGGACCCCCAATCCCATTTGTTCCCAATCCATAGCCATTTTGCATCATTTTTTCAAATTTTTGCATGTTTTTGATGTCCTAGAGCCTTTTTGGACTCGTCGGGCACCTTGTCCTCTTTTTTTTATGATATCACCCAAAAATTAGAATTTTCATTTGATCTCTTGAGGGGGTAGTATATCAGCATGTTGTCCCTCACTAGGGTAGTAGTGGGACAATTTTGAAAATTGGAACTTTTTTTAATTTTGATCAAGATAGTTTATTCTTTGAACCAACCTAGCGAGTACTTTTCTTCAAAGAGGGACAAAATGTAGACATGGAAAATATACCAACACAATTGATCTAGATTTACTAACATTGTTTCGTCCTGAATCATCTTCTTAGCTAGTCATCACCTTTCATCCCTTAATTGAATAAATTAGTTTTATCTAATTAAGTTGCCATCTTCCTATTAATTAAATTCATCAATATGATTTAATTAATCATATTCTCTATTTTATCAAATAATTCATTTTATTTGATTAAATCCCTAAAGTCATTCTATTAAATTAAATCAATCCTTATTTAATTTAATTTAACATCACCCGTCTTTAATTAAATAAATCAAAATATTTGTTTAATTAAATCTAAATCATATTCCTCTCAACTTTGATTCAAATCAATCCAAAAATATAAATCAAATTGTCACATCAACTAATCCCCTGTTCAATTAATCAAATCCTAATCACCTAAATCCTCTAGATTTTGTAACTTGCACCAATAAATCATTTCTTTGATTTAATAATTCTCTAATTACTTTCAAAATGGTATCAAAAACGGAATATTCCTTTAAGTTTGAAAATCCCTTCAAATGGATTTGTCCTTCCAACAAGGCATTCATTTCCTCTTACATGTCCTTGTGCATTGAGCCAAGTGGCATTTAATTCATTCATTTCTCCCTCCAACAAGTCATTCCAAAATTTTGAAATTCCACCTAATATTATTTATTATGCACATTCATCAAAATTTACTCAAGCTTCCTCCATTCACATCTTGACAAGTGGCACTTGCCCAGTGGATGTTGAATGATCCCACATTGCTTTAGTTTGCTCATTCCTCCATCTTGTATTTCTATAAATAGAAGGCTTTCCTTCTCATTTTGAAGACACAACTTAGAGAAAAGTTACTCTCTTCACATTGAGAGCTAATTTTATCCATTTCATATCATTTGTTATCATCTTAGATAGGTTATTACAAATTTCTCCAAGGAGTACATTATTTTTCATCAAGTGTATCAACCATCAACAAATCTTCATCAAGCTTGCAAAGGAGTTGGGAAAGGGCCAATTTCCACATCAAATTGGCACCAATTCCCCCATTGGATTGAGAGTTTGCATGTTTAAATAGGATTTCATTGCTTTCCTTTTTTCTTTCTTCATTTTCTTTCCTATTTTGAGCATTATAGGTAAATTTCATGGGGAATTTTAGTTCTAACTTGCATTTGGATCTAATATTGTGTTTGTTTGCTATGTTTGTGCAAGTCTAGGATTATGATTCACAAAAAGTAAGAAAGGAAGAGAGAGTATTACCCACGGGCCAAGGCCCTCTCTAGAGGATATGGATGCACCACTAAGTGCTTGCTCGATAGTTGTTGTTGCTATTAGGGGGACCTTAGTCTGGCATGGCTTCGCCTCTAAGTGCACTACTATCAAAGGAGTCTCAAAGTTGAAGCAAAATGAAGAGAGATAGTGTGGTTTCTTTCAACCTTCAAATGAGAGGAAAAATGAGGCTTTTATTCTTGCAAGGGCAAAAAAGAGCCTTTAATTTCAGAGTGTAACCACCAGGACACGTGTCTCAAGGTTTAACCTTCCAGATTTCACGTTTTGAACTTAGGAAATAGACATGATGCTAGGACATCGCAAAGACGTCTATGCCACATGCATTCGTCCAAGGCCAATATTCTTGGAAAATGCATCACCAAGCTTTTGTTGCTCAACCACTTGTGCACATGGAGTCAAAATCATGAAATTTTGACCCATGGGATTTTGTCATTAATGTCTTAGGGTGCCATAAATGCTAGGCATAAATGTGAAAATATGGAATTTCGCCTAGGTGCAATTATGTGATATTACAATTTTCTCCCACTTTAGTGGACTTGATTTTGAAAAAATTAGCTTCACCAAAGTAGAAAAGAAAAAATTCACCCATATTTTCAAATTTTACAAATTTGCATTCCAATAAAGAGAGACCATAGCAGCTACTGTAGCTAAGCTGACCAGAACTGAAGGTTCCCCTAGTGTCCAAGCTCAACAAACAACATCTAAGCAGTCTCCAAAATTTGTTAAAAATTATAACTTGCAAAACTCAAATTTTAGGTCAGCCTCAAAAAATTAGAAGAAAGCTACCATGAAGAGAGGAATGATCAAGAAAAAACTCATCGATTTAGAAGAAAAATATGATTAAGTGACGACCTTATGCCCCCTCCTAAGTTTTCCTCCAACTTAGTGGGGAAAATTCAAGAGAAACTAGAAGCCACAAGTCCTAGGAAAAATGGGCCCTAGGGGGCCTATATATACCTAGGTAGGCACGTGGAAGGGTCATTTTAACTATTCACCATCAAAAAATTGTTCATTTTGTGAGAGAAAAGTTAACAAAATGCCTACCAGGAGAGAGTATGAGGAGCTGAAGCTAGAGTAGCTATTCTAGGACATCGCCAAGGGTCGTGAGGTGGACTAGGTAGGCCACAAACTCTCAGTTTTTATAATTTTCCATGTATATTTTAGGATTTTCCTGACGGCAAGGTGCATAGGTGTCCTTTTCTCGCACCTGCATTTAAAAAATACATTATCATCCTTAATAAGATTATCAAGAATTTGGACCCATCATCGAGATTCAACCATCATGTCAAAGATATTCTTATATCATGTATGTTTCTGAGCTAACATTTCTGATGTATGGATTTTATTCAAGCAAGTAATTCAGGTCAAAATCTATCAAGCATTCAAGCATTTCAAGATCTGCATTCAAGCTATCCATTTCACACAATTTTCCAGATTTCATAACAAGGTTTTGGTGAGTTGTAACATTGCATTTTGTTCATTCATCATTTCCCTCCATTATTTCATTTCATTCCAAGGTTTAATTACCAACAAGGGGTTTGACCAAGGAAAGCCCCCATTTATGAAAGACCAACAACATTTTCCTCTCTTTCATTTTTATGTTTGTAGACTTAGGTTAAAGATCATTGGGAGTGCAAAGTTTCATTGCAAATTTTTCATCTTCACAGAAACTCACCTATAGGCTAGATCTAGAAGTTTCAAAACCTGAGATCTGAGAATAGGGAAATGTACACATTGAGCCTCAAGATCACATTAAAATATTTTAGAAATTCAAGAGAGGACTAAGTCATTAGCAAGGGAATCTTAGTCCTCCAAGTGGAATTCTGCAGAGATTATTTTTGATTTTTTTCTAACATCTAAAGGTTTTTCATCTGCCCCAAAATATAGCAATGAGACTAAGAAAATAGTAAGGGAATATTAGTCCTACCTATCATATTTTGACAACGCTTTTACATTTCCAAAATACTCATTAAATTTCTAGAATTCCTAGGTACACACATCCTAACTTGTTGCTTAATTTCATCATTTTCAATTATTATTTGGCTTGCATTACTAGGCGTTGTTAGTTGAATGTTAAGTTGTCTTTTCCAATATTTTGGTTGCTGGTGAACCCCTTGAAGCTTAAAGAACCCCCTTCTAGATTTTCCTTGTTGAGAATTGACTCACCTTTGGGGTTGATATTCAATCCAATTTGGGATCCTAGGACATTCTTGAGTGACAATTTGGTAAGAGTGGTTTTATATCACTCTAGGTTATAAATCACCCATTTCCACTATTGTTCATCTTGAAATCTATAATGAAACTTAATAGTAACAATGTTTCACAGTTACCTAGTTATAATACAATTGTTCAAACATGTAGGAAACCACACACCACTCTTGCTTCATTACCATTTCCTCAACATATTTTTCCTAGTGCACCTCCTTTTCCTATACATAATTTAGTGGAAGACTTTAAAATTACTCCCGCTATTATATCCATATGCCAACTTGTTCAATTATCACCTACATACAATTGGCTATTCTGAGAAATGTTGCAAAGAAAGTAGGAGGAGATCCAATCTTCTATGAAATTGAATAATGTGGCATCTTCCTTTGATCATATGCAAGTCGCACTGTTAGAAATTAGATTCCCCAAACATGAATTACCCTCACTTGAGATTCAAAAAAAAATGAATCCTTGATGATAAAGGTGATCATTAATGAAACACAAGTTAGACACACTCTCATAGACAATGGAGGAGGTATTAATGTTTGTACGATTGACCTCCTAAATAAAATTGGTGTGGGAAAGAGGCTTATTTAACATGATGATGTTAATATTTATGGCTTTGACAATGTTAATAGGAAACCATTAGGAATGATCATGTTACTTATTGAGGTTAGACTTGTAGTGTTTCCTACCCCTATCCTTATCATGCCAAAACATCTTTCATACAATCTTCTCCTAGGGAGACCATGGATTCATGCTATGAAAGGGGTCCCAACCACTATTCACTATGTGATGAAAGTTGAATACAAAAACAAGATATACATGATTGATGCAAATGAACAAAGCTATAAATCATATGATCACAACAGTCCCAACTCCCCTAATACTTTCATTCAAAAATCAAAAGTTTAACCTATTCAAGTTGATGTTAATCCTCATTTTATTTCACTTACAATGAAACTCTTTAGTGATAATTAGGGGTTGTTAGATATTATGCCTCGTTTCAATGAAGAATCCAAACCCTCACCCTCAAAA
This sequence comes from Sequoia sempervirens, assembly GCA_007258455.2. Classification (NCBI taxonomy): domain Eukaryota; kingdom Viridiplantae; phylum Streptophyta; class Pinopsida; order Cupressales; family Cupressaceae; genus Sequoia; species Sequoia sempervirens. The sequence goes on from VDFB02047230.1 coordinate 166,358,863, forward strand.
TCCAAAGATTCATATACACATGATTCATTTTTCAGACACAGGTTCTAGTGAAGATTGGGATTCAAATTAGATCTATGCCCTCCTTTATGGGAGAATAGAAAATCTCACAATCTAAACCACAAAAACCTTGTATTTCATTTTCTCAATTTGGCTCTACGTCAACAACATTACTACATGGAGGTGATGGGTGATATTTAACTCCCATACATCATGAGAGGATGATGCCTAACTTTAAGAAACCTAAAAAAGATTTGTGTTCTCATGAAGAATCCAATCCTTCTCAAAAGCATAAACCCCCTTCATCTGAATTGGAATATTGTTATGGTCTCCCTTGTAAACATGGATACAATGAAAAAATGAAACAAAATGGTAGAGAATAAGTCTATACCACAATCTTTCAAGAAAAATCTAGGTTTCCCACCTTTACCTCCATTTTTGTCAAAGGACTTATCATTTAGTGTGTGTATGACATCTTCTACAAATAGAGAAATGTCTAATATTCATCTTATCGAGACTCCTCTAAGAATGTTTGATATCCCTCCCTCTAAGAACATGAAATAAATTTTACTAAAAGAGTTCATTTTGTGCATATCATAGAGTTTATGGTCATTCTACTAATGAATGTAATACTTTTGCTAACAAAATTCAACATCTTAAGGAGTTTGGTGTTCTTACTTATGTTGGGGAACCTAATTCCTCTAATTGATACTTATTTTCACTCTAGCATGTTTCTCATCAATCATTTGGGCTCTTCCTTGTCCTACACTAAGTGGGGGCAAGGGATTAAGTAGCCTTGTCCGCATATGTCACTTGTTGTTGTCTCTTTTGGCTAGTTGACTAAATTTCATGTACAAATAAGAGGAAGCTTGGGATGTTGACAGTCATGCCTTAATTTTGTGCATATGTGACGTAATAAGTTATACAATTTGGGGGAAACCCCTTCCCTTTTCATAACATAGCTTCATTCGAGAACATTTGATTTGGAACATGGATTTTTTGAATGAGCTCTCATTTCTTTTTCTACTTTACACCAATTACTCACAAAAATGGTGTAAACCACTTTAAAGTGGGGGCATACATCGACACTCATGTTGAATCATTATGTGATTTACTTTATTCCTGTAATGTGTCATTTTATTGGTGTCATTGGGTTGTATTTCCTCTAAGAGCATGATATCTCTTTGAATTTTCCTCTCTTGGAGAAATTAGGAATGATTTTCTCTAGGAAGAGACATTACATGAACTATGAAAAATCCCTTTGAATGTACCTTACACTATTTTTCAGTTACATTTTTAGTTATAGGGACACCTTGTTTTCCTATTGTGCAATCTTGTTTGTTCATGAGTTTCAAGCATACGAAGGTTTTCTTGCCTCATGAAGCTAAAATTTCATTGTTGTGGGGTGTCTTATCAAAGTTATTAGGAGGTATAGCTTTGGTATGGTTGTACATATGGGAGTCAAAATTAGGCTTGACTTTCCCATAGCCACTTGCTTGTGTGTGTGAGTGCATACTAACCACATGCATACTTGTCTCACCTCTATAGGGGATCACCTAGTGAATGGCCTAAGGTTCCCCTAGCCCTTGTGAGTGTGCATTTGGTGTGCATAGTGGACATCATGTTCCACTTGTAAGCCACCCCTTTTTGGATACTCACCCAATGGATAGCCTAAACTTTTGTTGCCTTAGAGTGAGCATGCATTTCTAGTCAAACAATTAAGATTTGATCCACAATGTGTGGGAAAAATGGTCAAAGCTTGATCCATATTTTCTTTCATTTTCCTTCATCTTTATTTCTTTTATATTACATGTTCATGTATCTTGCTTTCTTGCATATCATACTCCTTATGCATGTCAATTTGTGCTTATGTTAGTTTGACATAGGATCTTGGATCCTGGAGGATCAACCACCTCCTTTAATCTTTGTTATCCTAGAACATCTACATCAGTAAACTTGGACCCCTCTTGAATGTCTACTTTAGTGTGAGTTTGAAGAAATTTCCTTCTCTCACTAAAGTGGGTGCTAAAAGTAGTGATGGAAAATGCATCCCTCTACATTTTCACACTTTTTTGTGCCCTCCCTATTAAATTGAGCCTAATGTTGCCTTGATTTATTATTGTAATGTGTTTAACACATTCACATTAAGTCTTGCACTTTTGTAAACTAAATATACCTAGTTATGCATTGTTTAGGGTGTTGTAAAGTGTACCTTTACACTTTCACACTAATCTAGGGTTTCAATAATAAAATGGTCTTCTTTATGCCTTATTTGGCCTTATTTTGCATCCACAAGCCTTAATTAATGCATCTTTCTAAGATTAATCTTCATATTTACCAATATCCATCATAATTCATGTGATTTTGGATTGTATGGCCCAGATTTAGTGATCTAGGACTCATATGCCACCTTGGGTGTATGATCCCACCTAAGTTTCTGGGCCCTGGTCCTAATTTCACATCAATCTAAGTTTTTCTTGAAAAAATGTGCCCCAAGGCCTAGCCTAATGGGACTCATATGCCACAACTAGCATATCAGACATATGTATCTTAAACCTAAATTAAATTCAAATTCTTGGTGGGGTGTTATTCTCCTAGATCTGATGCCAGCTTGTATTGTAATTTTGGGAAATTTGTCATAAACAAGTATAAATACAAGGTTATTTCGCTCATTTTCACCTAAGACTTTCAAGAGAGCATGCCTTATAAAAAATTTCTGTTCACAAGAGCATTCAAGAGTTTAAAAGAGTATTCAAGGAAATTCAAGAGCATTTATAAGGCATTCAAGGGAATATTTCTTCATCATTTATTTCAGCAATTTGAGATCCATTATCATGTTGTAGTGTAAAAAAATGTGATCATTGACATTTTCACACTTGTTTGGGACCTCCTTGCAAAATTGAGCTTAATGATGCCTTGAATTAGTGTTGTAGTTTGTTTAAGACACTCACATTAGGTCCTAGGCCCTTGTAAACTAAATAAACTTAATCCTACCTTATTTAGACTATTGTAAAGTGTTGTGTGAAGCAATTTTTCCTTAATATCTTTTGATTTTTGGATTTTATACTAGATATGTGTAGGATTATGATGGTCCAAAAAGTGGTGATATGATGGGTATGTGTATGGTATGTAGCTCACAACTTTTTTTTAACAAAATTGATGAAATGAAAAGGATTTTTAAAGGAGATTCTCTGCTTTCCACCAATATAAATTATGCTTTACTTTGAATTTAATAAATAATTATTATTCATTTTCTATTTGAATTATGACTAAAGTCCTGATTGATAGGACAGTTGAAAAAAATTTATAGCTTTCAAATAGTATTAAAAATTTTCAATCTGAAACATGCATCACATTCTATGCTTCACATACTATAGGATTAAAAAAAAAGAATTTCATGAAGTTTTGACCAAGTTAAGGTGGTCAAACATACAAGTTTTTTATATTTTTTAAAAGTTGTTATAAAAAATTCATAAGTAATTATTTACTTGGGAAACAATTACAACAAAATATGCATCACATCAGAACATGGGTCCTCTACTTATATCTAAAATATTATAAAAATTATTATCATTTTATTGTGGTTAGGGTGGTCAGACAAACACCTACTTATTTTTTCCCTGAATTTTAAGTGCTATTGCATTGAAATTTCAAATTTTCACCAAATAGATTTTTTTTAAATAAACCTAGTAGTTTAGAAACTACATTCAATTTTCTACAGATTCTATTCTTACATATTTTTGAAATAATATAGATAACTTATTCAAATTTTTATGTCAAGTTTCTTAACTCTGATTTTTCTGAATTTTCATTGCCACTTAAGGGATTATTTTGACATGATAATCCTAAAAATACACTACCTTTTTTGGCTTTGGATGAATCCACACTTAAAGAAAATTCATTCTGAAAGGAACGCAATGTGCTATGTGGTGGTTGTATGACTTTTGTTTATCGTCTTCCTTTCAGGAGAAATTTGGGGCACATGTTAGCTCAGCAAAGATTTTCTCAAAAGAAATTTTTATCATTCTGAGAATCCCTACCCACTTGATACGTCATCTCTTCACTATGATAATTTTATGCTTTTAGGGAGAAATCTAGATTTTGGAGTTTTTCGGAGCATGCTAGGTCTTTCGTGTTTTCATGATGGAAACTTCGAGTTGGCACTATCAAGCTATGTGATTGGTCAACTATATTTTTGCTAGGATTTGATTATTTTTATATAGCAATATTTGCTAAATATCTAAAATGACATAAATGAGGCAGTTGAGAATTAATGAGCAAAGATTGTTGCAACCTAACAAGAGATCTAAGATCATATAATGAGCTATCAAATGTTAGAATTTGGTAGTATTTACTTCTGGGGAATTGGTGGTGTTTCTCCCTTTTTAGCTATCAGTAGGAAGAGAGTTAGAAGAATTTTTTTTTTCTCTTTTGGAAAAATAAGTTCTTTCAAGTTTTCTTAGTTATAGAGATATTTTAAGAAGCAAAATGCTTGGAGAACACTACTTCTCTCTAGCATGTTATATCATTTTTACTTAAACTATTATTAGATTGGAATCCAACCTTTATTTTTATGTCAATTTGATATTCAAGCATGAACTTGTATGGGAGAAATCTATGAAACTGTGCATGATATGGCCTTTTTAAAGTTCCTTATTTATGTTTTTATTTAGAATAAAACACTATGTTTAGCTTAATTATAATTATTTGAGTAGTTGATTTCCATGTTGTAGGCTTATATGATATAGAAATAACCTAAAAAATTGGATTATGTCTTTTGAACTTATCTAGTTTCTTGATGGGTTATTGTTTCTTCATATTATGTTGTGAAAAGAGGAAGGATTTATTCAATTTTTTGAATCTTTTTCTATTAACTTTTGAAATTTTTATGCTTGATCAGAACTTAATGAACATCACCTATAGAGATATTTGAAAGACTACATTGTGCTTGTATTTAGCCTTTGCTACACATTCTCATTCCAACAATGAAGGGTGGTGGAATTCTGTGTCTAATATGTCATTCATAGAAAAAGAATTAGATTTAAAATGTTGTAAAACCTTTGGCGCATTTCCATTTTCATGTTTTATGTTTACATTTCTTTCTACCTTTTTATCCAAACTTAGAGATGAGTTGGATTTCTATAAAAATACTAGAGGCATTCAATGAGGCACAAATTGGTCCCCCACTCACTAAATTTCCCATAAGGTTTTCAGAGAGGTGCAATCTTTGATTGGAAGTTTGAAATATTTCTTAAATCAAGTCAAGGGAAGAAGCTAGAAATTTCATGCCCAAAGTCCAAACAAGAGCATACTCAAGAGGCCATTTCCGATGCTACCAGTTACCCACCTTGGTATCTAAGAGAATAAGACTTACAATTTTTGTATCACCTATAAGGAGTAATAGAGCAAGAAGTGAGAGCCCAAGATATAGAGCCTTATCTACCCCACCTGGAGGTTGAACTTTCCAAATCAGAATACTTGTATACCCACTTCATAGGAATATGCTCTTTATGGCTCATGTAGCTGCCCCTGCTCCTAGAAATTTCATAACCTAGGATAGTGGTAGTCTGCTACAACCACCCACTCCCCTAGACATGTGGCTGGCCATACCTACTAACACCCTCAAGGCTCTTCCAAAATTCTTTGGAGAAGACTTCAAAACTCCCTCCAAACATCTCCAAGATATAGCAAAGGTATGCAGGGTACATAACATAGCGGAGGAAAATATTGCTCATAGGCTATTGGTCGCTTCATTTAAAGGAAAAGCTCAAGATTGGTATCAATCTTTGGCTTTTGGCTCTATCCGCTTATGAGACCAACTTGGAGAAAGGTTGTTCAAATGCTTCTCAAAGAAAGGACATCACTATTTGTTACTACATTAACTAATCACTATCAAAAGAGCCCCGTAAGAGGCCATAAGTGACTTCAATGCCAGGCTTCATAAAATGTGGTAAAGAATCTATGTGACTACTTGACCACTAGTTATGATGGAATTTATGTTCTACCTAAATTATTTTAATTCAAACATCATGATCATGATAACCTCTATGGGAGGGGATATCGACATATGTGTACCTTGTTGCATAGCAAAGAACATCGTGCTCTTCCACTCTAGTAGCAGGCATCAATGATATGAAGAGTCTCATTTGGTCTTTTTCTAATGAGTTATTTCTCATCAAAAGATAGCAAGTGACACCTCTGAAGCAAGCCACTTAGACCTATCATGGGGAAATTCCATCCTATCAATAGAACGTATACTAAGGACTCATAAGAGTAGGAGTTCAACAAATGAAATCCACAAACTAGATAATTTTGGTCATTAGGCCACTATAGATAGTAAAATAAAACTAGAGTAAAGAGTTAATCCTAGGCTAGAACAACCTAGCAGAAGATGAGAATGTATGGTGCTTTCCATTCAGTGATAGTCACATGCCACAAAATCATCTGAGGGGGAATATGCAACAGAATATAGTGGAACAAAGAAAGAGGGGTGTGCTAAAATGGAAAATGCCTACTTTAGAGCACATATGCAAGGAATGTATTTAGACAAAGAGATGGATATTGCACTTGACCAAGCACTATTTTCATGGATGGAGGAAGAAGATGCAATATTCACAAATGAAGCTCTAATCAGTATTGCTCCACAAGTACAGTTTGATTACAACACAAGATCCAAAAGGAGGCTTATTAGAGAATACATACAACAAGCTCCTCTGCATCCTCATCTATGTCAACCTCCACCACAAGAAAATCAAGCTTCGTAGCCTATTGGCTGACCAACTCAATAGTCAAGAACTTCACCATTGCTATAGAAGGAGATGGAAAACATATTGATCTCATTCATGATGGATCATTTTCCTTGGGTGATCCCATAATAGTGGTTTACAATTTTTGGCCAAACTGGACACTGAAATTATTATTTTAAACTAAATCTTCACATTTAGGCACCTATAGCGGCTAAACTATGAGGAATTTGAAGATGGTGCAAACTAGAGTCTCATCAAATTTTGTCTGTAGATTCTAAAAATATTTTTTTCAAAATTTTTGGAATCAAATTGCACTTCTTTTTCCATCTCCCATGAAAATAGATTTTTTTTTCAGAAAACAACATTTTAAAAAGTGATGCACCGTATAACACATAACTGTTTTTCCATGAAGGATAAAATTATAATTCTTTCAAATTTAGATTTGTAACTTTGATATCTAGTGCTTCCACTTGGTTAGATAGTTTTTATTGAATATAATCAAGTTTCAAAGTCAAACAAATTACTTATTGTATCAAGTATATGTCAAAATTTTATTTTATTTTTTGTTGGATCAAGGACTTCAATATCTAGTGCACTCATATTTCAATTTTTTTTTTGATAATATTCTATTTTTCCACATGTGAAGAACAAATAAATTCATTTTCGATGAAAAACCTATGTTTAATAAAACTTAAAAAACAAATACATAACAAAACCAAAACATATTAAAATTATATTCATTGGATAGCTTGTTCTAAGGAATAACATAATCATTTGAAATAAATTTTAAATGATTTCATTTGATCCCCCAAAATCTAAATCAAAAGTGATTTTTTATCAGCATTTTGATAGGTGTAAAGGAGATGCATTTATAGGTATGGTTTAAAACTAGCGAGGTTCTATCCAAGGGGGTTTGATCTAAGGTGATTTGATAAAACCCTTTTCAATTGGAATCCTTAAAATGGAACTTTTTAAGGCTTAAATCATTATATTTTCTAAAAATATATGATTTTAGCTAAAATTTGTTCATCTCGGGAATTGTAAACCACTATTATGATAGCATCCCCTCCAAAGAAAAGAGATACTACCATTTAAGCCCAAGGTCCAGCTAGTCAGAATGCTCGATGTGCTGTAAAAATTGAAGAAGGTGCCCACTAATGTATCTCTGTGGGATGTCATATCTATTCTCAAACAAGAGACATTTCTTTAGGAAGCATTAAAGAAGGAAGAACAAATATTGCAAACGGATGTGACTCCACCACAAGATCAAGATAAAGATAAGGAACCTGTGTTGGATCCCCAATCTTCAAAGGCCATCAATTTTTTGAATGACATAAGAAATCTAAAAGAGAAAGAGGTAAGCAAGCCAAAACCCACACCTTTCTTTTTAACACTCATTTTGGGAGATAAAATTTTGCATTATAACATGATTGATTTAGGAGCTTGTATAACATTCATGCCAAAGAAAGTGATCAATACCCTAAAACTTAAGCATGAGCCCCTTGAAAAGGGAATCATGTAATTGGATGGGAGGAAGGTTCTAACTGTTGGTCATATTGAAGATCTTTCTCTAACCCTCTTCTCATGTCCAATCCAAATAATCACATAGGAAATAGTGGTGATAGACATTCCCATGATCTTTGAAATGTGTCTTTCAAGATATTTCACTATAAAGCTTGGAAGATATTTGGTGCTTGATTGGTCTCACCTAATATTAAGGACCAAGAATTGGGAGAAGATGAAAATCCTATATGAAACTTTTCATGCAAAATACATAGTTGACAATGCAATCCTATGTTTTGAGGCAACACATACCTCTCTTTCCAAAATGGAGAGATATTGTGTAGAGATGTCGGAAGATGAAGAAGACAGGAGTGATTGGACCCCCAAAGAAGAGGTCATCCTCAACCAATTCATCAACTCTGACATGTTCAACAATTTTCATGTGACAAGATTAGGAACCTATGTGATCTTCGATGATGGTCAAGTATTTCCAAAATTGATAAAGGATCGATAGGAATATGTTGATCCTAGTGACAACCATCTCTAGACCTTATATTTTGATGGCACAAAATGAAAAGTGGGTTCTAGAGCAGGTGGCCAACTAGTGTTCATAATAGGATTAGAGACCCTCAAATATTTTCAGTTTTAGTTCTTGTGTTTGAACAATGATGCAAAATATGAAGCCTTGGTTCATGGTTTGATTCTTGTAGAATGAGTGGGCATGAAGAGAGTACAAGCATTTAGAGATTTAGAGTTAGTTGTGAGCTAGGTCCTTGGGAAAGCGACTATGAATAATATAAAAATGAAGTCATATATACAACAATATGATTTGATTGAGTTTTGAAGCTTGTAATATACAAGTCATTCCTCAATCTGAAAATAGTGTCACCGATTGGATGGCTTCAATTAGTTCACAATTTCAACTAGTTTTTGATTCAATAACAAAGCATAATGTAGTATAGATCATCATTTGACTAAAAATTCCTGAAAATGATCAAAACTAATAAGTTTTTGAGGATGATTTTCAGATCACTACCTTTCTATAGAAATCAAGAAGAGCTTTTGACTATCCATAGCCTAAAGTAGAATCTCTCGAAAAGAAAGGTTTCTAGTTAAAAGTAAACAATATTCGTTGAGGTTTAATTTCCCTTCAAAATATTTTTGATTGTGAGGATTCCAAAAATAAGAAACATAGGTTCATCATTGACGTGAGGGATTATGAAGAGCTTAATCTTAGAAGTGATTGAAAGTTAAAGGTGAGAAGGGATGTTCTATAGAAGGATTAGGAAAGATTAGGGAATTTATATTCTGCATATGATGGGTTTGTAGCCTGGACCTATGATGATCTTAGAGGTTATTATCCAGGCATAATTTAGAATACTATCGACTTGGCCAAAGGATGAAAGCCTATCTGATTTTTTTAAAAATGTCAGTTAATCTGAAGGTTGAAAAATTGATGGTGCAAGAGCTCACCAAATTGATAGAATCAAAGATCATATATCCAATTAAGCATTCCACCTGGGTATCTAATCTAGTACCAGTTTGGAAAAAGAATGGAGATATTAGGCTTTGTGTTGATTTTAGAGATTTGAATAAAGCCTCGCTAAAAGACCACTATCCTTTTCCATCAATGGAGTAGATCCTATAGACCATGGCCGGATCAAATATTTTTTCATTGCTTGATGGGTTTTTAGGCTATAACTAGGAATATGTAAAGGAAGGTGACCAACATTAAACAACATTTACCACTAAGTGGGGAATTTTTTCATACTCAAAAGTGTAATTTGTACTTTCAAATGCTAGTGCAACTTTTCAACGAGCAATGGATATTTTCTTTAGAGGATTAATTAATATAATTATCTTAATATATCTGGATGACCTAACGATCTTCTCAAAGCCAAACTATAATCACTTTGATCATCTAGAAAAGGTTTTCTAGAAATGTCAATTGTTTGGGAATTCCTTTTATCCTAGAAAATGTATTTTCAAAGTGCCCCAAGGTAAGCTACTTTGTTTTGTAGTGTCAAAGGAGGGAATAGAAATAAATCCAAAAAGGGTGAGATCTATAATGGAATTTCCTCTACTAGTAAATTAGAAGGGATTTCCATATTTTCTAGGGAAGATCAACTTTGTCAATAGATTCATTTCAGATTTCACAGGCATCACAAGACCTATCATGTTGATGCTCGAAAAGAACCTAATGTTCAAATGGACCCTAGAAGGAAAAGCTACTTTTGAGTAGATAAAGATGGCTATATCCATTGCTCAAGTTTTGGCCAATTCAAACTTTTCAAAAGACTTTCTAATCTATGTATACAACAACCAACATAGAATAGCTTCAATAATCACTCAGAAAGATGAAGGAAATAGTAAAGAGAATCCTATTACATTTCACTCAAAAAATCTTAAAGGATATGAAGTCGGGTATAACTTTGTTCAAAAGAAGGATTTTTCCATTGTTAAAAGCTTAAATAAGTTCCAACAGTTAGTGTCAACCAATAGAATCACCATTCTCATCACGCATCCCAACGTGTGGGAATATATAATAGAAGGTGAGATAAGTGATAAGAGGGCCAACTAGATCACCAAGATCCTAGAGTATGATGTTGATATTATACCAACCAAGCTAGTTTGAGGAAGAGGTATGTGTGAATATCTTGCACATGAATCAAGTTCCATAGTTGAGAAGGAGGTTGATCAAGTCTACATAAACTAGTTCAAGTTTGACAATTCCTAAGTGATGGATCAAATGCATATATACAAAAGGGATAGTACCCGACCAACATTCCATCTCACAAAAGGTGATACTACCAACTACAAGGCACCAAATATGTATTAATTGAAGGTATCTTATTCAAAAGGAATTATGATGGTGTCCTACTCTGATGCTTCGATACACCATAGGTGCAAAGGGTTCTTAATGAATTTCATAGTAGTACTGAGGGTGAAAATTTCTCCACCAAGACTACCACCTTAAAGATAATGCAAGAAGAAAATTATTGGCCCTCTATATTTTTTGAAGTGTACCATCTAGTGCAAAAGTGTACTCAGTTCCAATATTTTGTTAGCAAAAGAAATAATTTATCCTTGCCTTTGAGCCCAATTATAACTAAAGAACCCTTTGCTCAATGGGGTTTCGATTTCATTAGAATGATAATTCCTATTTCCAATGTTGGCCATAAGTGGATCCTTATAGTGACTGAATACTTCATAGTGTGGATGGAAGTTATTGCCCTAAAAAATGCCACAAAAGGCAAGATCATCAATTTCCTTGAGGAACTTGTAACAAAATTTGGTTCACCAAAATCCATCATATCTAACAACCCTCAATATTTTGTAGGTTCAAATATATTATATTTCGCTATCAAACATGGGGTTTCCCTTAAAAATTCATCAAATTACTACCCACAAGGAAATGTGTTAGCAGAGTTAACCAACAAAAACCTAATTTTTTTAATCAAGCACATCAGGTCAAAGTGACAAATGGATTGGCACAAGCACCTGTGAGCTACTTTGTGGGCAGTACAAATTACACCCAAGAAGATCCTGAAGGCCTCTTTGTATGAACTAGTATACGAAAAGGAGGTAGATTTACCTATTTCCATACAGATCCCTACCTTGCAACTTCTCAAAGCCTTTGAGATTGAAGAAAGTGGTGGGACGGAAGTAAGGTTGGTAGAACTCTTCAAACTTGAGGAAGACAAAGAAAATGCTTATGGAGGCCATGATCGGCCACAAACAGATAGTAAAACAATGGTTCGATAAAAATACCTCCAACTGAGATTTTAGGGAATGGAGCCTAGTACTAAAGTATGATGAGCACATAGCAAAACCAAGACAACATACAAATTTTGAAGCGCTATGGAAGGGACCCTTACAAATAAATGTGTGCAAGGAAAATAATTTGTATGAGCTTAAAGATATGGAAGGTAACACCCTAGATATACTAGTGAATGATATTTATCTAGAATTGTTCGAGTAAAATATGTAGTTCTTTAAAAAATTTACAGTTATGTACCAGATGTAAATTTTTTTTAAAATTTGTTTTAGTTTTGAGAATAAGCCATGAGAATGACACTAAGTAGAAAAGTATTTTATTATATTATATTCATAAAAAATTAATAATGTAATACAAGCTTGAGGCTCAGATTTAAACATGAAGCTCTCTCGAGCCAACCCAAAAGGAGTCACAAATCAAAAGAAGGAAAAGAGAGACAACATGCAAAAACTAGTAAAGATCGACCTTTATCCATTGTTAAGTAGTCAAAGTGGTTCCTTTTCAAGTTCTTCTTCTTCTTCTTCTTTGTTAGGTTGTAAAAGGGGGGTGAACACACAACACACATAGGCTTGACGTAGCACAAACCTCAGTTCTCATTACCATGACTGTATACTAGAAACTCAAAATGTTTCTTCTAGTCAAGCCAAGAAACATGTTCCACATTGTACTACGTTAGAAAGGTGTCCACTAGTAGACATGATAAAAAATTCTCATTCAAGGTCCATGGTGTAGAAGTTAGTGAGGAAAGGAAACTAGGCTATGTCTATCCCATAATTGACATGCCTATGAATATCCATGGCTCTTGGAATAGCAAAACCAGGGATACCCACTTGCACAATTTTATTGAGCCCTTCTAGTAGTATGAAGTCAAACATCTGGTGACATATTTCAATTATCATAGGCTTGGAAATGTTTAGGTTGAGAAGGGAGGCAAAAGAGTGGGAAACAATGTTGTAATTGCTTCTCAACTCATTCTCATCTTCAATATAGTACTGGCCAACTACCCACTGGAACAGAACGAGAACAAGGTGGTCACAATTTTTCACCAAATGCTTAATTCTATCACAAGTGACCTCCCTCATGAAAACATATTCTATCTTTCATGGTAGAAGCTGAATGGGAGTTCCTAGGCCATCTGACATTATGCTAAAGCAACAAAGAGTAGTGGAATGAGAGATAGTGAGAGTTAAGCTTGCTAAAATTAAAAGGCTATTATTATGAATGAATATTTTAAAAAGAGTGGTATAGCTATATATACAAAAGATGTGTCACTAAACCCAACGAATGGGAAGTCAATTTCTAGCCAGACGACAATAGAGATATGCCAATGTAGCTGGAGGGAAAGGGATGAATCATACAGAAAATCTGACAAGAGTTCTTAAGAATTAAGTTTGAGCATTGAGAGTAAATGCTCATGTATGTTAATCATTGAAATGTATCCCTTTCCATCATAAGTACAAACTAGCTTGCTTACTTGAAAAGACAAGGATTAAAGTTGCAAACAAATATTTTCACAACCCTAATGTCTTATGCTGCTAGGATTTTTCACCTAGAATGAGGGAAGATTGGGCCAAAATGCATTGTTTAACATTCAAGGATTGATGTGATGTGGGTGAAAAATTACTAGATTAGAGGAACTAAATGCAAAAAACTAATGAAATAGATCAATTATTGAATGCAAATTAGGAAATGCAAAGTGCTAGAAAACATAGTGTCATATGCAAACATGAACTAGAAACATGCACAAATGAAAACAAAATTAAATGAGATTGAATGGAGTGCACCTGGAAATCTAAAGCATATTTGAGAAGGTTCTGGAATGCTATAGAATTCAATGTTTATGCCCACTAGAAATCATTTTCCATAGATGGTGAATTAGTCCTACTTCTGATAAATTCTATAAAGACAAATATCAAAGTGTCGTGAGCTCAAAAACCTCAAAAAACACTTTCTCCATCTTGGTAGTGGGATTGATTCACCATAGATGGTGAATTAGTCTACCTACAAAATTTGAAAATTCTAAAGTTAACTCTGTGGGTCCAGATCTATGCTTATCTGTGTGTTAGGTTGACCTATCCAAATCTGTAGAAAATGGGTTGAATGATGTCTCCAAGCTTGAATTAAGTCTTTGTTGACTTGAATAGATTTGATTACTTTTTTACCACTTTTCAACGCCTATCTCTTTGAAAAATCTTCTTGCAAGACCTACAAACAGACATGCAAAGAGGGGAAAAATTGTTAAGGGTTAGAGTATAGAGGTTTTCCTTGGTCAAACCCCACTTTGGTAATCAGACCCTATTAAATAAAATGAAATAAGAAAAGAATGATGAAAAATTAACATGTAATTTCATAAACTCACCAAACCCTTGTTGTTGAAGTCTGAAGATATGTCAATGGCTACTCCAAGATTCTTAATAATTGATTTATTGAATGATGTTATGATGCTTAAATGGATTGAATGCAAGAATGAATGGCTGAATGGGGGTTAAAATGGATATAAAATCACTTATTTATACACACTTATGCCCTAATTTCCCAAAAAATACATCACAGGCCAATCTTAGGTCTTTAGGAATAAAAAACCAAAATAAATTTGAAATTATTTTGAATTTTTTCCCAATAGAGACTCATTCTCCACCCTGGGTGAATGGGTCCCACTCAAGGCATATGAGTGGGTGTCAGAAATTAAGTTCTCTTTAATATTGTTTGTCAGGTTTGTATTAAAAAATACACTTAATCAAGGCCTATAAGTGCATAAAGGGGACAAATAAAGCATAAGAAAGGTGTAATTAGTGATGAGAATCCTAGAAAAGTGTGAAATTTTGTTATAATACTTTACAACACTTTAGAATAAGACTTGGTAAGTGATAAAAAGAGGGTTTGTAAGTGAATTATAGTAATAAGAGTCTAGAAAAGTGTAGAAATGTGTTACATGTTCACTTCACAAAACCTTTACAAGACATCATAAAGTATTAATGATTCATAAATTTTCAAGACCTAATGTGAGTGTGTTGGCCACATTACAACATTAAATCAAGGACAAATAAAGCCAAATAAGCACAAGGAGGGACAAAATAAGAAAAAGTAAAAGGGTTACTTTTTTTGTGTTCATAGTTAGCCCCCACTTTAGTGAGAGGATGAACTTACTTCAAACTCACACTAAAGTAAAGCAATGCATCTCAGGAGCGGTATAAATGTACTAATGATTGGTAAGATGGAACAACAATGATCAAGAGGGATGATCAAGCCCATAGGATCAAGATCCCATGGAAAATAAATCATAAGCACAAGGGAACACACATGAAAGTAATGAAAAAGAATGAAATTCAAATTAAGCTTCAATCATCTGTCCAACTCATTGTGGATTAGATCTAAGCTTGTTTGTTTGGAAAGAAAATGCATACTCACTCTAGGATGACAAAACTCATGGTTGTCTGCTAGGTGAGAAAGCACAAGTATATTCACTCTAGGGCCACGTAAATTATAGTTGTTTGTGGGGTGAGAAATCCACAACATACTCACTTTTGGACCATGAAAGTTTTGGTTATCTATAGGGTGAGAAATCCACAAGGTGGCTATGGGGAAAAGTCATGCCTCAGAATGGGCTTTCCCTCTCAACCATACTAAAGTTTTACCTATTGATAACTTTAATAAGGTGCCATAGAAGACAATGTCATTTTGTGCTTTATGAGACAAGCAAAGCTTTATATGCTTATAACTCATGAAAAAATGCAATGCAAGCACATGAGTGCAAGTTTTGTTATGCAAGGTGGCCATATAAATGCAAAATGCAATATGCAAAAGAAATGTTCAAATGTGTCTTGCTTAGTTCATGCAAGGTCTATAACTTAGGGAGAATTGTGTCTAATGTCTCCAAGAGAGGACCAATCAGAGAATAGAATATTCACAACTTAGGAGATGTAGTGTGTTTCATCAGACCACTAAGAGGAATGCAATATGCTAAGATAGATCACACTTATGAGGGACACTATACCCAATGTCACACATAAAGTGATAAATGCATCGTATGAAGTAATAAGGATGCACTAAGAACCAAGAAAAAGATTGAAAATGAATAATTCCAATGTATGCCCCCACTTTAAAGGAATTTCTACACACTGTCTTGTGAACAATTACTTTAAAGTATCAAAATTGAAAAAGAAACAAGATATGAGACCCAACTTGGAAAGCCCCTATGCCAAGTCATACATTTTTTATGAAGGTTGCATCATGCAAATGAAAAGGAACACAAGAAAGAGGGTTTTCCACTAAAATTAACACACCAAACACATAAGGGATATATGGATTTGGGGTCAGTATATTTTTTGCTGCAATGTTTTTATTAAACAACTCAAAACTATCATCGTTCCCCAAATACATAGAACTGGAAGAGTGACAAAAAGAGAGAAAAAAAAAAGAAATAGAAATATCTATTTTGGGTCAACATGAAGGAGACATTAAATTTTCAACACTTTGCATCATCTCCAAAAGGAAAACACAAGCAAAAAGAAAATGAAAGGTGAAAGAAAAGGAAGAATTATTGGGTCAACATGAAGGAGGCATTTTAGTCTCAATATCTTGCATCATCCCCAAAAGGAAAACACAAAATAAAAGTGAAAAAGGAAGAAGACAAGAAGACTATTTGGGTCAACATGGAAGGGACATAGGTCGTCTCTACACTTTGCATCATCCCAAAAAGGAAAACACAAAATAAAAGCGAAAAAGAAAGGTAAAAGGGAAAGGGACCGATTGGGTCAACATGGAAGAGACATAGGTTGTGTTGATGCTTTCCATCATCCCCGAAATGAAAAAAAAAAAAGAATCAAAAAGGAAAGGAAGGTAAAGGGACTGAACCGTAGGTTTTTGGGGCTAGCAATGCTAGGTCTCCTTTTCTCAATTAGGGTCTTTCACCTAATGAAAAGAGATAGATCCTAGACCCAAAATCTAGGTGGTTCAGTCAAATTAATGCAAGTATGATGAAATTATGATGAAGTGAAATGATGTAAATGTAACTAGATAATGAAATTTATTAATTAATTATGCTAAACTATATAAATGCAACTTTTTTGGAAACACATTATGTAATCCAAAAACACCTAGAAACGAATGCAAAACTAAACAAAAATGAACCAAACTGAAAGTGTGCACCTAGAATGTGGATGAAGGCCAGAAATGGATTTTGGAATGTTTTTTATGTTGATTTTCAAGCCTGGTGGGACTCATTTTCCATTCTTGGCGAATTAGTCCCATTTCTGTAAAACTGTTTTGGAACATGTTTCTGACAAAAGGGTATCTAAAAATGTAGAAAACTAAAAAATGACCTTAGAGTGGGACTCATTCACCACCCATGGTGAATGATTCCACTTTTTAATTTCTAAATATTCAAAAGTGGAATACAGAGCTTCTGATTTGGACTTTTGACTTCTCGAGGTGTCTGCTTCTAAAACTTTGATTTCTAGGCCTGAAAGTGTGTTTTTGTTGATAGTTTGACTTGTTGAATGAGAAAAAGACTTAAGAAACCTTTCAAATTTTTCTTCAATGATTTTCAAGCTTCCAACAATCCTAAATTTGTAATCACACAAGACAAGAAAGAGAAATGATGAATGTTAGGGCATGGGGGTTTTCCTTAGTCGAACCCCTTTTACGTAATTAAACCAAAATGATGAAAGAATGGAATTAAAAACATGCAACAATGGAGTTTATTACCTTTCCATGAAGATTTATCTTGAAATTCTACAACAAAACATCATGAATCTTCCCTTGAATGTCTAAAAATTGATATCTTGGAGACTTGCAATGATTAAACCGTAAGTTGCTTGACTTGAGATGGAAGATTGCTGGATGAATGAATGTTAAGAGATAAGAGATGTGAATTAGGGCTAAAATACTTATATTTGTATGCATTTGACGTATTCTACCCATTAATACCTCATCACAGGCTAACATGAGGAAATAATAAACTTAAATTTCACCTTTTTTCTACTTAAAGGTCAAAATTGGGCCAAATGGAACTTATTCACCACCCATGGCAAATGGGTCCCTGCTAGATGGGACCGATTCACCATGCATGGCGTATGGGTCCCACATGGGCCATTTTGATAGCTAAGATGCCAAGGGGTAAGCAAATAAGGTTTAAATTACAACTTTGTTGACTATTTGATCAATTTAAGCCTCAGGATGCACAATATGGGTTAATAGGGGCCTATTAATGATGATGTGAAGGTCAATTAGGTCTTGGTACATAGAATTCAATGTGAAAGTGTGATTAAATACACTTTACAACATGAAAATGTGGCCCACATAGGCTAGAAAGGCACAAAAACCATGGTGAATGTGCAAGACAAATCTTAACACTAGTTTAGCATTAAATTTAATTCACAAGCCTTCTAAATTGATATAATAATATTATTAAAAATATTAAATGTTGAATTAGGGAGAAATAGGTTCATTAAGTCTAGGAAAGCATGAAATTATCTTACAACACTTTACAACACCTTTACAAGACATCGTTAAATGCATTTGGAAGGGTCCAAGAGCTAGTGTGGATGTATAAAATGCCTCATAGCACCTGAATCAAGGCCTCATTAAATTTAAATATCATGAATTACGCCTAAGTCAAGCATGAGGTCCTTTTTTTCTATAGTGCATTTAGCCCCCACTTTAGTGAGAGAATTAACTTTCTTCAAACTCACACTAAAGTAGACATTCAAGAGAGATTTGAGTGTATAGATGTAGATGGCAAAGAATGAAAAAGATCAAAGGAGGTTGCACAAGCCCCTAGGATCCAAGATCCTAATTCAAACCAACAAGATACATAATCATGCAATGGAAAGAAAGAGAAAGAAGAGAAAGATGAAAATGAAAAGGTAGATCAAGCTTTGATCGTTTGTCCAACTAGTTGTGGATCAGATCTAAGCTATTTTTTTAGAAAAATAAAAGTGTACTCACTCTAGGGCGATTTTCCACTAGGTGAGAAATCTACAACATACTAACTTTGGGGCCATGAAACTTTTGATTGTCTATGGGATGAGAAATCCCAAAGGTGAGAAACATACACTAGTTGGTATGAACTCAAACACATAGGTGGATATGGGGAATGTTATGACTCGAAATGGGCTTCCCACTCAACCATACCAAAATTGTACCTCCTAATAACTTTGAAAGGTGCCACAATGAAAAAATATTTTTGAGCTCTATGAGGCAAGTAAAACTTCATATGCTGGACACTCATAAACAATGTTAATGCAAAATAGTGTAAGGATTGTTCAAAGGGATTTTTCTTTGTTCATGTAATGTCTCATCTTAGGGAAAATCATGCTCAATGTCTCCAAGAGAGGATAGGTGCAGCTGGTCTCATCTTGTTTCCAAGAGAGGACAGGTGCAAGGTCTCATCTTGGGAAACATTGTACCTAATCCTTCTAAGAGAGGAAATTACAAGAAAAGGAAAATCAAATAATGAAATGTGAGTGGTTATGTATACCCAAACTTTAAAGAGGTTTTGAACACCAGTACTATGATAAATTTCTTTAAAGTAGAAGAGGACATGAGAGCTTACTCAGAAATCCCTATGCAAAGTCATATGTTTCTGATAAGATACGTCATGAAAAAGGGTAGTATGTCACATGCAAGGCAACTTAAGGCATGTCCTCCACATCCAAAACTTGCTTGTATGTATTCATGAAAGGTTAACAACTAGCCAAAGGAGGAAACCAAAAGTGTCATACAAGGATAAGGCTACATAACCCCTTTACCCCAATAAGTGTAGGAAAAGGGTTAGCCGAAACAATTGATGAAGTGTAGGTTATAGTGAAAATCAGTATCAATTAGAGGAATTAGGTGCCCCCACATCGGCAAGCATACCAAATTCCTGAAAATGTTGGATTTTATGACTCAAAGCTTTACATTCATTAATGGAATGACCATGAAATCTATGATATGCACAAAATGAAGTCTTGGAATAGCATTTCTTATGAGTTCAGGGAGGGAGGATGATCAAGTGATCTTGGAGGAGTCTCAACAAGATACTTTCTTGATCAATGGTAGAAGTTAGTCTTGTGGTTAGTGTCACAGATACATCTTGCCTAGTAGTAGATGTCATACTTGTGCAATATTTTTTAGAGGGTGATATTTTTTTCTCTGCATTGTAGGAGGATACAAAATCTAGCAAACTAAAAGCATGAGAATTTTGCAAGATGGCATTGACATTAAGCAAAGCTATAGTTGTTTGTGTGATATTTTGTACAGGATGATTTTCAACACCACTATTCTCAATGGGTTCAAGATGGATGACGGTTAATGTTGATTTAGGATTATTCTATTTAATGTTGAGTGAAGTTTTTTTTATCTCAAAAAAAATTCAATAACCAAGAACATGAGTTGTTTGTTGAGTGTTAAGATCTATAGGGTTGTGAATACCTTGTTCTCGAGCAACACATCCTTTTCACCATATCCCTATTGTTTGATGAGTTCATAAACTTTTCCATAAATCCTTTTCATTAATTTTGGATCAGGTGGTAGTTGATCATAAGCATCATCAAAGGTAATTGTGTAGTTTTCTTCTTTGTCTAAAGTAGTGGAGGTGGATGCTTTCAAAAAGTCTTCCAATTTTTTTTGTTGACATGGTTGTTGGCTTTTCTTGTTTCTCATCTTTCTTTTGTGTGATTATGTATTCCCCCATAAATGATGGTGTGAATTCTAAGGATTCTCAATTGTCAACAAATAATTTAGACACCGATTCCTCATTGGTTCTTTCAATTTCAATAGGGTCTATATTGGATGTTGGAATCAATTTTTTCAGAGGACTTGTAGCTTCGTTTTCAAGGTGCAAAAAAATTTTAGGCTCTAGGTCTATTTCAACTTGATGAATGTTATTTTTATAGACATATTTCATTCTAAAATGAAGGGTCGAAGGAACTACATTCATCTCATGAATCCATGCTCTACCTAAAAGAATATTATACGAAAGATCATAAGGAATGACATGAATAGGAGTTTGCAAAGTAGCCACCCCAACTGTAATAGGAAAAGTAATTATACCGAGTGGTTGCTTTATTGTATTATCAAATCCTCAAATAGATATGGAATCATGTATTATTTTTAACTTGACAACACATAATTTATCAAGGAGAGTCACACCAAACACATTAAGGGCATAACCATTGTGAATAAGGGTTCACTTTCTCCCTATCCAATTGTATTGGACAATGATCATGAAAGCTTTGTTTTGTTTTTGCAACTCTAAAGGAGGGAGATCATGTTGATGGAAAGTAATGTCAAGATTAGTTTGATTCGTTCGATGGATTAAAGCTACTACATTATTCATAGTTGTACTAGTAGGAATAGCAATTTTTTTGAAGGCTATTTGAAGAATATTGTCATAATTTGGTGAGTTCTAAAGTAAATCCCAAAGGGAGATATTTGCAGGATTATTCTTTGATTTTTCAATAATATCACACTCCTTTGTGTGTGGGAGGAAACAAGGAGTACTAGGCAGATTAGGTAAAGGTAAAGAGGGTAGGGTTAGTTGTGGTTGTTGCAGATTATTTCGAGTGTTATATGCATGAGCAACATAATTATAACTCATCTATTGCAATACATTATTTTGAGGTGGGTAAAGGATAAGTTCAAGTTTATTTGGATTTTGTTGTTTGTGTGAAGGTGAGTAAAGGGTAAACTCAAGTTTAGGTGGAGGTTTATGGGATGGTGGGTAAAGGATGAGTTGAGGTTGAATAATGTTAACATCCTGTAACAAGTAAGAGTCTAGATTGTCTTTGAAGGGCATAATATCATTAGTGCAAATCTTATCTTTGTATTGGGTCATAATATTCTCCCTAGAAATAGAGTTCTTAAGAGAACAAAAAACCACATGTTCGTGACAATTAAGGTTTGGTTGATCCAAAATAACCTCATCACAACTAAGGGAGTTATTAATGGTTGAATGTGTTTGATAATTAATAGTGGGTAGCTTAGGGGAAGATTTTATTTGATTGTTGGTTTTTTCTAAGGTCTCATTTTCTTGTTCCATATTACCTACCCTACTAGGAGAGTTTGTAATATATTCATCCAAGTTTGAGGTTGTCAAGGTAGCTTCATCACAAGTGGGGGAGGCATCAAGAGAAGGACCATTATCATTTTCAAATAGATTTTCCCAAATGGGAGGAGCATTAGGGAAGGGAGGATCAAGGGTGTCATGATTCATAATAGGGATATCTTCTAACACCAACCTATCCTCTTTACATCAAGGAGGGATATTAGGAGATTGTAAAGATTGACTGAAATGATCATGGAGACTAGGTAAGGTGACTTGTAGCAATGTGTCTATGATCTCATGTTCTTGTTGTCTAACATCATCCAAAGGGGAATAAGGAAATGGACTATCAAGACCCTCAATTCTTGTAACTTCCTTCACCATGATATCTTCATCACTAATAGGAGAGGTATCGAGAGAAGAAAAAGTTTGTGTGTTATGATTGTCTACATTTCCATTCGCACCAATGGGTAATGTAATGGTGTGGTTAGGACTAAAATATTGCTCATTGTTGTAATCTAAATCAAACTCATAAGAAGGGATATTATGCTTATAAAATCCATGTTTAATCAAATTGAAGGAACATTTAAAGAACATGTTATGCAAAAGTAAATAAAGTGCAATGTAAATTTCAGATGTAAAATAAAGGAAATTGTTGATTACAGTATGCAATAATGTAAGAAATGAGATGTGGGAGAAGTAAATGTGAAATTAACCCTAGTCTAGCCTTTAACCCTGGTCTTAGTACTTTTTCTATCTTTAGTTTGAGTCATAGGTTGTATTGTCAATTTCTGTTTGGACAAATCGTTTGAAAAAAACAAATTTGGTTAATTTTTAATGTTGGAATATTGTGTTTTAAATTATTGTTATTTAAATTAATTTTAAATGTTAAAGAAATTACTTGCTTGATTATTTAATTAATTAATTAGCTTATTTGGTTAAATGGTTTGATTATAAAAGATCAAACTTATTTAATTAAATAAATTAATTAGTTAAATTAACATATTAAGTAAGTAAATAGTTATATTTGAAAATTAAATAAATTATGGAAAATTGTAAATTTTAATTAAAAAAATATGCATGAGATTTGTATAGTGGTTGTAAAATTTAAATTAAATAAAATTAAAATTTGCATGCAAATTTGAATTGGCAAATTGCTGAGAAGTGGAGAAGATATTTTGGTAACCACTTCTCGACAAGTGTGCCAGTGCTTTAATTGATTATTGTTGAGGTTGTTGAGGGATATTATCTGAAGATTTGGAAATTACAGAGGCTATTCAATTTTTCTCACGGGGAAATTATCAGAGCCTTTACAAAAAAATTTCTTGCTGTGTAAAATTTATTTTCTAAGAGGATTTGTTATTTCCTCTGGGGTTGTATATTTTTAGAAGATCCCTTGGAGGATCTTCGTGGTTAGTAAAGCTCTCTTGGATTTGGGGGAAATCTTTTGAAGAATATTTTGGGATTTCTACGCTACAGGCAAAGGGAAATCTTCTACAAGCAGCTATCATATTACAGGTATTTTCCTGTTTTGTTTGTTTCTTTTCTTTAAAAGTAAGAGAAAAAGATTTGTTTTGTCTCCTATAAATATCTTGGGGATTTTATTAGATTTGGATAAACTGTAGAAAATTTTCAAAGGACATAGGAAAGAATTCTTAGAGAATTTATAATATATCTAGTTTCTATTTAAAATGGTAAAGGGTATTGGTAGAATGAATTTTGAAATCATTAGATGTAAATTTGTTGTGAATTTAATTGATAGATTTTGAAGAATATTGTCTAAATGTACAAATTTCTCAGTTTATTCTGTAGAAAGAAAATATACCCTGTGAAAATATTTGCATATACACGAAATATATTATTCATAGTAAATTACTGTTTTAAAAATCCCTATATATATATATATTTGTTAGGGTATATGAAGATTTTTCTTTAAAATTCCATTCAAAAACAATGAAATCCGCATACGGATTTTCGTCGAAATTACCCAGCATTTAACATTTTGAAATAAATTATTCTGGATTACGTTTTTACGCAGAAGGAAATTTTTCGTGATTTTTTAGAAAATTTAAATTATTAAATGTTTGTTTTAAGACAGGGGCCGAGGGCTACCCACGACCGACCCCCACAGGGAGCCAGCTCTGAGGGGAGTGCTCAACGCTGCCTTCAAAGGTAGCACCGGTGCTGCCGCCGTGGCCGAGCCCTCCCACGAGGGTTTCGGCTGTGTATATAAGCCGAGCTCAGTGAAAATAAACTGAGCCCTATGTAAAATATAATTTATTTGAAACTTAATAAAAAGTTTTCCTTTGATGATTAAAATGTGTTTATTTTTATGAATATACCTTTCAATTCGGATTTTTTAAATAGCATGTATAAATTCAAATGATTTAATTTATAAATATATATATATATATATATATATTAATATATTATATATATATATGTGTGTGTGTGTATAAATGTATGTAAATATATACATTAAGTATATTATTTGTTATTGTGAGTAGTTGTTTAAAGTATTAATGTGGAAAATAATATTAGGGCAAATGAGAAATAAAATTTATTGTTATTTACATAGTTATGCATATTATGAATTTGATGAGATTATTTATTTAATGTGTAGAGAATTGACGAGTTATTAAAGAATTATTAGCATTAATCTCTTCCTTTTTCTTGATTGTTTGTTTGGATTTAATATATCCTAATAATAGACTTGTATTTGTTTTAAGATGTCTTATATTTATTGGAAAAGAGGGGGAAAATAAATTATCTTTATGTGATTTTAAGTCTTCCAGTTCCAGTCTTTTAAGGGGGTGAAATTGATTTTGACTTCATATGATTGAACAAGTTTAGGGTAGTGCATCTGATTTCTGAACGAATTGTAATGTACATTGTGGTATATTTGGTATTATATGTTGCATTGTGCACTATGTAAACCCTAGTCTTGAAAACTTAGAAACCCATGTTATGTTTAGGGGAGTGGCTATTAGTAAGGGCCGACACACAAAGTGGTGTCAAGGTAACTTACAAATAGCTATTAAGTCAATGAAAACTAAAGAACACAGTAGTTAGATTAAAAAACTTAACAAGATGTATATGCCTCACTTATTGACTCTTGAGCTACTTCAGTCTTGAGTATAAGATGAGAAGGCCTGGAATGGAAAATCAGTGTCTTGTTTCCTTAAGAGACATTCAATTCCACAACAATATGCAATTGGGGCCGGGTTTCGTAAGAGGTTACCAGGGTAACCGATGGATTGGGGGCCAGAACCTAGGAAGAAGCACCAGGGTAACCTTTGCATTGTTGTGATGACACTCCACCTAGAATAACAGTCAACCTTGTATTTGTAAAACATTCAATTTTCTAAATCTGGAAGCAATGTAACTATTAGATTGTTTGTACTAGTGTCTAGGGTTAGTAGATTAGGTCTAGGTAACCTTATTACTATCTCCTAGCATGGGGGGTGGACCTACGGGTACCACATGGTTGGGTGGAATGTGCACCTTACTCCGTTGGGTCCCCAATTTTGATCACTGCATCGAGAGCTTCATGGATGGAGAGCTCACAACTGGAACTTATGAATACTTCTTCATTGTAATTTTGTAAATTTTGTATTTGAAAACATCGCTCAAATGTTGTGAGGTGAATAATGTAAATGTAATTGTAATCATTATTGAATTATCTCATCAGATGGATGAGTATTGTATATTCTATCAAATGCAATGTATGAAACAAATTTGTATCTTAGACTATCTTGAATGGAATCCAATGTTTATTTTTGATGTTTATGTTAATGTTGATTAATATGTGCAATGCGAAATACTTAAGTCACTTAAGGAAAACTCAAAGTAGTGTAACGTCGCTTAGCCTAATGAATGTATGCAACTAATTAACTTAATAATTAAACTTTAAAAAAAAATTATTACACCTTTATTACACAATTACAACATTCTTATGTGATTAAGATGGGGCATTACAGATTGGTATCAGAGCCAAGCTTTCAAACACTGGACGCTCTGGGTAATCACGAGCCCATTAGGTTGACCTAGTATGTAGTGTCGCAACTGTTAGCCTTGGTTGAATAGTATCTAAGACTCATTATTGTTATGTGTAGGAAAATGCCTAGGCGAGGAGGAAGAGGTTGTGGTAGAGGTCGAGGTGGAGGCCGAGGGTCAATCCCTCAGGTTACTCCCCCTCCTAGTGCTCATCACAGTGATCAGGCAGAACAGTTGGGTCAGAGAAATGAGGGACAAAATCCTGAACATTCAGCAGTTGAGGGTTCTCAGATACATCCACTATTAGAGGAGGTCCTCGCTCATCTTGGACCTAGACAAGCAGATGAGTAGGAGGTTGTCAGAGAGAGGGATAGATCCCCTATGAGAGTAGAGGACATAGCACATCAGGATGCTATCATTGCTGGTGATATGAGGGATTTACTAAGAGCATGCCCTCCCACCTTTGATGGTGTAGGAGGTGGCTTAGAGGCAGAGACCTGGCTACTAGATTTGGGTAGATTCTTCGCCATGCACTCTTATGGTAGCAATACCCGTGCCAGATGCACTATTATGCACCTGAGAGGATTCACCTCTACTTGGTGGTGCCTAGAGGAGCAGAAGCTCCATTTAGATATTGGTTATGTGTCTTGGGAGATGTTTCTTGAGAGGTTCAGAGCACGGTTCCTTTCAGAACATTGGAGGCAGCATAGGGCTGACGAGTTCCAAGATCTACGTCAGATGGCTCTTTCTGTAGAGCAATATGAACGTAGGTTCTACGAACTCAAGCAATATGCTAGTATTGGCGATGATGAGCCTATGTTAGTACAAAACTTTATCAGGGGTCTGAATGCCCGCATCAGTGGTGGTGTCTGAGTCTTTGAGCCAAAGACTATGGAAGTTGCAGTGGAGAAGGCTCGCATAGTTGAGGAGAACCTTATTATGGCTTTAGGTGGGCACAAAGGAGTGTAGATTAGGAGTACTCTTGTAGCAGGTTTTAGTCCATGGGGTGGGCAGGCACAGATAGGTGGTTCTTCCAAGAACCAATAGACACCCACAAAGGGTGGGCAGCAACAACAACAATGAACACCTCAAAAGAACAATAACCCTCAACCACAACAAAAAAATAGTCCTCAAACAGGAAAGGGTCATAACTGGTGGTGCAACAAGCACAATAGGCAGGATCAGCCTACACAGAGTGCTCAGTCTACCATCAGTAGGGGTAGTTTTCAACAGTCTAATGTACCTTCAGGTGGCAAAGGATTCGGCAGAGGCACAGGTTGTTATTCATGTGGGTAGTAGGGACACACAGCTAGGAAATGTCCGATGAGAGGTCCTACTGGTTATGGGACTCGACCTACAGTTTCAGAGCATATGGTGGGAGATGTAGGATGAGCACATACAGTATATGCTATGGTTAATGACTGCCAAGCTGATCACCAGAACACGGTGGTTGAAACTTCAGGTAAGTTACATGGTGTTCGTGTTTCTATACTTTTTGATTCTGGAGCCACTGACTCCTTTATTTCATCGACCATCATTGACCATTGTGGTCTTGTGGCGATAAAGCAAGGTGGTAAGTGGCAAGTTGAATTTGCCTCAAGGGTGAAAGTAGCGGTAGAAAACTTAGTATATAATTGTGAACTTAAAATCGGTACGTTAACTACCTTAGTAGATTTATATGTTACACCTTTAGGATCGTATGATATAGTTTTAGGTATGGATTGGTTAGCATCTTATCATGCTGTAATTGACTGTTGACTTAAGACAGTTAGTTGCATTAATGATTTAGGTGTGAAAGTGGAAATCGCAGGTATTCAAAGACATATCTCTTTGCGGATGATATCTGCTATGCAATTAAAGAGATGTCTACATCAGGGATGTCAACTGTTTGCAACAACAGTTACTAATTTGGAAGAGGGTGAGAGTCGAGAGGTATCTCTTGATGATCATCCTATTCTTAGGGAATTTGCGGATGTGTTTCCCAATGACATTCTTGGAATGCCACTGAAGAGGGATATTGACTTTAGAGTTGACCTAGTTCCTAGAGCTGAGCCTATATCTAGAGCTCCTTATAGAATGACAACCCAGGAGTTAGAGGAACTTCATATTTAGTTAGAGGAATTATTAGAAAAGGGATTTACTCATCCAAGTGTTTCCCCTTGGGGAGCACCTTTCATCTTCATAAAGAAGGATGGATCTCTTAGGCTATGTATTGACTATCGTCAATTGAACAAGGTTATGATAAAGAATCGTTATCCTTTGCCTAGAATCGATGATCTTTTTGATCAAATTAAGGGAGATAATGTGTTCTCTAAAATTGATTTGAAATCTGGTTATCATCAATTGCGGATAGTTGAAACATACATTCATAAAACTACTTTTCGAACTCGATATGGGCACTATGAATTCACAGTAGTACCATTTGGGTTAACGAGCGCACCATCAGTATTCATGAGTTTGATGAATGGTGTATTTTGTACATACCTTGATCGCTTTGTCCTGGTATTTCTCGATGATATTTTAGTCTATTTGAGGAAGATGAAGGAACATGAAGAACACTTGAGACAGGTATTGCAATGTTTAAGGGAAAATCAATTATATGCAAACCTGAAGAAGTGTGACTTCTTTCAACCTGAAATAAAATACCTTGGACACGTGATATCAGGAAAAGGTATCACTGTGGATCCTTCAAAGATCCAAGCTATTGTGGATTGGCCTGCGCCTACTAATGTAGGTGAAGTTCATAGTTTTATGGGTCTAGCTGGCTATTATAGGCGTTTTGTAGAGGGGTTTTCTAGGATCAGTCATCCTATTACTTCTCTTCAGAGGAAAGGGAAGAAGTTTGTTTGGATAGAGAAGTGTCAGTTAACCTTTCAGAATCTTAAAGAAAAGTTAACTAATGCGCTTATACTTATTGTATCTAATCCTACTAAGGATTTTGTGTTATGCACAGATGCATCCTTAGAGGGTTTGGGAGCAGTATTGATGCAAGATGGGCGTGTGATTGCTTATGAGTCTCGCAAACTCAAAGACCACAAATTTAACTATCCTACTCATGACCTAGAACTAGCTACAGTAGTGCATGCATTAGTTTGATGGAGGCATTTTCTATTAGGTCATCATTTTGAACTTCATACTGATCACCGTAGTTTGCAATATATCTTTACGCAGCCTAACTTGAATGCTAGGTAGAGACGGTGGATGGAGTTCTTGTGTGAGTACGATTTTGAAGTAAAATATGTTCAAGGTAAAGAGAACGTTGTGGCTGACGCTCTTAGTCGTCGTCGACATGAGATCTCTGCTACTACTCTTGAAGTAGATTTGAGAGGACAAATAGTAGCTGCACTTTCCACTGATAGATTATATCAGGAAGTAAAGTCAAAGATTGAATCTGGTAGACCTTTAGAAGGTCAATTTGTAGGGTATGTCCTAGAATCGGATGGTATATTACGGCATTTAGGTCATATTTATGTACCACGTGTTGAGAGTCTTCGTACATTAATTATGACTGAAGCTCATTGAGCTCCTTACTCAGCTCATCCAGGAGTCAAGAAAATGCATGCTGATCTTTGGCTATTGTATTTCTGGCCTGGCATGAAATGTGATATTGCTGATTATGTATCGAGATGTCTTGAATGTCGGTGAGTCAAAGCTGAACATCAACATCCTGCTGGATTATTGCAGCCACATCTCATTCCTAAATGGAAATGATATATTATATCCATTGACTTTATTGTAGGGTTACCTACGTCATCACGTCGACATGATGCCATTATGGTAACTGTTGATCGTTTGACTAAAGTACCTCACTTTTCACCTGTACGTTCATCTTACAACGCTTCATCTGTAGCTAGGATATTTATGGAGGACATCGTTAGATTACATGGGATTCCTCATAGGATTATATCAGATAAGGATCCTGTATTTACTTCTGCCCTATGGACTTCATTACAACATGCTCTAGGTACACAGTTGAACTTTAGTTCAACATATCATCCTCAAACCGATGGTCAAACAGAAAGAGTTAACCAAATATTAGAGGATATGCTTAGGATGTACATAATGGATCAACAGTCACGTTGGGAGGATTATTTCTATTTAGTAGAATTCACTTATAACAACGGATATCAGAGTTCCATAGGTATGCCACCATTTCAAGCATTATACGGTTGTCCTTATCGAACTCCTCTGAGTTGGGATCGACTTGACGATAGAGTATTACTTGGACCTGAGATGCTTCAGGACATGGAGCAATAGGTTGACCGTATTAGAGAGCATTTGATAGCAACTCAGGATAGGCAAAAGAAATATTCCGATGCACATAGGATTGATTGATAGTTCACTGTTGGTGATAGAGTGTTTCTTCGAGTGCGACCGCGAAAGAGTCCAATCCGTTATGGAAAAGGCTCTAAACTTGCGCCTCATTTTGTTGGACCATTCGAGATTTTAGAGAGAATTGGTCCCATGGCGTATCGACTCGCCTTACCACCCAGTTTGTCTCGTATTCATGATGTTTTTCATGTATCAGTTCTTAGACCATATCATCCCGACATATCTCATGTACTTGATTGGAATGCATTACAGGTAGAGGATGAGCAGCTGGCTTTGGAGCCCGTGGCCATTCTATAGCACTGGACGCTCGGTCTCAGGGGTCGAGACATTGATCAGGTAAGGGTCCAATGGGATCCTAGCCATGAGGCTTTAGCTACCTAGGAGGATGCGACACACATGAGGGAACTTTATCCCTATCTATTCACAAGCTTTCAGGAGCAAGCCTGATCCTATAGGGGGAGGATGTAGTACCCCTCTGTTTATGCCTATGCTTGTTGTTGTTATGTTTTTACATTGTAGACTATGATACCTTGTTTGGATAATTTGATCACTGGTTTTGAGCAAATGTGGATTTATTCTGTGACATGATGATACATTATATTGTGATATTTGATTCCTGTTATGCTTTGAGATAATGTAGATGTTTACTTTCAGATGATTATTGCTATGAACATGTTTATGATGGACTAACTGTTAATTTACTTCGCCAGTTTGTTGTGACTTGTATTGGTGTGGAGAACAGAATCGCATCACTCGCTTGCGAGTGCCCTGTGATGTCTGTGATTTTTTCCACACGGTGTGTCTATTAATGCTTTAAATATATATATATTTGTATGCATGTTATTGTTTGGTTGCAGGAATTGCAGGTACATGACACCGACTCCACCTGGGTACTTAGGTCTGAGCGTGTCAAGACTCAATGGATACGTTGATTGGGAGATAGTAGTTTGGTTCACCCTAGTCTAGCCTTTAACCCTGGTCCTAGTACTTTGTCTGTCTTTAGTTTGAGTCATAGGTTGTATTGTCAATTTCTGTTTGGATAAATCATTTGAAAAAAACAAATTTGGTTAATTTTTAATGTTGGAATAATGTGTTTTAAATTATTGTTATTTAAATTAATTTTAAATGTTAAAGAAATTACTTGCTTGATTATTTAATTAATTAATTAGCTTATTTGGTTAAATGGTTTGATTATAAAGGATCAAACTTATTTAATTAAATAAATTAATTAGTTAAATTAAAATATTAATTGAGTAAATAGTTATATTTGAAAATTAAATAAATTATGGAAAATTGTAAATTTTAATTAAAAAAATATGCATGAGATTTGTATAGTGCTTGTAAAATTTAAATTAAATAAAATTAAAATTTGCATGCAAATTTGAATTGGCAAATTGCCGAGAAGTGGAGAAGATATTTTGGTAACCACTTCTCGACAAGTGTGCTAGTGCTTTAATTGATTATTGTTGAGGTTGTTGACGGATATTATCTAAGGATTTGAAAATTACAGAGGCTATTCAATTTTTCTCACGGGGAAATTATCAGAGCCTTTACAAAAAAAATTTCTTGCTGTGTAAAATTTATTTTCTAAGAGGATTTGTTATTTCCTCTAGGGTTGTATATTTGTGGAAGATCCCTTGGAGGATCTCCGTGGTTAGTAAAGCTCTCTTGGATTTGGGGGAAATCTTTTGAAGAATATTTTGGGATTTCTACGCTACAGGCAAAGGGAAATCTTCTACAGGCAGCTATCATATTATAGGTATTTTCCTGTTTTGTTTGTTTCTTTTCCTTAAAAGTAAGAGAAAAAGATTTGTTTTGTCTCCTGTAAATATCTTGGGGATTTTATTAGATTTGGATAAACTGTAGAAAATTTTCAAAGGACATAGGAAATAATTCTTAGAGAATTTATAATATATCTAGTTTTCTATGTAAAATGGTAAAGGGTATTGCTAGAATGAATTTTGAAATCATTAGATGTAAATTTGCTGTGAATTTAATTGATAGATTTTGAAGAATATTGTCTAAATGTACAAATTTATCAGTTTATTCTATAGAAAGAAAATATACCCTGTGAACATATTTACATATACACGAAATATATTATTCATAGTAAATTACTGTTTTAAAAATCCGTATATATATATATATATTGTTAGGGTATATGAAGATTTTTCTTTAAAATTCCATTCAAAAACAATGAAATCCGCATATGGATTTTCGTCGAAATTACCTAGTATTTAACATTTTGAAATAAATTATTCTGGATTACATTTTTACACGGAAGGAAATTTTCTGTGATTTTTTAGAAAATTTAAATTATTAAATGTTTGTTTTAAGACAGGGGCCGAGGGCTACCCACGACCGACCCCCGCAGGGAGCCAGCTGTGAGGGCAGTGCTTGGCACTGCCCTCACAGGCAACGCCAGCGCTTCCGCCGCAGCCGAGCCCTCCCACGAGGGTTTCGGCTGTGTATATAAGCAGAGCTCAGTGAAAATAAACCGAGCCCTATGTAAAATATAATTCATTTGAAACTTAATAAAAAGTTTCTCTTTGATGATTAAAACGCGTTTATTTTTATGAATATAGCTTTAAATTTGGATTGTTTAAATAGCATGTATAAATTTGAATGATTTAATTTATATATATATATATATATATATATTAATATATATAATATATATATATATATATATTAATATATATTATATATATATGTATAAATGTATGTAAATATATACATTAAGTATATTATTTGTTATTGTGAGTAGTTGTTTAAAGTATTAATGTGGAAAAGAATATTAGGGCAAATGAGAAATAAAATTTATCGTTATTTACATAGTTATGCATATTATGAATTTGATGAGATTATTTATTTAATGTGTAGAGAATTGATGAGTTATTAAAGAATTATTAGCATTAATCTCTTCCTTTTTCTCGATTGTTTGTTTGGATTTAATGTATCCTAATAATAGACTTGTATTTGTTTTAAGATATCTTATATTTATTGGAAAAGAGGGGGAAAATAAATTATCTTTATGTGATTTTAAGTCTTCCAATTCTAGTCTTTTAAGGGGGTGAAATTGATTTTGACTTCGTATGATTGAACAAGTTTAGGGTAGTGCACCTGATTTTTGAATGGATTCTAATGTACATTGTAGTATATTTGGTATTATATGTTGCATTGTGCACTATGTAAACCCTAGTCTTGAAAACTTAGAAACCCATGTTATGTTTAGGGGAGTGGCTATTTGTAAGGGTCGACACACAAAGTGGTGTCAAGGTAACTTAGAAATAGTTATTAAGTCAATGAAAACTAAATAACACAATAGTTAGATTAAAACACTTAACAAGATGTATATGCCTCACTTATTGACTCTTGAGCTACTTCAGTCTTGAGTATAAGATGAGAAGGCCTGGAATGGCAAATCAGTGTCTTGTTTCCTTAAGAGACATTCGATTCCGCAACAGTATGCAATTGGGGCCAGGTTTCGTAAGAGGTTACCAGGGTAACCCATGGATTGGGGGCTGGAACCTAGGAACAAACACTAGGGTAACCTTTGCATCGTTGCGATGACACTCCACCTATAATAACAATCAACCTTGTATTTGTAATACATTCAATTATCTAAATCTGGAAGCAATGTAACTATTAGATTGTTTGTACTAGTGTCTAGGGTTAGTAGATTAGGTTTAGGTAACCTTATTACTATCTCCTAGCATGGGGGGTGGACCTATGAGTACCACATGGTTGGGTGGAATGTGCACCTTACTCCGTTGGGTCCCCAGTTTTGATCACTGCATCAAGAGCTTCATCGATGGAGAGCTCACAACTGGAACTTATGAATACTTCATTGTAATTTTGTAAATTTTGTATTTGAAAACATCCCTCAAATGTTGTGAGGTGAATAATGTAAATGTAATTGTAATCATTATTGAATTATCTCATCAGATGGATGAGTATTGTATATTCTATCAAATGCAATGTATGAAACAAATTTGTATCTTATACTATCTTGAATGGAATCCAATGTAATGCAATGTTTATTTTTGATGTTGATGTTAATGTTGATTAATATGTGCAATGCGAAATACTTAAGTCACTTAAGGAAAACTCAAAGTAGTGTAACGTCACTTAGCCTAATGAATGTATGCAACTAATTAACTTAATAATTAAACTTTAAAAAAAAATTATTACACCTTTATTACACAATTGCAACATTCTTAGGTTATTAAGATGGGGCATTACATTAAATAATGAATGAAATGACCTATTTTAAGTGAGATCTACAAAAATGTATGTTCTAGAAATGCAACTAACTAATGTAGGTAGGTTAAGTCAACAAATAGAAGCTTAAAAACAGATCTTTTAGTTCTATAAAATGCAGTTTTGAGGGTCAAAAGGGATTGATTCGCCCAGGGTGGCGAATGAATCATACTATGGAATTTTTTTATAATTTTTAGAAATTTTTTAGGTATTTTTATGGTTTCAAAGTGCTATGATGTAGACCTAAGTAAAAAATGTAGAAGTTTTGAAAATCTAAATTTATTTAGATGCTAAGAATGCAACCTAAATGCACTTTTCTATGAATACAAAATTTGAAACCTAGTATGTAAATGAATTCATGAAAACACTAATGCAAGGTGAATGAAAGCTTCATGTATGGTGAAGGAC
Organism: Sequoia sempervirens; assembly: GCA_007258455.2. Taxonomy (NCBI): domain Eukaryota; kingdom Viridiplantae; phylum Streptophyta; class Pinopsida; order Cupressales; family Cupressaceae; genus Sequoia; species Sequoia sempervirens. The sequence goes on from VDFB02047230.1 coordinate 166,393,913, forward strand.
TATAAATCAAAAAAGAAAGTGTTCAAAAAGAAGGTTCACCAAAATGAATTTAGTAGATTTTTGGGGCTAGGAATGCTAGGTCTCCTTTGCTCAATTAGGGTCTTTCACCTAATGAAAATAGATAGATCCCACACCCAAAATCTAGGTGGTTCACTCAAATTAATGAAAGTATGATGAAATTATGATGAAGTGCAATGACCTAAATGTAACTAGATAATGAAATTGATTGATTAAGTATGATAAACTATTGAAATGCAACTTGTTTGAAAACACACCTAGAAATGAATGCAAAACTAAACAAAAATGAACAAAATTAAAAGTGTGCACCTAGAATGTGGATGAAGGATGGAAATGAACTGTGGAATGTTGTTGATGCTGATTTTCAGGCTTGGTGGGACTCATTTGCCATTTTAGGTGAATTAGTCCCAGTTCTATAAAACTGTTCCAGAACCTGTTTTTGACAAAAAGATATCTAAAATGCAGAAAACTAAAAACTAACCTTGGAGTGGGATTCATTCACCACATATGGTGAATGAGTTCACTTTTGAATTTTTGAATATTCAAAAGTGGAATCTGGAGCTTCTAATCTACACTTTTGATTTCTTCAGGTGTCCACTTCTGAAACTCTAATTTTCAGGGCCTAAAAGTGAGTTTGTGTTAATATTTTGACTTGTTGAATGAGGAAAAGACTTTAAAAACCTTGCAACTTGATCTTCAATGATTTTCAAGCTTCCAAGAGTCCTAAATCTATAATCACATAAGAAAAGAAGGTGAAATGTTGAATGTTAGGGCATGGAAGTTTTCCTTAGTCAAACCCCTTTTAGGTAATTAAACGAAAATGATGAAAGAATGGAATGAAAAATTCAACAATGGAGTTAATTACCTTGCCATGAAGATTGATCTTGAAATTTTGCAACAAAACATGAAGAATCTTCCCTTGAATTTCTAAAAAATTCATATCTTGGAGACTTGCAATGAGGAAACCCTAAGTTACTTGACTTGAGATGGAAGATTGGTGGATGAATGAATGATAAGAGATATGTGAATTAGGGTTAAAATACTTATATTTATAGGAATTTCACCTATTTTACTTGATAATACATCATCGATTGACATGAAGAAATAATAAACTTAAATCTCACTTTTTCCCCACTCAAAGGTCAAAATTGGGCCAAATGGGAATCATTCGCCACCCATGGAAAATGGATCTCACCTGGATGGGACTGATTCGCCATGCATGGCAAATGGGTCTCACGGGGGCCATTTTGATAGCTAAGATACCAGGGGATAAGGAAATAAGGTTTAAATTGCAACTTTGTCAATTATTTGATCAATTTAATCATTAGGATGCACAATATGGGTTAATAGGGGCCTATTAATGATTATGTGAAGGTCAATTAGGGATTGGGATGTTGGTGTAGTTAATTATTTAATTACACTTTAGCATAAGTTTACTTAGGCATATTTTATTTCCTAGGTTAATTCTTATCCTTATCTTGTTGAGTTGTCTTTTTGCTCAAGATATGATTAGGGTTGTTTTTTCTTGCTTTATTGCTTGATTTCCTTTTTGGAGGAATTTGTATTATTTGTAAAACAATTACTTTCAATGGTCAATTATTTTGGTTTATGCTTGCAGAAACTTGCTCTAAGGGTTTACAAAACATCTTTCTTTCTAGTCTAAATATTTGTTGCATGTGATAGGTGATTGCTTGCAGGTGATTCTTGGGGACTGTGAAATTTCTATCACAACTTCTACATGGTATCAGAGCTCTGGACCTATTGCTGCCTATTCATGATCTAAACATATTCTCTCACATCATCTTTTTTTATGCAACGGTTTGAAGCTAGGTTAATTTTTTGTAGATCTAGGGGTAGCCTAAATTTCTATGCATTTTTGGGCCGAACCAATGTCGCCATCGCAATCAGAGTGTCCAAAAACCCCAGACACACCTTTCATTTCATCAATTTTGGAAAAATTTGAAAAACGAAAAAAAAGATTTAGCCAAAGAGGTCGTACGGCCTCCCTAGCTCGCTTGCTGAGGCACAAATTTAAAAAAAAAAATCAAAAAGAAAATTAAAAAACGTGGTTAAAAAACCATGGCCAGTTATAAACTCCACTGTTTCCCATTTGTAGCCAGACATCCACTGCACACACCACCACCAATGGTGCTTTCTTCCCAACCACCGACTTCATCCACTCCTCCATCGCCAACCTGGGTTCAAAGTCCTTGCAGGCTGTTCAGCCCTCGCCAGGGTCTTATTATAGACCGGGAGCCAACACAGAAGCCCGACCACTTTATCAGCCCCTACAGTGGTCACATTGGTGACCGAGAGCAGCACTTAAGCCCCTCCAATTTTTTTTACCACTAGGTTCATCGGTGGTCGTATGGAAAACTGAGGGCCAGTCCACCAGGTGCTTGTTTTTTTATCCTGTTTAGCATTAAAAGTTTCGTTTATAGGCCTTTTTTTTGTTTTCTCATAACTTTTCCAAACGAAGGCCCTTTCTTGAGAACGAGATATCATCAGAAATATGGTTCGACACTCTTTCTAGTGGTGGATGTTTTATTTCCTTATTTTTCCATTTTGATGCCTTTTTCACCTGTTAAAGCCTAAAGTTGTTGTTTTCATTCTAGGAGGCATAAATTTTGCGTCCTAGCTCCATTTAAAAAAAAAAAGGTGTTGGAAAGCTGGTTCTATCCTCTTCTCAGATCTTAGACCTATTTTTTCTAGAATTTTCTCTAGGTATCTAATTTGTTGGTCAGATATCAGCCCTTACTTTTTGAGTTATTTTCTTGGGAAATGTGCAATTAGAATTTTTTTGAGATCAAAGAGGAATAATTTTTTATTTGAGAGTTTATATTGTTTTTTTATGTCATGGATACACATAACATTGCACCCCTTACTCCATTCAACTATTTTGGTTGGAAAAAACAAATGGAGATTCACTTGAAACACAAAGGGTTGTATAGGGTAACCATGGGTACAAAAATTGAACCTACAGGTGCTACTGAAAAGAGAAAATGGTTTAATAGGTGTTATGAAGCTTATAGTACACTATTTCTATCTCTTTCATCTGACCTTATTTTTCATATTGAGTCTTGCACTACACCCAATGAGATCTGGACTACCGTAGAGTCTTTATTTGGGAAGGAGGATACTATGAGAGGGTTTCAATTTGAGAATGAGCTTATTGGCTTAAATCCTATAAATTTTGACAACATCCAGAATTTTTTCACCAAACTCAAGTCTCTTTGATTACAGTTGTCACAATGTGGTGTTCAGAAAGAAGACTCTTAGTTGATATCGTCCATTCTTTCTAAGCTTTGACCAAATTATTTAGTTTTTGTATCTACCTTTTATGCCACTAAGGATGCACTTGGTACGAGATTCACTATGCCATATCTTGATGAATTTTCTTCATCTCTCACTCGAGAGCAAGCTAAGTTAGCTAGCATCAGCATGGTGAAACATTCTTCCTCATCACAGAAACTTATTGCATCACAGGAGCCTAGAGATCAAAAGGCTTCTATAGGAAAAGGAAAGAAACAAAATAAAAAGGATTCCAAACCTCATGAACAGTAGAAGGAGTCCTCAAATTCATCCTCCTCTTCTATGGGGGAATCATTGAGGAAGGAGAAGGGTCCATGTGCATATTGCAAGAGGGAAGGACATGCAAAACATAATTGTTACAAGGACATTAATGAGCTGGAAAATATTCTTCAGAAATATCAGATTGATTTTCCTTCAAGGATGTCTTCATCATCTTCTTTTCCTCATTCTTCTTCTTCAGAGTAGCATAATAGAGGCATAATTGGTTTACATACTTCATCAGATATGAAGGGAAATTTTCTTTGTGCTTCTTCAAGTATTGGATCAGGGAGATGGCTTCTAGATTTAGGAGCATCTCATCATATGACATCTTCATAGACTATGTTCACTTCCTTTGAGCCTTGCACTATGTCTCCCATTTTGATGGGAAACAACACTTACATGAGTGTTACAGGGAAGGGGTCTATTAGTTTTTGGGGCCACTCCTTTTAGGATGTCTTGTGTGTCCCTCACTTGAAAAACAAACTTCTTTCCATCTATCAGATCACACATGGGGGCATTGGGAGTTCTATGGAATTCACACATGATTTGGTTATCATCAGAGACTTGGAGAGTAGAGTAGTTATTGCTACTAGGATAGTGGATCACTCATCTTGGTTGTATTCCTTCACTAATTTTTCTACTGATGGTACTTTTATTCCTACAACTATTCCTCACACTTCTAGTGTGCATCATTATTCAGAGGAGAGATTTGGCTTCTTGAACATTTGTGTTGTCACTTTGCATCTTGTTCTCGAGCCTTATATTCCATCTCCTCTCCCTCGTGTTGCTATTTTTGAGGCTACTGATGTGGCTTCTTCTATTTCAGTGCAGTAGGATCCTATTGATCATCCATCTCTGGAGGCTATTCTTGAGTCTTCACCTACTTTGACTTCTTCATTGGTTAAGGTCACACCTACTTCTGTGGAGACATCTTGGGCTACACCTACTTCACCTTCATAGATTGCTTTCATTTGGCCTCTTCCCTCACCCTTCTTTCAGGAGATGTAGTTTCTGTAGTTTTATTGGAGCTACTTCATTCTGGGCAAGCTATGTGGCCTATTTATTCCTCTCTTATGGGGGGGGGGTTATTTCATGTATGTTTGTGATGGATGGTGTCCTTGAGGGGTCTTATGGAGTCCTCAATCTTTCATCACTTAGTTAGTTTATTTCATTCTTTTTTGGGGAGGAGTTATGTTCACATGTGGTTTTTTCCTTTACCCTGTTCGATTTAGTTTGCATTGCATTTATAAATGAGTACCTGATTATGCCTTGTTTCCAAGACTAATCTCTTGCATAATGATTTTCTTCTCCCTAAGTTGCACTTATGGGGGGGTGTTGATGTAATTAATTATTTAATTACACTTTAGCATAAGTTTACTTAGGAATATTTGATTTCCTAGGTTAATTCTTATCCTTATCTTGTTGAGCTATCTTTTTTGTCAAGATAAGATTAGGGTTGTTTTTTCTTACTTTATTGCTTGATTTCATTTTTGAAGGATTTTGTATTATTTGTAAAAAAATTACTTTTAATAATCAATTATTCTGGTTTATGCTTGCACAAACTTGCTCTGAGGGTTTACAAAACATCTTTCTTTTTTATCTGAATATCTGTTGCATGTGATAGGTGATTGCTTGTAGGTGATTCTTGGGGACTGTGAAGTTTCTTTCACAACTTCTACATGGGACACACAATTCAATGTGAAAGTGTGATTAAATACACTTTACAATTCTAAAATGTGGTCTACATAGCCTAGAAAGGCACAAAAACCAATGTGAATGTGCAAGACACATTACAATACATTGCATGTGATAGGTGATTGCTTGCAGGTGATTCTTGGGGACTGTGAAGTCTCTATCACAACTTATACATGGGACACACAATTCAATGTGAAAGTGTGATTAAATACACTTTACAATTCTAAAATGTGGTCCACATAGCCTAGAAAGGCACAAAAACCAATGTGAATGTGCAAGACACATTACAACACTAGTTTAGTATTAATTTTAATTCACAAGCCTTTTAAATTGATGTTATAATATTATTCAACAGATTTTTTAATGTTGAATTAGGGATAAATATGTTCATTAAGTCTAGAAAATCATGAAAGTGTCTTACAACACTTTACAATACCTTTAAAAGATATTGTTAAATGCATTTGGAAGGGTCAAAGACCTAGTGTGGATGCATACAATTCTTCACAACATCTAAATCAAGGCCTCATTAAATCTAATTATCATGAATTATTCCCAATTCAAGTAAGAGGTCCCTTTTTTCCATGGTGTAGGGACCTATTGGTTCAACATGGAAGAGACATAGGTTGTCTCAACACTTTGCGTCATCCCTAAATGGAAAACACAAAATAAAAGAAAAAAATAAAGGTAAAAGGATAAGGGACCGATTGGGTGAACATGGAATAGACATAGGTTGTCTTGATGCTTTGCGTCATCCCCAAAACCAAAACACAAAAAAAAAAGTGAGAAAGAAAAACAATGTATAACATATAGAAGAATAGAGGTACAAATAGAGGAATTGCAAAAAGAGAGAGAGAGAGAACATCAAATTTCATCTCATGGGGGAACACGAACACACATATAAGCTCCAAAGAAAAAATGCAAAATGGATAGCAAGGAGAATGCAAGTCAACCATCTAACAAGTCATTTGCCTCCCAATCATGTTCAATGTATTGTGAGGCCGATTGACTATCCAAAGGGACAATTGAAAGTGTCGAACTAGGAGAATTACTAGGTTCTACACTTGGTTTAGGAGATTTTTCATTTAAGCTCATCGAAGAGGAAAATAATGTATTCAGATCATTATGTACCTCATCTATTTTAGAGATCTCATCATCATCATCCAAATTAATCACAACGAGAGAACGAATGGCAATTTCCATTGAAGGGTGTATCATGAGTTGTGGTTAGGGAAGAGGGTCATTATTTATTGCTTTTATCAAAGGTAGAGGTTGATTTTCATTAGTTTTTTCAATTTGTAATTAATGAGCAAGGAGACAACATCAAAACTTATGCTCACTAGCACCATAGTTTCTTTTGACTCTATTTTGAAGTTGTGTTGGTGTAAGAGTGGGTTGATCCACCATAGGGTCCTTTTCATCTTCAAGGGGAGGAATAGAAGGGACCATAGGAGGTGTATCAATCACTTTCTCTTTCGATTTATAAACTTTTTTTATGAAAGTGGGCATGATGGGGATGGTTTCATTATCTCTTGGATGTTTGGATGAGGAAGGTGAAGTGTTTATTTTTGGTTGACCTGGGGTTGGTGGTTCAAGTTCAAGTTGAAGCATTGTCTCATCAAGGATGGGAGTGTTGGAAGTGGATGGGGATTGGTTTTAGAGAGACAGTTCGGTAATTTTATATTCTTAAATTTTTTTGATAAGTAATGAAAAATAAATCTTTGCGATGTGTTATGGTTCCATGGGCTTTGGCCAAAATGCTTCTAAGGAGAAGTTTCCTTTAGAAGACAAAGGGTTAAAGCCACTATGGTGAACAGTGAATATGTCATTGTCATGCAAAAAATTTAAACATTTGTGTATAACTGAAGAAACAACCTTCAATGAGTGAAGCCATGGATGGCCTAAGAGCATACAAAACTGATCTAATTGTGGAATGATAGAAAATGTAACATCCACTATCTTAGGTCTTATTTTTAATGGAAGAATGATCAACCCTATCTTAGGATATGCAAAACCATTATGTGTTTTGATCCATGCTCGTGGTTTGTCATAAATATCTTGATAAAGATTATTTAATACCAAAAATTCCTTATTGATCACATTCTCACCACAGGTCAGATCTATGAGTATCCCATTAGTGGACTTATCATAAATACTACCAGATATTTAAAGAGGACCATCAGGGAGTTTTGGAAGAATATCAAGATTTTTCTTAGGTTGGCCCTTATGATGGATAATGTTTATTGCTCCTACCATATCATCCATAAGATTAATAGAATTGGTATGTGGAATATGATCAAGATGTAAAATAGTTTTCTCAATAGTCATCACATCATTATTTTTAGTTTCATTGGCTTTGATGAATGACATGGTATGTTTAGGCATCAGATTGGTAAAAAATTTCAAATTTTGATTGGGTGGGGAAACAAATGGATTACTATTAACATTAATATTTGAAATCGATAGATGGTCAGAATCAATGATGTCTTACACTATGTGTTTAAGACACTAACACTATTTTGTGTCATGTCCATTTTTTCTATGATAATGGCAATAAGTGTTGGGTTGAAATTTTGGAGGGAAAGGTTTTGTTGGATCTAATGGTTTAACAGTAGCTAAGGTAATCATTCATTGCTGCAATAGATGGGTCACGGTGTTGTGAAGAGTTTCTCATAAAGGCGTAAATGGTATCTTTGGATCTCCATAGGTAGAAGGTATCATAGGTTTAACAGTTGTTACTTGGTTGTTGGTAGTTTGAGGGGGTTGTTGAGAAGGGGGGTTGAATTGTAAGAAGCCTTTATTTGGTTTTCAAAATGGTTATGAATTTTTTGAATTGCTAGGTTCGGATTTTTTAGTTTGGTTAGTAGTGGACTTGGCATGTCATGACTAATAATAAAATTGTGATAGTCACAAAGGGATGTGCATAAATGCATGAAAGAGGGAAATTTCATCATGGTCAATTTATCTTGGATGTGAGTTTGTAAATTTTCAATAAACATCTTTTGTAGATGTGGATCAGGAACCTTGACATCAATTTGTGCATATAGTGACTAATAATGTGAAATGAAATTTGTTACTTTTTCATCCACATTTTGTTTACATCTCATTAGATCAGCCAATGTATTCTTTGGAGTCATATGCACTTGAAAATGATTTATGAAAGCATCAACTAGTTCAATGAATGAACAAAATGAATTGTTTGGTAAGTTTGAAAACCACTCCAAGGTAGTGTCTTTTAAGGTCCTAGGAAATAGTTTGGCCAATAGTTTATCGTCAAGAAAAAAGTCACTACATAAGGCTATGTAAGCATTAACATGATTAGTAGGATCACCCTTTCCTCTATATTTCTCAAATCTAGATATCTCAATTCCTTGTGGCATTGATGTTCTTAATATTTCTAGGGATAATGGGCTGCTATGAACATAATACATGGGTGTGTCATTTTGACTTTGGCTTATGGTGGATATTTGTTGTTGCATGGAGGGGACAGTTTGGAAAAGTTGTGTGATGAAAGGGTTAGTGTAAGTGGGATGAGGTGGAAGGGAAAGTTGTGATGGAGTGTATATAGTCGTAGTGCAAGCAAATGGAATGCTAATGGATGATATGGTAGGAGAGGAGAGAACATTTGATGCCACATAAGAATTAGGAATGTTAGTAGGAATAGTTAAGGAAGGAATCACTTGCTAACCTATTGCATTATGGTGGTGACTTGCAGAATGGTGTAGGTAGCTATGGATACTATGGTGGAAGGAGGAGGATTGATAAGTCCTCCTTGACTAACCACATTATTTGCTGGTTGGAATGTGCTAGAGGTGGAAGGAGAATGTTTGTTGTATATTTCAGCAATTTTTCTCATAACATTTAAGCCTTCATCAATTTCAATCAGGCAATGTATGTTGTCTATAGCAGGAATCACAGTGGTTAAGATGTTTTCAAGACACAAATCTTGTTGCAAATGTGCTAAATCCTCATTAATGTTAGTGACTTTGTCTTATGGAATGTGATTATTTTGTGTGTCAACTTGCATGTTATGGGAAGGAAAAGTATTTCTAACGGTGGGATCCATGCCTAATGCACTATTGTTAATACCAGGAGTAGTAGCTCGAGACAACCCAAGGTCCACAACGAGTGTTCTATCATGGGATTCCATGAGTTGGGAACTTCTTCTCACTAAAGTATTACCAATAGGGCACAAAACACTCATACAAGGGAAACTAAAGGTAGGATGGATTCAAATGAAATGAAAAATAGAAGAAATAAAATGCTAATTAACAAAAATTTTGGAAACTATAATAGATATATAATAATAGAAAGTTGTAATGCATAAAATTCCTAGAAAATGCCATAAAATGTAGTTAAGAATATGCAACTGGACTAATTCACCCAGGGTGGCGAATGAGTCCAGGGATGATGTTTTTTTTTTTCAAAAATTTGAAATGCAATTTGATATGTTTTAGATGCACAAATGCAAATACAGTATGAAAATGCAAAATTTTAGAGTGTTTAAATAATTTGAAATGCAAAACTAAAAGCTATATGATGGTTTCACTAATGCAATTTTTTAAAACCCTAGGATGCAAAACAATGAAAAACCTAATGAAATGATGATGCAAGGTAAACCTAGAATGAAAATGCACTTAGAATCAGAAGTAAAAATGCTCTGAAGTTAGGTTCACCAAAATGTAAACAAATATTTTGGTAACCCTAGTCCCTTGTGCTCCTTTTAAGATTTTCACCTAAAAGGAGGGAATATTGGGCTAAAATGCAATGTTTAACATTAATGGATTGATGTGATGTGGGTGAAAAATTCCTAGATTAGATTAACTAAATGTAGAAAACTAATGAAATAGATCAATTATTGAATGCAAATTAGGAAATGCAAAGTGCTGGAAAACACAATGTTGTATGCAAACATAACTAGAAACATGCACAAATGAAAAAATAATTAAATGAGATTGAATGTAGTGCACCTAGAAATTGAAATAAAATATGAGAAGGTTCTGGAATGCTACAAAATTCAATGTTGATGCCCACTGGGACTCCTTTTCCATAGATGGTGAATTAGTCTTGCTTCTGGTAAATTCTAGTGAGATAGGTTTTAGAGTACTATGAACTAAAAACCTGATAAAACACTTTCTCTAGCCTATAAGTGGGAGTGATATGCCACACATGGTGAATTATTCTATCTACAAAAATCTACAAATTATGAAGTCAACTTTGTGGGTCCAGATCTTTACTTGTCTGCTTGTTAGATTGACAGATCCAAATCTGCAAAAAATGGGTTGAATGATGTCTCTAAGCTTGAATTAGGTATTTGTTCACTTTAATAGCTTTTATGACTTTTTGACCCCTTTTTAACACCCATCTCTTTGAAAAATCTTCCTACAAGACCTACAAAAACACATGCAAAGAAGGGAAAGATGGTTAAGGGTTAAAGTAGAGGGGTTTTCCTTTGTCAAACCCCATTTTGGTAATCAAAACCTATGAAATGAAATGAAATAATTAAATAATGATGAAAAAATTATATGCAATGTCATAAACTCACCAAACCTTTGTTGTTGAAGTTTGAAGATATGTCAATAGCTACTCCAAGATGCTTGATAATTGCTTTATTAAATTTTGCTATGATGCTAAGATGGATTGAATGCAAGAATGAATGTTTGAATGAATGGGTGAATGGGGGTTAAAATGAATAGAAAATATCTTATTTATACACACTTATGCCATAATTTCCCAAAAATACATCATAGGCTGACCTTAGGTCTTTAGGAATAAAAACCCTAAAGAAATATGAAATTATTTTGAATTTTGTGCCAAGAGGGACTCCTTCGCCACCATGGGTGAATTGGTCCTACTCAAGGCATATGAGTGGGTGTCAGAAATTAAGTTGTCTTTAATGTTGTTTATCAAGTTTGTATTAAAAAATACACTTAATTAAGGCATGTATGTGCATAAAGGGGCTAAATAAAGCATAAGAAATGTGTAATTAGTGATGACAAGACTAGAAAATCAAGAAATTTTCTTACAATACTTTACAACACTTTAGAATAACACATGGCAAGTGATAAAAAGAGGGTGTGTAAGTAAATTATAATAAGAAGAGTCTAGAAAAGTATAGAAATGTGATACAACACTTCACAACAACTTTACAAGACATCATAAAGTCTTAATGATTCATAAAGATTCAAGACCTAATGTGAGTGTGTGGGACATAATACTGCATTAAATCAAGGAAAAATCAAGCCAAATAAGTAGGAGGGACAAAACAACAAAAAAAAGGGTTACTTTTTTTGTGTCCCAAAAAGTGTTAAGTTCCAAAAAATTAAATAGGAGCATCTTTTCAAAAGTACCTTTCATTACTTAAGCACATTTCTCATAGCTAAAATCATGCTTTCCAAATCAATTAGGTTATTTTTGAAAGAGGTGGCAGGTAGAATGTACTAATTCCATTCTCGTAGTGTTTTTGGAATTCTCAAGGGATACAAATTCCAAATCCACCTGTATCACCTTGGTGGAAGAATTTAATAGACTAGTGATAATGACATAGCCTTAACTACATGTATGTGCAAAGGAATTAACTACACTCAAAAGAAGATTTTTCTAAGTAGCAAAAAAGAAAGTGGTTGTTTCATTGAAGAAGCTCTTTGCAAATTCTTGACACAGCCATGGTGAAAGCATAAACATCTAGTAGAAAAGATGGAACCTCATCTAAAAGCTTAGGTTACACCAATATATTTTGGAGAAATTAATTCACCAATGCCCTAGTGACAAAGGAACACCAATTTGATTATTGCAAATTAGTTCAACTAGATAAATGTTTCGGAAGAGAGTCGGTGCAAGATTTCACTGACAACATTTTTGAGCCAAAGTTGGTGACTAACCCTAAAAGTATTAGGGAGGTAGCATTCCAAAGAATTATGTTTCATGGGTCATTTGAAAGTATCACTTCTCAGCTTTGGAATTGTGGTTTGCCACAATTCATTTTTCCCACCATACACCCATGGCCAGAGCTAATAAACGCTTGTGCCAAAAGATTAAACAAAGAGATGGGAGTTATTGTTGGCAGCAAGATCAAGGTTATAATTTATGTAGTGGTCATACAAGATATTTTCTTTATCCCTATAACTTGGGGCACCAAAATATTTGATGAAGAAGAAATGGAATTTTTTTGGGAAGCTAGAACTAAAAAGGGAAATTTTTATGAAGATGAAACAAAGGAAAGACCAGAGAGATATCACTTCTCTTTTCCTCTTCCATGCAAAAAATTTAAGAGAGGCACACAATTTATCTTGTCGATGCTCACCTCGATTTACGACCTTGATGATAATGAAGATGTCCATCCCTTTTAGATAGGCCTAGCTTTAATACATAAAAAGTAGAAGAATCAGAAGTATTATGATTTTACTGATGCAGTAGCTAGAGGGATGCTAAAGCAATTAAGGACCTATGATATTGAGTATAAATTTAGGTATTCCTCTTTCTTGGTTCACTTGATTTTGCATCAAAAATATAAGATTTTGGAGAAAATCTTGCCAGTGTCTAGGTTTGATGTAAAAGGTTCCTATCAGCTTATCTCTTTATAGACTCATGTGCTTTCAAGAACATGGGATTATTATTGGTTTGTAGATTATTTTCTGGGGCCATTACTTAAAGACTTGTTGCCACACCCTATGATTCATTTCTCTCCTAAGATCTTGTAATGCATGAAGATTTCTCTGATCCTAGTGGATTATTTATTAGGTGAGGATTTCACATCTATTAGATTCCATGGTTTGATTGGGGAGCCTTTTAGACTCCCCAAATTTGTAAGAGATAGAGTTTTTGCATTGGAGGCATGTTGTCAAGCAACCCTTTCCAACAACTCCTATGGCACCAAAAGGCACCAAAAAAGGATTTACACAACCCCCTTTAGCATTGCCAATAGTCAAGTAATAGTGACAAAGGAAGAAGGAAGAGGTTGAGATTATAAACTAGCTGACAATCCTAGGCTTGGTTCTTATTTGTGACACATGGGACTACAATATTGAAAAGAACTTTACTTTAAAACATGAGAGATAGGAGTATTTTTAGTCAAGGAAAAATATAGCTTAGGAAGGAACAAAAGTATACATCAACCTGGACCACATACCATACAAATCACTAGCATGGTTGAACTTCTATGTAGTGCAGGAAGAGTATCAAAAAACCACCCAATGGGTAAATCCTTGAGTAGATAATTGGAATGGAAGGGATGGTCAAAAAGGAAGAAGGTAGGTTTCTAGAAGTTCCAACAAGAGATGAGATGTCTCAATGCCCTATTCAGAGATTTGTATCTACATGATGAAAGGTTTGAAGTTTATGACCAAGAGGTTGATACCAACAATAATAATATGAAGACAAGTCATGAGGTTGAAGAGGAGGAGCTTCTGGGATGTGCTTCCTATCCTTAGGAATTTGATAGGAGAAGAGGTTCAAGGTAAAGGGACTCACAAGTCATGACCTCTACCAATGCTTGAAGCAAAGGAAAAAGAACCCAACGGTCCCTAAGAAGGTTCATTGTTGTTATTAAAGGCCAAATTTTGGCAGGATCTGTCACCAAAGTATTAGCACATACTAGTTTGGGTCATGCAAAGAGAAGAAGATTCTAGGATCTAAGTACACCTAGTGCATCAATCAGAGGAGAGGAAGAAATGGAGCCTACTATGAAAGGAGTTTTGGTCATTGTGACTCAAGTAAGTTTCACCCCCTCTCTTCTTTCTACCTCTACATCTCTAGTTACTCCTCTTCCCCCATCTATGAAGAAGAATCCTCCATCCACAAACCTCGATCTTTTGGTCCTTAATGAACCCCTATCCATTTTCAATAATGAAACTTGTGAAGTAACCCTGTGTTCCAAATGAGTAGCATCTACTTCGATCGCTATTCAAATTCTTCGATCACCCTGTTAAGGGCCCCCATTAAAGGAGTTGAAACATCCATGTTTCCCAACACTCCAATTCCATCCGCTTCTGAGAAATCATCTCTCCTTCTACCCGTGTCTCTTTTCACCTAACCAATTTTACTCTTGCCCAATCTCAATTTGGTATCCCACCATTTTCTATTATAACACTCTCATTTGCCTCTCTATGTATGCTGATGCATCTGAGTTTTCTCCTTCCATCACCCTTTTTGGTCACCCTCCAAGTTCTTTGATTGCAACACAAAGCATTGACACACCACAGAGTCTCCAAGAGCATTTTGATTCAATCAAGTAGGCCTAATAGGCTAGAAAGTAGAAATGATAGTTATAGAATGCCATCTTGCCAACTACCAAGAAGATTGAAGCTTGATTCAATGAAGTTTGGAATTCTTTGCTAATCACTACCATGAAGCCACTTGTGTCCAAACTAGAGGGACAAATTTAGATGGAGGATTATGACATTAGAGCCATGGGTTTGGATTTAAATGAAACTTGCTCGAGCAAAAAATTAGTCCAAGCTAAGGCCACCCAAAAGGTGGTATATGCAGATTATGAAAGGCTAGACAAGAAATTGAAGAACTGTGAGTTAGAGTTGATGAATGTATGGGAGATAGTTAATAGGCTACAGAAAGAAATCAAGGCCAAAGATGTTGAAATGGCCCGTATAAGATAGATACAAAATCAACAAGGAGAATAAACTAAGTTGCTTGAGGAGGCCCAAGGTGAATAGGTTTAGTTGTATGCTAAAATTGAAAAGCTAAGAGTTAAGCTTGCTATTGAGCACTAGACAAACACCAAGTACCAATGTATTCAGGAAAACATACAGAGAGAACTAGATGGTGTCTGATCTCAAGCTTTCAATAATCTATAGAAAGCCCAAGCATAAGTAGAAAGGAAAAAATAGGAGATCATGTCCAATCTATAGGCTTGCAACCAAGAGGTTAAAAGGTTGAGCTCCAAACTAAAAAATGCCCTCCAGGAGTAGAATTAGATGGAGGAGAATATAAGACAAAGAGAATCTTAGTTCCACCAGAAGTTAACTACTATATAAGGGTATAAAACCCTCTCGATATTGAAGAGTTTGATATCCACACACTAGGAGAGGATCATAGTTGTAGTTTCCATTCTTAGGCCAGCCCTATAGTTCTTAAGGGATGCTAAGGAATTAAATGGAAAGGTTGGCCCCATTGCCGACCAAATATCATAGATATATGTGCCTCAAATAGTAGAATCACGAACTTTTATTTCTCAATTGTTTGTGGCCATTGAAGAGGCCCTAAGAAGTGTGGGGATTTAGTAATTAAGGGCCACCTGAAGAAAAAAAAGAAAATTCATTAACTGCCAAAAAGTCGTAGCAAAGAGCAAGGAACTCTAGGCAATGCTAAACAAAAAGGTCTATGGAATATGAAAGGATTTCAATGTTCTAATTAGCTATGGTTTAGCTCCCCTTTTATCATCATATGGAGAGGTATTATTAGTTGAAAAAATCATAAAAGTGATCAGAAAAAAGGTTTGAACTTCTGCAAAACTCTTAGGTTCAAGCACAATGCCCACTATTGATAACATTGAGCACACGATATTTCCCATTTCCAACCTTTTTTACCACCTTGGAGCTTTTTGAGCAAGATGGGGAGCCATTTCTTTTAAGCAAGTCTTTGAACTAGATAAGGTGTACACGGTATTTTTCATTCTCATATGACTAACTAATTTGGATTGGGAGGTGTAGAATTATACTTTCCTCAAACTCCAAGAATTTCTAGAGCTCTAGGTTCATGTCTCCACAAGTGAAGGCCCCCTACAAGTTTCCAAAACTATGAAGCAATTTTTCCTTAATATCTTTTGGTTTTTGGATTTTATACCTTTTTTGGCTTCAAATGAATTCACGCTTAAAGAAAAATCATTCTAAAAGGAATGCAATGTGCCACACGATGGCTGCCTAACTTTTTTTACCATCTTCCTTTCAGGAGAAAGCCTGGGCACATATCAACATGGTGAAGATTTTCTCAAAAGCAATTTTCATAAATTTGAGAATCCTCGCCCACTTGACATGTCATCTCTTCACTGTGGATAGTTTTCACTTTTAGGGAGCAATCTCTTTTGGAATTTTTCAAAGAATGCTAGGTCTTTCTTGTTTTCAGGATGGAAACTTTGAGTCAATACCTTCAAGCTACGTGATTGGTCAATTAGATTTTTTCCATGATATTTTCTAGGATCTTATTGTTTTTAGATAACAATTGTGTGTGGGAAATGTTAGTATCAAAATAAAACAATAAAAACACACAAATGAAACATTAAACTAAAGAAAGAAAGATAAATTGAATTCAAAGAAAACAAATAGAGCTTCTTCAGAACCATTCCATTGGTCTCTATCTCTAGGGATTTTCTTGAAGTTGTTGCTCTCAGATTGTGTAAGCAAGGCTTCTTAGAATGGCAACCTACATAACAAATATGCAAAAGGGAGAATACTTCTATCCTATATGTTGATGGAGTGAAATGCTGATACAGATATGCACAAGGGCTGTAGATTATGCACAGGGGATGTGTATTATGAATACTATTGAAACTAAGCTATGAGAATGATTGACCATGATATGCTATGATTCTAAAAGCTATGGATGCTAAAATGTTGTGCTACTACAAATTTTCTATAGTTTTCCTCTATGAAAGCTTCTCACTTTTTTCAGAGACCTGGCAGTCCTTTTTATAGATTTTCACAGGCAAGAGCCTAGCTGGCAAAGATCAATGGCTGTGAGATTGTCTGGTAATTTTGAATGGTGAGAGATTGAGAGGTTGAGAGGAAGATGGAAGATGTTGGGAGGTTGGAGAGAAGAATGGAGGCTTGTCTTCAACCCACAGGAACAAGCTTGCACAGGAATAGAGAAATTAATTTTCTATTTTGGAAGTTTGTTTCACGGTTGTTAAAGATAATCCAAATTAAATAAATAGATAAATAAATTTATTTAATTTTGTGTGAGTTTGATTTTTTATTTGAGGACTATAGAAGATTTAATTAAATATTTTAAAATATTTAATTATGCATGAACTTTAGAAGAATTAATTAAATATTTGGAATATTTAATTATGAATGGATTTTAGAGGATTTAATTAAATATTTGGAATATTTAATTATGAATGAAAATTAGAAGAAAATAATATTTAAGGACAATTAATATAAATAAATCATAATGTTTATTTAATTAATTAAAAAATGGATGAGAAAAGTGATTAAATAAACTTATTTATTTAATCAAAATGAAAGAATGAACTATATACGCAGATTGAATTCAGAGATTTAATTAAATATTAAAAATATTTAATTAATTACTAGACTATTGTGATGTGACCATTTTTAGGTGTATACAACAATCTTTGCTAAATATATAAAAAGACATAAATGAGGTAGTTGAGAATTAATGAGTAAAGATTGTCATGACCTAACAAGAAATCTAAGATTAGATCATGAGCTATCAAATGTTGGCATCTAGTAATATTTACTTCAGGGGAATTGATATAATTTATCCCTTTTTAGCTATAAATAGGAAGAGGCGGCCAAACCAAAAAAGTTTTCCCTTTTGGGAAAAGAAGTTCTTTTAAGTCTTCTTAGTTATAGAGATATTTTCAGAAGCAAAAAGCTCACAAAACACTACTTCTCTCTAGCATTTTATATCGATTTTACTCAAACTATTATGGGATTGGTATCCAATTTTTTTTTTTAAGTTCATTTGATATTAAAGTATGAAATTGTTTGGAAGAAACCTTTAAAACTATCCATGTTATGGCCTTGTCAAGTTCTTTATGTTTTCATTCAAAATAAAACACTTTGTTAAGCTTAATTCAAATTGTTTGAGTAGTTGATTTCCATGTTGTTGGCCTATATGATATAGTTATAATCTACAAAAATAGGATTATGTATGTTCAACTTCTCCAAATTCTTTACAAGTTATTGTTTCTTCATATTATGTTGCAAAAAAGAGGAAGGGTTTATGCAATTTTCTAAAAAAAAATTTATTAACTTTTGAAACTTTTATGCTTGATCGGACCTTAATGAACACTACCTATGGGGGGATTTAAAATATTTCATTGTACTTGTATTTAGCCATTGCTACTCATTCTCTTCCCAACAATGAAGGGTTGTGGAATTGTATGTCTAATATGTCATTCATAGAAAAATAATTAGATTTAAAATGTTGTAAAACCTTTGATGTATCAACATTTTTATTTTTTTATGTTTAAATTTATTTCTACCTTTTTCTCCAAACTCAGAGAAAATCTCAATTTATATAAAAATATTGGCGGTATTCAGTGATGCACACATTGGTCCCCCAATCACTGAATTTCCCATTAGGCTATCAAAGAGGCACAAGCTTTGATGATCAACATGTTGTAACACACTTTCACACTTTTCTAGGGTTTGTATTAATAATTGGGATTATTTACACTTTAATTGGCCTCAATTTGCATCCACAAACCTATTTAATGCATTTTTTTGAGGATAATTTTGACATAAATCAACATCCAATAAAAATTCAGGTGTTTTTAGGTTGTGTGGCCCATACTTAGTGATTTGGGACTCATACGCCACCTTAGGTGTATGAGTCCCATGTGGCCCAAAATTAAAATTAATTCAAATTCTTGGTGGGATTTTATCCTCCTGGATCTAATGTTAGCTTGTAGTTTTGTAATTTCAAGAAATTTGGCATAGTTAAGTATAAATACAAGATCGTTTCACTCATTTTCATCCAATAATTTGGTGAGATCATTCATAATAGAAAATTGGAGTTCACAAGAGCATTCAAAGGCATACTATCAATAATTTTAGAGCATTATTCAAGCATCAAGCATCATTTCAAAGTCTTCATGGATCATGCTGGTTTTTGAGATAACAATTGTGATGTAGGATTTCATGATTCAAGCTAGCATTCAATTCAAGATCTATCACATTCAAGCAATATTCAAGATCTACATCTAGTGGAACCATCTCATATATGTTTGCAACACTTTATTGCTAGGGTTTAGTGAGTTGCAACATCACATTTTTTGCATTCATCATTCTCCATTCCTATTTCATTTCATTATAAGGTTTGATTACAGAAATGGGGTTTGACAAAGGAAAACCCCTTTCCACTAATAAAACAACATTTTTCCCTCTTTAGTGTGTGATATGTAGTTCTAGGTTGAAAACACATTGAAGAGAAAATTTGGAGATATTTTTCAAAGTTTCCAAAGTTTTCAAAGTTGTCACCTTGGATGGAAGATCATTGGAAGATTTCTACATGTTGCAAATCAGGGTTTCAGATCCAAAAATCAATTGGAAAGGACAAAGAAAACATTGAGGAGAAGATTCAAAATTTTAAGCTTTAGAAAACCCTATCTAGAATGATATGTTAGTTCTAGAATATGAGTCCCAGTACAAGTCATTTTTTTAGGTTTTTTTAGTTTTAGACACCGTTTTTCCATATTTCAATTTTTGCAAAGAAACCCAGATCTAGGACTAAATCTATCATACTATTGTATGAGTCCCAACAAGCCTTAAAATTAAAATTTTCAATATTTTAGGCCTCCATCCAATCATCTCCATATTTAAAAAATGCACACATTTCATCTTACAACTTTTTGTTCTGATTTACATGCATTTTTAGGTCATTTAGTGAAATATTGCATCATACTAGGTTTAAGAATTTTAATTTTCATTGCATTTATCTTTCCAATCCCTATCTTGGTGGTCAACCCCTCATTATTTTACAATAATACCCTAGGATAAGCCTATTGCAAGATCTATTTCTCCTTTTCATACTTAGGATTGAGATCTCTAAGGTTATCCTTCAATGAGAGTGTTTGAGTTTTGTTATTCTATCTCCCAAGCATAGAATCTAGACAAAATTGTTCCTTTCATTTTGGTGAACCTCCATTTAAAACATTATAATTATTATTTGGAGTGCATCATCATCCTAGATCTTGTTTTCATTAACATTTCATTATGGTTTGCATTAGTTAATTGGCATTCTAGTGTTTCTAAATTTTGCATTGGTGAGAGTGCATATAGCTTGCCTTTTTGCACCTTATATCATTGAAAAGAATCTTAAATTTGTATTTGTATTTAGTTTACAGATCATAGAACATAAAAAGCATAAAAATCACTTGAATTTTTTTGAAATTTTTGAAAAAATTCCTCACTAGGACTCATATGCCCTTCTAGGTGATTTACTCCTAGTGCAGATTTCAAACTACATTTTACATGATTAAATTCCCTATTTTTGTGCTCCTTTTTGCTATTTATAACTTTCTATTTTAGTTTACAGAGTTTTTGTTATAGTAATTTCATTGTTCTTAGCTTAAACTGCACTTGCATTCATTTGCATTTAGTATCCCTTCCATGAGTATTTGATGTCCTATTGTGAATACTATAACTGTGAGACAAATTTTGAGACCCATGTCATCCCATGATAGCACAATATTCATTGATCTTGGGTTGTCTAGCACTTTCGCTCCTAGTATTGACACTAGTACATTAGGTATGGACCATATCCTTAACAACTCATTGCATTCGAGTAGCACTTGTGATGCATGTTCAAATAAGGATTGATAGTGTTCCACAAGAAAACATAATTCAAATTCATGAAGATTTAGAAAACCTACAACATAAAGTGAAAAATGACAAAATTTCAACCATTGCTATCCCTACTATAGATAACATTAATTGCATGCTTGAAGGTGAAGATGGACTTGACCTTGTGAAAAAATAATTCAAATCGTTGGAAAAAACCTTACCTCAACCACTAGTGGTCCTTTACCCTCGAAAAATTTCACAAGCAAAGGAGGAATTCAAATTCCTCCTCTCACAACAATTGCCTCTATTCCTACCTATACCAAACCTCAAGTTACAACAACAATGCAACCAACTAGTAATGTGATTCATCCCTTAGGTATTTCTACTAGCATCCCTAGCACCTTCGTGGCATCACATGTCATATCTCCTACCACCTTACCACCTATAAGTATTCCATGATTCACTTGTTCCTTGAACACATACACCCCTTAATCTTTTCAACCTTCATCTCATAATAAAATAAATGACCCTCTCATAAACGAACTTTTGTAAACCATTTCATCCCTTCAAAAACAAGTCTCCACCATCAACCAAAATCAAAACAACCCACCTACATATTATGTCAAAATTAGTCCCTTGTCCTTGTAGATATTGCAAACAATGATGCCATAAGGCATAGAGGTGCCCAGATTTAAGAAATATGGGAGAAAGGGAAATCCTTGTAATCATGTTTCCACCTATACTGCCTTATGTCTAGTGACCTTTTCCTTGATGATAAACTCTTAGCTAAGCTTTTCCCTAGGACCTTGAAGGATACTACCTTAGAATGTTTTTCTTCATTACTGAACAACTCAATTCATTCATTCAATGAACTTGTTGAGGCATTTATAAACCATTTCCAAGTGCATATGACTCCTAAGATGAACTTGGTAGATTTCATGTGATGTAAGAAAAAAGAAGAAGAAAATATTACTAAATTTATTTCACGCTATCAATCACTTTATTCCCAAATCAATGTCAAGGTTCCCAATCCTCACCTTCAAAAATTTTTCATAGAAATTTTACAAAGATACAAGATAAGCTTACCATGATGAAATTCCCCTCCTTCATGAACTTGTGTACTACCTTGAGTGATTATCAAAACTCAATTAATAGTCATGATGCAAAGTACACTTCTAGCCAAACTGAGAAGTTTGAGTCTGCAAATAAAAATAATTACCAACCTTTTAGAAAATAAAATAAAGGATTCCTTCAACTTAACCTCCCTTAACAAAAAATTAAAAATACTGATACCCAAGTAGTTGTAAAAGCAATGATACCCTTTAGCTATAGGAACCCAGAAAGGCAATTCACTCCCCTGCCTCATACCTTTCATAACACAATGTCCCAAATTTTAGAACAATAAATGATCACCTTGCCTCTGGTTAAAAAACCCAATCCTAATAAGCCTCTACCTCTAAAATTTAGATCAAATTCTTATTTCCATTATCACTGACAAAATGGACATTATATAGAACATTGTAAGCATCTTAAACATCTTGTGCAAAACCTCATTGATTCTAGTCAGCTTTTCGTTGGAGGTGTTAATGATCAAAGAAATAAGTCCATTTCCCTTCCTAACCAAAACTTGCAAATCTTTACCAACCCCATGCCAAAACATAATATTTCATTTGTCAAAGCTAGTGAAACTACAAAGAATGATGTGATGAATGTTGACACAAATGATGACAACATAAATACAATTGAACAAAGTCCTATGGACACTGATCAACAAGAATAAAATCTTATCAATGGTTTGGTTGGATTGGTTAAAATTCAACATCGTAAGGGCCAAAATAAAAGGCCTCTTAAGATTTTTTTCTCCTCACAAGATATACTTAAACATGCACCTAATGGTTCTCTTTACATAGGCAATTGAATCTATGACAAGCCCACTAATGGGATATTAATAGATCTTGTTTGTGGAGAGAATTTTATCATCGAGGAATTCTTACTTCTACATGAGCATTACCAAGATATATATGATAAACTGAAAGCATGGATCAAGACACATAACAGTTTTTCTTTCCCTACAATGGGATTGATCACTCTTCCTTTACAAATAAGACCAAAAATATTAGATATCTCATTCTCCATCATCACGTAGTTGGACCAATTTTGTGTGAAGCTAGGCTATCCATGGATTTTCTCCATGAATGTTGTCCCATCAGTCATACATAAATTCTTAAAGGTTCCCTTTGATAAAAAAAATTTCACTATGCATCATAGTTTCTTTAACCCTTCGTCTTCCTGTGGAAACTTCTCATTAAATTTCTTTTGGCCCAAGCCTATGGAACCTATAAAACCATGAGAATACTTATTTTTCAAGACCTACCAAAAGGTCAAGGAAAAAAAATAGCATAACTATCCCTCCAAAACATACCTACACCCACCAGCAAGCATACCATCCTTGATGAAACCATGATTGAACCTAAATAAAATTTAAATAACAATGACCAACCTAAGACATAACCTTCACCTACTTCCTACTAAAGACCAAGTGATAATAAGAACAATCTTGTCACGCCTCCTAGAATAAAACAAGTTTACAAATTCAAAGAGAAAGTGTTCAAACAACCTCCCATGGTTCCTTCCATTCCTCCCCTTGAGGAAGTAAAGAAACCTATGGCTGATCAGCCCAGTTCTACACAAATGCATCTTGAAAAGAAAAATAAAAGAAACAGAGGTGCTAGAGAGCATAGGCATAGATGTTGTGCCCTTGATCAAAGGTTAAATGAAGAAATAAAAAAATAAAAAAAGAATAAAAAATTAATTGAAGAAATGCATGATGAATGTATCCCTTCATCCAAACAAAAAGATCCTATAAGGAAATCACAACAAGAGTTGAACCCTTCTTTGGAAATTATCATTCGACCTCCTGTTGTGATTAATTTAGATGATGACGATGAGATTGCAAATATTGATAAAAAAGTGCAAAGTGAATTGAATACATAGTTTTCCTCTTCCATGAACTTAAATGACAATTCTCCTAAGAGTGTTAAACTTGGTGATGGACCTAGTTTGACACTTGCTATTATCTCTTTGGCTAGTTTTCCACCTTCTATATATGATGAACATGATTGGGATGTGGATGACCTACTTATAGGATGACACACATGTGCCTTACTAGTCCTCCACATTATTATTATTTTTTTGTGTGATTTCATGTGTGTAATGTGGTCCCCCGTACTATTTTCTTTGATGTCTCTTCCATGTTGACCAAAAATATTTTCCTTTATATTTTTGTTGTCTTGTTTTTCCCTTTTGGGGATGATGCAAGGCATTGAGACATTCATGTCTCTTTCCTATTGACCCCAAATATTTTCCTTTATATTTTCTTTGTCTTGCGTTTTCCTTTTGGGGATCACATAAGGCATTGAGACATTTAGGTCTCTCCCATGTTGATTTGAAAGGATTTTTCTTTTTTTTTCACTCTCTTTGTGTCATTCTTTTATTTCTATGAGTATTGTGAAAGAATAGCAGTTCCAACTCTATAAAAAAATTGTAGCAAGAACATACTAACCCCAAATCCATAGATCCATCATGTGTTCAGAGTTTCATTTTGGGGGAAACCCCTCTCTCTTCTCTGGCATGATGTAGCTTGATTTGGAAATATATGACTTTCCATAGGGTTTTCCAAGTTGGCTCTCATGTATTCTTTATTATTAGCATATATCATTTTCTACTTTAAATTAAATGCTCATAGCATGGTGTTTAGAAATTTCTTTAAAGTAGGGGGCATACATTGGCATTATTCTTTTACATTTTCCTTTTCATATTTCATGGTGTAGTCTTCATACTTCATGTGATGTGTCTTTCGCTTTGTGGATGACATTGGGTATGATTTCCTTCAAGAGCGTGATCTCTCTCAGTATATTATATTCCTCTTAGTGACTTGATGCGATACACTGCATCCCATGAGTAGTGAATCTTCTATTCTTTGATTGTTCCTCTCTTGGAGACATTAGGCATAATGTTCCCTAAGTTAAATACCTTTTGTGAACTGAGCAATACTCCTTTGAATTTTCTTTATAAAATTTTAGTTATATGGCCACCTTGCATAATACACTTTGTATGCTTGTGGATCCATCTTGTTTTTTCATGAGTTCCAAGCATACAAAGCTTTTCTTGCCCCATGAAACTCAAAGTTCATTGTTTTAATGAGCTCAAAGCATACAATTTTTTTCTTGCCTCATGAAGCTCGAAGATTATTTTTCCATGGCACCTTATCAAAGTTATAAGGAGGTATAACTTTGGTATGGTTTGATGGGAAGCTTAATCAAGGAATGAATTTCCCATAGCAACTCATGCATGAGTGTGAGCACATATCAGCTATGTGTGTATGTGTCTCACCTCTTTTGGATACTTACCCAATGGAAAACTTGAAGTTTTGTTTCCTTAGAGTGAGTGTGCATTTTTTCGACAAACACCCTAGATCTGATCCACATCATAATGGAAAAATGGTCGAGGCTTGATCCACCCCTTTTATTTTATTTTAATGTTTTTCTTTGGAAGTGTATGATTATTCCTTTATGATGCTCTTTACATCATTTTCATGTGTGTTCTATTGTGTCTATGTTGGTTTTTCATGGGATCTAGATCCTGGGTGCTTGATCACCCCTCTTGATTGTTGTCATCCTATCTTACTATCATCAATACACGTGGACCCCTCTTTAAGTTAGTTTGTCTACTTTAGTGTGAGTTTGAAGCAAGTTCATCCTCTCACTAAAGTGGGGACTAAATAGAGTGTCAAAAAATGTTGTCAGTGACATTTTCACACTTGTTTGGGCCCTCCTTGTAAAATTGAGCTTAATGATGCCTTGACTTAGTGTTGTAATG
>VDFB02047230.1:166419658-166533616 GCA_007258455.2 Sequoia sempervirens
GACATCTCAACCATGCATGCAAGACACATCATTCAAAAGTAAAATAACAAAGAAGAAGAGATCTTCATGCCTGTTATCGCTTATCCAAATTAAAGAAAATAATGTAATGCAACCCTCTCCAATAGCAATTAGCTTGATAATCAACTTCTCAAAAATGTCACAAATAACTCTATCTCACTTGTTGATAGCTTACTTATCTAAAAAAAAAATGTTTCCTCTCAACAAAATAGAACACTCACTATTTCTCACTCACAAAATAATACAAGTATGGCTGCAAATAACACAGAAATAATGAACTGCAAAAGATGTGTAATCTCTTGGGAAAGAATGTGTCTTTACTAATGAAATGGCTCAACTATTTATAGAGCAACCTAACAACCTCATAGCCTACAATTTAGGCATGTTAATAGACAACAAGATCCATGTAAAGCAACACATGAAACATAGAAGAAAGGTGGTGACTTCTTAAGCTAATACTCAACTTAATCACCTACAGGTTGCCTTGTTTAGTGACAACGATCTGAAGACTTATTCAATCTACATATGCTTAATTCAAATTGCCACAGAGAACAAACATCTACAACAACTTAGATTCAAAGGTGGCGCCATTTCCATTATCTCTCCCTCATATTTGGAGCGGTTTAACTGCTAATGAAACAGTTAACTTCCATTTTATGGCAGCAAGTATCCATCAAACTCCTTAGATGATGAATCGACTTGAGCAAATAAATACTTTTGAAAAAGTCAAGGTTGGTCTTACTAATTGTGTCGACCAAGTCAAGCTTATTATAGACAGCAATATCAAACACATTATAATGTCTTTTATTGCATGTTTTAAATAATGATAATTGGTTTACACTAACAATCACAAGCTATTAAATTGGATTTATTGAACATAGTCAATAATGACTATTATTGACCTCTATTATCATAGTCTCTATCGACTATAATAGCCTTTATAAATTGGATTCTATTCATTGCCTAAGATAGTTGATCTCCAAAGCAATTATCATATTCTTCCAAAGTTTACAAGCTCTACATGTGCATGGCTTTCTTAGCATTGTTTCCCACATTTCTTTCAAGTTTTTATGTGTTGGTTGAAAGTCTATACCCTTGCTTGACAAATTCTTGTTAATGTCATCATAATTCTCATGGCGTATCTATATGCTGTCAAGATAAGTAGTGATCTAATTTTCCTTAAGAGATCTCTTCTCACTTTTGCGCCCTCACATAGTTCACTGTGCTTGGTGGTATTTGTTGTTCCTAAGATAGCGCTTAGTTTTAAATAGTCTTATTTTTTGCATAGCATATATTTATGAATATATATATATATATAGTGCTATTTATCCTACAATAAAATAAACTATATATATTTATATTTCATCCCATTGGATAAATATATTCAATACTTCGAATGATTATATCCTCTTATCATTATCCATCAAGCAATATGCACGTATCCATACATTATATATATACTATATATACATAATATATATATAATATAATATATATACAAGTTTATATTTACAAACATATATAGAGCATCATTTGATAATTGAATGTATACATCCAAGTTATTGTTACCATTGAACAATATTCATGTATATATACATACATATATATATACACTTCTCAAATAAGTGTTAATGCTTTCGTATGTATATGTATATATATGTGTACAAACATATATATTCAATGACAACATGATAAAGCAATGATTCATTCATTATACAAAAGACTACAATCAAGTTATCAATAATATATATTATCTATTTGTATATATATGTATACACACCCCTGTATTAAGCATTTATGCTTACATGTGTATTTATATATATACAAACATATATGTATATATATTATCTATCAATTACAAGAGTCAAATGATTCATTCATAATCTGAATGATGATGACCACATGATTATACTCTTACAAACATGATAACAAACATTTATATACATATATGCATATCTTTTACATATGTCATCATACTTGTATGGACATCCCATTATATCCATCATACGCGTATGCTAATATATGCATATATCCCAATAATCATTCACCCACATAGTCAAGCACAGTAAAATAAGAAAGGTATCAAAAGCTCAAACATATAAACATCACCTAATGATGCACTCAATAGTAAACAAGACCTTTACTAAAGTAGACTCATCAAACTAGGGATGACTTACCAACTTCCCACTTCTATGTCTAGACTCAACCAATCTACTGTGGTGTGTGTATGCTCATATAGCTTACATTACCAGTTATTCGACCAAGATCTTCTCCCGAGTGATGCTTCCCCTCCACCTAGAGGAATGGAACACATACCTACATCCACTAACACATGCACATGGCAGTCAATTGTTCATAACATATGCAGTATACATAAACATCTTCAAATTTAGAATAACAATTCAATAACTATCTATTCACATATACACAATATTTCCCCATGACATAACATCAACTAAGATAACATCAAATGAGATAACATCAAATGAGATAGCATTCACATTGATAACATGGTACAAGCATAATTTATTTATCTCTAGAATTCACATTACATTCACATTACATAGTAATAGTAAATAGTAATTACAGAATTGGGGTATAACACTTTTGAACTAGGTCTGACAAAATATTTAAGCATCTTGATCATGCTATGATCTCTGATCAAGCTTTCTTCTCTTTTTCTAGCTATTCCCCTCTTCCAGTTATGCTATTATTGGATGCCACCTTGTTAGATCACTTTCACATTCATTTCAAGATTGTATGGCAAGTGGGGCTTCCTTGGTCATGTAAGTCCCAATTTTTTTGAATACTTCCTTGTTGAATCATTAGCTTGCACTGGCCCACATCAAAAGAATCTAGAATCTTGAATGCAAACATGTTCATATAGCGAGTTGGATTGCCTGGTGGAATAATGCCATTAACCATACTGTGTGGTTTCTTTGCATCTATGGCCACCAGTTAGCCATTTTCCGTAGACAATCATACAAGGCCACCATCTTGGATCTCCAAAGTGCCATGAAGGCCTTAGATTCTAACCCTTTCTCCCCGACCTTGCAAGTCAAGGTGGTAGAGCTGAGACATCAAAATCAAGTTTTTGATAGCTATGCCATGAGAGGCACCCGAATCAAGTCCATACTTCTCTTGCTTAAAATTGGTGATCATGCCTCAAAGGAATTCTTCCTTGCTCTTAGATCATAACACACTTCACATGATATTAATAAAATTAAGGAAGGCAATAATGTTCTCACATATTTTTCTAACATTCTCCACACTTTTGTTAGGCATTATGATTTTTTTTTATTGCCTAAGATCACACTCTTGAGCATGCCAGTGCTCTCCAAGAATTTCTCAGAGGTGTGCCTGATAGGCTCTCCTCTACTTAGAGGACATTCTACAAGAAATTTTCACCATTAAAGATCTCAAGGAAGCCATGAGCTCGATGATAGATGATAAAGCGTTGAGAATTGATAACTTTCCTTGTGAGTTCTACAAATCCCTTTGGGACTGTGTGGGAGAAGATATTCATAAAGTTTACTTCAAGGATTTTCATTCTAAATCTCTAGTCCATCTTATTAATAAAGGAAATATAAAATTCATACCTAAGGTTGGTGATCCTGAAGATATTTGCAACTAGCGATCCATTACGCTCCTCAATGTTTCCTACAAAATCATAGCCAAGGCTCTTGCCTTGAAGATTCATCATCTTCTTCCTCAAATCATTTGCCAGAGAAAACTAGGTTTATTCAATCCAGATTCATTTTGGATAACATCATTACGGTTCGGGAAGGTATGGAGTGGGCTAGGTGCTCTCACTAGAAAGCCATTTTTTTGAAAATAGACTTTGCTAAAGCCTATGATTGTATTGAGTGGCCTTTCATTCTTGCTATACTTTTCACCCTAGGCTTTGGTCCCAATTTCATCCAATTTGTAAGCATACTTTTGTAGATGCCTCTGCACTTGCATCACCATTAATGGCTACCAATCCCAATATTTTGGTTTATTTCACTCCATTCATCAAGGATTTCCTCTAGCCTCCTCTCTATACGTCCTTGCTACCAAAGGGTTGGTTATCTCCTAGCCCACTTTGTCTCTTGCAGTCTTGTTTGGGGGGTCACCTTGCGTAATTCATTGGCCTAGCTTGTTAATGGTTACTTTGTCAATGATTATTTTTTGACTTTGCTGGAGGATGGAGTTAACATCAAGGTAGCCCTTAAATGCTTGGATATTTTTTGCCTAGATTTTGGGTCAATTCAATTCCACAAAACACAATTCTATCGACAATCCATTCTCCCTAGACCTCCCTGGATGCAACAATATGGATGGAAATGGATATCTCAAGGGGAAATATTCAGGTTCCTTGGAATTCCCTTTACCTTTCATGCCTCTCCCACTAATTTATGGAATTGTCCCCAATAGAATCAAGCAAAAGTGTCTTTTTGAATCACTAAGCCACTTTCTCTGGTTGGGAAATTCTAGGTGTGCTCTAAAATCTTGGCGGCCACTCATTTTTACTACCCTTCATGTTGGGCCCCTTCTAAGGCCTCTTATGCAAAGTTAGAAAAGTTGCTTAGAGATTTTATTTGGGCCTCCTCTGAGATGCACAAAAGATTCCATCACATCACCTGGGAGTTATGTCACCTTCCTAGAGACTTTGGTGGGCTTGGCTTCTTGGCCATATAAAGATAAGGGATTACTCTTTGTGCCAAATGTATTATTTGAACCCTCATTGGAAATGAAGCATGGGAGATTCTCCTCAGACATTGCATTTCCTCTATATATCTCATGCATAGACAGACTTGGAAAGGGATTGGTCTTCAAACCCTTCTTATTATGAAATATCTTGTTTAGATAAAATTCACCTTTATTGCCAAAATTATTTGGCATGATTGGGAAGCCATCAAACCTTGGCTCATTTGGAATGGCATTGGATTCTGAGAAGGCCAATCTTTTAACCAACATAATATTTGGTGGTCTCCTTTGTTTTCCAATCTGGAGAACCCTTTGGCCAAGGTTCCTTGGCTCAAAGCCCTCATATTTCACATGAAGAGCATTCAAATTCCAAAGGATTTATTTTATAGACCCACAATGAGCCTCATATTGTGGAGAGATTTCAAAAAACAAGTTTTTCTTAAATCACTCTGATTGGGAGACCTTTGAAGGAGTCATCAAAGCCATTCTGGTTGATATGCTTCACAAAATTGGCATTCACTCCATGAAGCCTTAGTGGAAATATTGCACATGGGTTCCAAATACATCCTTTAGGAGCTACAAGCCTTGGCTTGGCCACCAATGGCACTATGGCTTTCACCTCATCTCCCAATGGTTAATAGTTTGAATAAGAGATGGCATCTATAGTTTCTAGTTTCTGTTTGGCACTGCATATTCATTAATGTATGGGCTACCATTGTCAAGCCAAAAATAGCC
This sequence comes from Sequoia sempervirens, assembly GCA_007258455.2. Lineage (NCBI taxonomy): Eukaryota > Viridiplantae > Streptophyta > Pinopsida > Cupressales > Cupressaceae > Sequoia > Sequoia sempervirens. The sequence continues at coordinate 166,425,101 of VDFB02047230.1, forward strand.
CACTTTGCTTGGTGTATTTTTTTCCAAGGATTATTGGTGGGATCTCAACTCATATATCTAGGGGATCCTGATTGTCATTGTCCATTTTGTGGGTAACCCAAGAATTTTAAGCACCTTTTTTGGTTATGCTTCAGAGCTCAATAGTTGTGGAATTCAATTCATGATTTCTTCTAGCCCTTCAAGCTTGAACCTTTCTCCTGGAATATGATTTTGATGGGAGATTGGCCCTGCATCCCCCATAAGTATACCTAGATCTGACACATTTTCAAAGTGGAAATATTCTTCAGTATTTGGAAAGATAGAAATTCTATTATTTTTGCTCATAGCCAAAATGATAAGCATGTTTCAATTTTTTCTAAAGCTACTATATTCTCTAATGTGTTAATGCAGATTCAAGTACAAGCTAACAAATTTTCACTAGAAGTGGCACACCTCCAAGAGCTCTTGGACCATTGGGGGAATGCCCTTGCACTATTTCTTGCATTTTTCCTTCTCCGACTTCCTCTTGGGGCTGATCGCCTTCTCATGGACGCTATTGAGGCGGGAGTGGCTTTGCTGCCAACTCTTCTAAGTGGCTCTTGTGGCTAGATCTAGAAATTTATCCCACTTGGAAAGAAGATAAAGGAAATGATGGTGGAGGTTGGGATCCTCCTAATGTCACCCAAGACCCCGCTGACATTTGGGGTAAACCGGATAACAAGGAACCTCCTTCTATTGCTTGTACTACTTTCACCACTTAGCAGATTTTCTTTGTTTTTTATATGTTTATGCTTTTGGGCTAGGCCCATGTGACTCTCGGGGTGTGCCTTCTTACCACCCACCTATTTTTATGAATACGTGTAATAATATTCTATAATTTATAATAAAGGAACTTATTCATCAAAAAATTATAGTGATATGGCTTTTCACTGGTATTGGCACCATTCATCCTCATAAATCCCATTTTGTGAACCTTGTGGTATGCTTGTTTTGAGTTAGTTATGAAATGTGTGTTGTGAACCAATTTATGTGATGTGGAATACATGTGAACTAGTGATAGAAATTTTTATAATGAAAGGAAGTGAGTGTTTCCTTCAGTTATGATTTGATTTGAGAATATGATATCATAAATTTTGTGGAATGTTTTATAGAATTGTGTAATTAATGATGATTAATGTGAATCTAGCATACATATGTGTAGTGTATTTTTTAATAATCATATAATCAATATGAAAAATAATGTGGATTTGACATCTATATGTGTAATTTTTTTAAAATTATTGTATTAATATGAGTGTAATGTGAATAAAATTAACTCACTTAGATTGTATTTATGTATGAAATGTTTGATTATAGGGCTTTCTCTAGTCTCTTAGGATACTTGTATAATAAAAGAAAATTTCTTGTTAAAATACTTGAAACTTATCATAAATGAATTAGTGTGTTTGCAAATATGTATGGTTATGAGTGAAAATTTTCCTAAACCTTAGTGACTTCCAGGAGGAAGTTGAATCTAACCTGGAAGGGGAGTATAAGGTTCAATATTTGTATGAATTGAAGTATTCTTCTAATGAAATTCTTGTTGTTAAATGGTATTCAATAAAAAGGAGGTTGGGATAAATTAAGTCATTATTTTATGTGATGATGCATTTTATATGAGGATTGTATATCCTCACTTTTTTTGAGGACTTCCAAGAGGAATTCCAATCCTAGGAGAAGAATGTGAGACCCCACCTTCTGTGATCTTTGTTTAAGTTATATTTCCTTGATGATATCACGACTCTTGTTCAATTTTTTCATGGTTCTATGTTTGAATATTATATAGGATCATTGTGATGATACATAAATTATTTTCTTATGACTTATTGGTTTGTCTTGGTTATCATCGATTATTGATTATTTGATGGATTTCAATTAATTATTGCTAGTGGTAGCAACATTATGATTATCATATGATTACATTATGTGGATATGCGAGTAGATGTTATTGGGATGAGATTTGATAAGTTAATTTTTCACTTATGATGGTTTATTTAGTTAAAAAATGTCTATGTGCTACATAGATGATTATTGTAGATAATAAAATTTGGAATATAATAATTGTTTGAAATGCTAAGTTTAATATATGTTAGATGCTTCAATTATTATTTTTTATGATATACAAATACTTTTGGCTGAGTGAACAAGTAAATTTGTTCTTTTTTGTATTATTTTTGTGACTACCAATCTTATCTCGTATGGAGAAAGTAAGATCATGTTTTGTAATGTCATTCATGTGGTATAATGTGTTGTGAGGTCATTTAATTATTTGAAAGTTTTATTTTTATTTCCCTTGTGAGTTATCTCATGGTATCTTTTTCTTTTTGTGATTTATGTGTTCCTTATGTGAATTAAATTAATTTTTTATAATCTTACATTGTCCCTAAGTGGTAGATATAGGGTTAAGGGGTTTATTACACCTTAAAATACCCTTTAAAAATGTTTTTAGCCACCTTAAAATCCCCTTTTCTAAAGGAAGACGAAAATGGGAGTTGGTGGTTTGGTTAGTTAGGAGAGGTAGTTTCTTCTCCAATTTCTATTTATGCTTTTTTGTTTAGTGGAGGGGGGATTTTCTATCTTGCTGTCTTCTTGTTCTTTTGGAATTTCATTTTGTAGGGAATTTCTAGGAGAATAGAGGAAGAGAGGAGAGGAAGAGAAGAGAGTAGAGGAAGGAAGGGATTGAGAGGAGGAGGATTAGAGAGTTTTGACCAATTTTCTATCATTCTTGGAAATATTTTTCAAGGTAGGGTCTAACCCTTTTGTAAGATATTTTTGAATGTAATGCTTTAAAAGTTGCATATTGAATGAGATCTTTGTAAAAAATAAAAAAAATGTTAATTTCATTGCATTTCTTGTTGTGTTTTGTGTGGGGATAGTTTTTGTTCTTGTGAGGGTTTATTAAGGGTGATTGTGATGTGAAGAAACATGTATGTGAAATATTATGTGGTTTTGATGTGAATGTATCTAAATGTTATGTGTTTTGTTTTGAGAAAAGTGATGTATATGTGCACCTTGGGAGAGCTATGTGATCCCTCACTCAAGGGTAGGTTGAGTTTCAAGCATATGGTTGGGTGGAGATTCCATTCACCACCTGGTTTTTCTTTTCTTTTTGTTACTTTAAGGTTCATATATGGATTTGAAGACTAGCGTGGGAATTTTTCAAAATAAAATTACAAAAATATGAATTGTGGGTATTATAAAACTTAAAAAGCTTCAAGCATTATTTTAATCATAATTTCTAATGAATCAATTGAGTTGGTATGATTTTGAGATATGTCATATAAATAATTTTATTAGAAAAACCTTTTAAAATTTATCTCCTAATCCCATGTCAATAATTCTATGTGACAAAATATATAGGACTATTTTATAACTTTATTGTTTGTGAAAGAGGGTGTCAATGTTTTGATAATAAATTTTAATTGGTCATTTGGGTTGGTACAATTTTTGGATATGTTGTTTTTAAATTAGTACTTAAAAATTCTTTAAATTTTATATTTTAATATCATGTTTAAGATTCTATATGATTAAATCTATAAGACTATTTTCTAACGGTTTATTGTTTAACATAGGGGACAAAAATGTTTTAATCATAACTTTTGATTAGTCAATTGGGTTAAGCTAATATTTGGATTTTTTTGTTCTTCACTTAATATTGAAGAAACCCATTAAAATTTAGCTCTATATAATATGAATTTCATGTTTTACTTGAATAATTGTAGTTGATTGTTTTGTGATATTCATTTTTTTGAAAGCCTGTTATGTAGACTTTTATACCTTCTTATATTCATCCTCCCTTGAAAAATCTCAAAATAATTTTTGGGTTATTTAAAAAAATAATTCTTCTTCCTATTTCATATTTGAAGATAGAATAATATTATGATTTGATCAAGGTATTCCAATTTTACACTAACTTGCAATTATGTGAGTACAACCTATTTTGTAAAATGAGATCAATGTGTTTTGCACCTTGGAAAGGTCTTGGAAGTCTTGAATTTTGTGGCTTTTGTTTTAAATGCTCCAAAATTAATTTTTGCTAATTCATTTCATATTTATCTCACCTTCATGGAATTCCACACGACCACTATTCTTGAATGTGATTCATCCAAAAATTCGTATGCCTTCTTACACTTGAAATTTCCTTGATACATTGGTCAAACAAATTGCACACCTCTATTATAGGTTAATGTTTCTTGAGAAATTTTGTCAAATAATTCACTTTCTTTCATAATTTTCATAAGACTATACTTGAGCATTTTTAATACTAGCCTTTACATAAAACCCGTATCAATATGCTCTTGTGAGTATCCTCTAATCATGTTTTCAATCAAAATAGTTGTTGAGTTTTAGGTCTAGTTACTTATATTGATATTCTCTATTATAGTGTCTTCTTTGGTTTATTGTTCACAGATTTTAACTTACAATTGAAAATACCCTCAATTCTCCCATTGATGTTTAGTATCTTTCACAATCATTTTATATGGTTATTATTTGGATTGGATTATGTGCTACCTTGATTCTTACTTTCTTGAACCATGTATAAAATATACAAAGAAATAATATTTTTTTGTTCAAATGCATTTTTTGTCTCTTGAGTTAGTTAACATTTTTGGGCTCATAGCAAGTCCCATCCTAGTTCAACTTGTGTGAGGATCTCCATGAGACCGAGTTATCGAAATCTATAATGTTAATGAGAATTAATTTGTTAGCTTGATGCCATATTTCTAGGTGATGTAATATCTTTTTATCGATATTATACAATTATTATACACTAAAGGTTTGTATAAAATTACTATAATCTAGGATACATATTTTTTCATTATGATGAAGTAATTGTATCTAATAAAGTTACAAGATTAGGATCAACCAATATGCAATTCAAGAAAATAAATGATCCATTGCAAATAAATATGAAATATAGTTTGAGTTGCTATGCAAATGACAAACAAATAAAGGAATCAATAGTTAAAATAAATCAAGTAGTTGAGAGTTAGTTTCTAGTTAGGAAATTAATTATTTTTAGTTTAATTAAAGTAATTCAAAACTAGTTTTTATTTAGTAATCACAAGTTAGAAATTTTGAAAATTATTAATTTAGATAAATGAAACAATATTTGCAATTGAACTTGTGAATGAATGGTTGAAAAATATAAATAATCATAACGCACAACCACCTCTTAGAATCAATAATATTCTTTCCATTTTCTTTAGATTTATCTTTCAACATTGAAATTTTATCAATAACATCATAGGTCAAATATCAAATTAAAATAATTTAGAATTAAGATTAAGATCAAAAACCCAAAAGCACATATTATTATAACAATAATTTAATTGTTGTTAAAATTTAATCATTGGGAGTATTGAGTCGATCATCATGTTTACCTTTTATAACCCTAAAATATTATGTTTTTTTATTATGTAAATGTATAATTATTATTTTTTATCATTATGTATTAGACAACTATTAATAAGAATTGTTTAAAACATAGTACCCTTTCTTTTATAAGTATAGTTAAGTACTAGAACCTTGGATTTAAACTTCGTCAGCGTGGAAAGCCTTCAATGTTAGAATTGTGAAAAACCACAAAACCATGAGCCAAAGGATCAAACAACAAACAAAGACACCTTCCACACAAAAGATCTGCAGATAATATGTGCAATATTCCTCAACAAGAAAAAGCTACAAAAGAACCTCAAGAATCTTCAAGGAAAAAATAAGTCCTCAAAGGTTGAGAGTTCGAGAGAACATAAGAGAAAATCTCAGAGTGTTAATACAATGAGGGTTGAGTTTTTTATAGGAGCAACCCTAGTAATTGCTCACTTCAGTTAACACAAAAGCACTTAGTTAACTTAATAAAAAACTCCTAAGTTTAGCTTAAGTGCATGATAATAAATTAGAATAATAATTAATTAAAGGTTAAATAATTATTAGCTAATGCATGATTACTCTAACATTCAACAATTATAAATGATTCACATTCTTAGATCAATGAAATTGCCTCATATTTGGAATTTGAGATAGAGTGTTACCTAGACCCTTTTGTGTACACCTATATTTGCCTCATATTATGTGCAATGTACTTAACATATTTTCCCCAAATCTGTCTTTCCTTATGTTGCAATTTAAAAAAAAGAGAGTCTGTGTTATGTTTAGATAGTGAAAAGTTATGGGCATAACACAAAAATTTTATCTACACCTTCAAATACATTAGTCAATGTTTGGGTTGTGTTTTGATCATTCATTCAAATTTGTGGCTCTTTGTACTCAAATTCTAGTAGTATAGTAATTATTCTTTGATAGTTGTTTGCAACTTATTTTTTCTTCTTTCAATGCACTTATTCATGTTCATGTTCATATTGATTTTCTTTAAGAGACAACTATTTAGCTTCTAGTAAGGCTTCTTGGTCCTTCTTGTGTTCTCTCTTTTAAAGGGAAGTTTTTTTCTATGAGTTTTCCCCCTTATCTATTAGGAAATATTAAAGTTGGGGTTGACATGTCAAGGGTACTTGGGGAAGGGGAACTCCAAATTTTTTTAATGGGGAATAAAATATTAAGTTCCCAATGTAAAGTTTCAGGGATTAGAGCATGAATGAGTGTCATGAAGGTAAGAGAAAGGTTGATAGTTCAACACTCAAAATTTTTTACAAGGAAAAGGATTGGGATATTGAGATCAGGTAGAGAAATATGCAAGAAAGATGAATTTTGACAATCCAATAGGGGCAAAGGGAAAAATTGGATGGATGTGATGTCATACTCAAATGTACAACCTCAAAAGTTTGAAACACTAACTACATTAAAAAACTTAAGGAAATGATGAAAAAACCCTCAACAACACTTAGATACTTTGGATTTGTAACCTTCAACACATCAATAAATAGATGGGGAGGATGATGAACCACAATTATACTAAATTTGACCAAGGGATACCCATTTAAAACTATCTTAGATTGGTTATCAATTATGGGATAAACAAGGCCAAAATGCACGAAGGGACCGAAACATAAGGAAACGAGTTAAAGAATTAGGGTGCCAACATGTAATTATCTAGTACATTTGATATGAAAAATTTAGGAGCTGGAAAATATATCTTGGGTATGAAAATGAGTAGGAATCAAGTAAACATTAAATTATGATTAAATCAAAAGTACATAGACACTATTTTATAAGGTTTTTCCATATAGGATTGTAAATTAGTTAGTTTGCTACTAGGTAATATATAAAATAATATCTTAAAATAGATGATGATATTGAAGAGATGTATAAGGTTCCATATTTTAGCGTTATTGGAAGCCTCATGTATGCCATGGTCTATACAATAATTGATATTATCAAAGTAGTGGGAGATATGAGTAGGTCTATATCAAACCTTAGTAAAGAACACTAGACTTATTTTAAAATAGTTTCTAGATATTTATGGGGAACATATAACTATTACATTTGTTATCATTGGATTGATCATATGGGAAAGTTGGTTAATTTATATGGATTTGTTGATTTTAATTAGGCTAGTGATCTAGATTTTAGGAGGTCTATGAATGAATATGCCTTTACTTTGTTTGGTGGAGCAATTAGTTAGATGAGAAAATAAGAATAGGTATGATCACATTGCCTACTATAGAAGTAGAGTTCAATTGGTTGTGAAGCATACTTGTAAGGAGACAATATAGTTAGAGAGATTATGTCTAGGTATTGGATTTGAATATAAGGAGGTTAAAATTGAATGCTATAGTTAAAGTATCATGTGTTTGGATCAAAACCCAATGTATCATGCTTGTATAAAGCAAATTTATCTTCACCATCACTTTTTTTTGAGAAATGGTTGAGAGTGGTAGAGCCATGTTACAAAAAGTGGACACCTCAAAGAATGTTGCAAATTCTCTCACTAAGCTTGTGAGAAAGAAGAAGTTAGGTTGGTGTAAAGAGGTCATGGATCTCATACCCTATAGATGTTGTCTTGATATATGTTATATTTTAGTTTCAAAGGCCCCCTTTTGATCTTTCAAGGTGTTTTACAAGAGGGATAATGTTAGGATAAATTTGTCTTAGCCTTGTAGTCATAATGCTCATATTTAATATTTTGTATGTATTGTTATTCCATATCTAGTGCTTTTGTCTTCATTTGGGAAAGTCGAATCCCATTTGGAGGTGGCATTAATCTCTCTTTAGTGAATTTTGTCCTTAGATGAGGATTTAGGCATACCATATTGAGTTGGCATGTTTTTCATATGCCATCATCTTGAAAGGTGTGTAAGAGCATCCTGAGTGGTATTCACAAGGGTTATGTGTGAAAAAATCTTATAACTCATAAAAGAATGTAAGAGGGAGGTTACATTCATATCTTTATCAGTCTTATGAAAAATTTGGGAACTTATCATGAAGCATCTAATGAATAGGATAATGAAGACATATTAGGGCACCCAAGTTTGAGTCTAGTCAATATTCTTATTTATGACATATACAAGGAATATGCTAAATATACTTCAAGAGACTAAATACCAGGAAAAGTGATGGGTTTTTTTCCTTGACCATTTGGGAGATATACCTCTCTTAGTCTTGTCAATGGTTTTAAAAAACCATGTGGTGGTTTCTATTTTGTAATTTACTATAAATTGGTGCTTAGAAATAGAGTATGCATAGGTTCTTTTGTAAGTTATATGAGCAAAAAAGTGTTGTTGAAATTCAAAGGGCTAAGTTGTATTGATGCAACTCTCTTTGGAAGTATTATTGTAAGCCTGGGTCTCTTTGGGTGTGGAATTTTTTCTTGAAAGGGTTTCTCCACATAAATATTCTTGTTATTACATTTCATATTCTTATTATATTTATTTATATTTCCATTATGTTATATCATTGTCAAGAATTTGTAACATTATACAAATTAGGAATGACACTAGTATTTTGATGGGATACTAGTAATTTCGATTGGTGGAGGGAGGGAAGGACCCTCAAAGTGTGAAGGAATACATTTGATAAATTATCTCTAGTAGATATCACATGGAGACCTTATAGATAGTTTACCATTGGTGTTAAATATTGTTTATAGTTAGGGAGGAACAAGTTGTCCAAATGGTTCACTGGGTAGCAAAGAATAATTATGGAGAGATTTTAGTTTGAGAGGATGCTTCACTAGTTTGGCCTTTGATAGATAATGCCCCAAGATCAAATTTTTATAATGTCATAAAAGGTCCCCATTACTAACTAAGATCCTATAGATGATGATGGGTAAGAGGATCATATAAAGTTGATGGGTAGTGATGATGCAAGAGTGGCCTTAGATTATTAGACATGTAGGATAAAGAGAGGCCTCCATAATTATATGATTTAGATGCCCTTAGCAATGCACCAGTAGCTGCAATAGATTAGGTAATTATCAGGGATGAAGATGCATAGGATCCACTAGATATTGTCTCTCTTCGATAGATCCCTATGGATGATGACTGGTAGGAGGAGAACTACATTTAATGTGATGATTTTTTTTATTTTGGTTATAAATGATTCATTTTTTTGTTTGTTTGAATAATGATGTTCATGTGATATGTAGGGAGTAAAGTAAATCAGGTGGATCCCATCTCCTTAACCATAGATAATCTCATGTTGGTCATCCCATCTATCCAAATAAATCAAATTACTTATGATCATGCACATGGTGGCCAATTTAGCAAGTTAGGTATTTGAGGCTTATATGGAAGTAATTGCAAAGCGTGTCATGCTCTAGTGAGAAAGAGGTATAACATATGGAGAGAAAGAGAGAGAAAGAGAGAGAGAGAGAAAGTTCAAGTGTATTTCTATACTTCTAGAGTTGAAAAAAATAAATTAGATGCAAAGTCGATGTGATGGGAATCTAAGAATGCAATACATATGCTCGAGGTTGATGTAGTAACTATAGTTATTCTTCAATATCCATAGGTGGTGATGACAAACCTTTGGGAGGAGTTAGGGTAGATGTGGGAGATTATTATAGCATTATAAGCAAGGTCTATGTCTAGATCTAAATCAAGGATGAGGATTTGTGGTTGAAGGAAAGGTGAGGTTGGGGATAGATCATCTAGGGATCCTCCTCTAGAGTGACATGATATTGATACTTGCTATGTTTCAAACACTTTGCATGTTGAAAATCCATCATTTATAATAATTGACATTTTGTGACTCATGAGATGTGGTATATTTAGATATTGTGATCATGAAATATATTTTTATGTTTATGGTTTATTTTTAGTTTATATGTGTGTGTATATATATATATAGTTCTAAACATATATATACATACATACATACATACATATATATATGTGTATATATACATATGTATGTATGTATATATAATAGATATGTATGTATGCATATGTGTATGTGTATGTGTATGTGTATGTGTGTATGTGTATGTATATGTATATGTATATGTATATGTATATATATACATATATATATACATATACATATACATATACATATACATATACATATACATACACATACACACATACACATACACATACACATACACACACACACATACACACACACATACATACACACACACACACACATACACATACACATACACATACACATACACATACACACACACACACATACACATACACATACACACACATATAATTTCTTCTATGCGTGTATAAAATATTATGCATGTGTCAAATGTGGAGTGATTTTAATGTCAACACAAACCTTAATGAAACAGTTTACATTCAAAGTTTGATCAAGTAAACTACTCTATTTGTAATACAATCAAACCTTTCAAAAACGTATCATTGTCCTCTATTTCTAGGGATTTATTAAACCATTTGGTCCTTATATTTCTATGGGCACAATGGTTGCTAAAATGACAACCTAGAAAATGAGATTTGATGCTTAATATGCAAGCTAAGATGATTTCTATGTGCAAATGTGTGCAGGAAGAATTAGTGGTATGCTTCTAAATGAAACAAAATGATGGAAAGGATAATGGTTATGATGATAAATGAACAAGTGGAGATGAGTGAGATGATATGAAACTAAAATGAACTATTCATGATTATGCATATGCTCAAATGCAACAAAAAAGCAAACTAATCTAAAATGCAACTATGATGTAATGGGGATGATAAAATGCAACTATGATGTAATATGTTAATGTAGGATGAGAATGCAACATAAAACATGATATAAAATCTAGTTATCAGACTCCAAGAATGCTCCACACTCCTAAGAAAAACCTGCATAGTAACTTTATTTCAAATGTGGATGATAAATGCAAAGGCAAGGGGGTGTATTTATAGGGTTTCTCAAGCATTTTGTGAGGTGGCACCTATCAACGGTCTAGATTAGAAGGAGAAAAAATAGACGATGGAGATGGAGAGAATCAGGATGTTTTCCCCTTGACCAAAGACAACATACCATGTGTGTGAAGGAATCTCTTGACCAATGGGCAACATGCCATTTGGATGGGAGACCCAAGTGTGTGAAACAAAGAGCCATGTGCTCCAAATTTGTTGGAAGTGTGGGAGAGTAAAGCCATGTGCTTTTTCCAATTGGTGGAAGTGTGTGAGGATAATTCTAATTAATAATTAGGCTTATTTATTTTCATGTGACCTTTGTGAGGTGACACAAGAAAAATTAGTAGACACGTGCTCTAATTCTTAATCAGGATTAAGGAAGATTAATTAAATAAACACGTTTAGGATATTTTATTTATTTAATTATTTAGAAGAATATGATTTTGGAGAATTAATAGAAGAGTGAACAATATAAATAAAGTGAGACTTTATTTATTTGTAGTCGAAACATTAATCAAATAGCTTGTATTTAATTAACTAAATATGATGACTATTTTTAGGTTTATACAAGTATGTATTATGATTAATAAATAAACAAATTTGTCATTAAAAATAAATCAATAGACTAAATTCCCATAATCATAGGTTATTAAGAACGAGGTGCCTCATTGGGTCTTACACTAGGTTGAAATTTAAGTTCTTTAACTTTTCGTTTGTGTTCTTCCAGCCAACATATGAGTTCTTTAGATTAGTATACTATTCAATAGTGCCTTCTATTTTCTCATGGTTCTACAAATTTACAATGACCTTGTTAGTTTTTCATAAGTCCTTTGCCTTTATATCCAAGTTTATGCATTACTTTACACCTAAGAACACAAATTTATTTAAATAACAAAGGAGAAATTGGTTCATTTGTAGTATGAATTTTAAGATCACTTTCATACATGTATGTCTCCTCTTTGTATTCCTTAGATGTTTTCCCATAAATAGATGGATCCATATAAAGAGGGGATGTTATAAGCTTTAGGATCAACATGATATTCTTGGACATGACATGTGGTAATATCAAATATACCCCAATGATTATCATCCAAAGTACTATTAAGGGGTAATTATCCTCGGTTTCACCAATTTGCAAGATTTTAGCAAAGAAAAGCTTTGTCATATATATAATGATTAATTAATTCACACATTTGTCATTAGTAATTGATTAATGGAATTAAAACATCCCATAATCATAGATTATTAAGAAAAAGATACCTCATTGGGTCTTACACAAGGTTGAAATTTAAGTTCTTTGCTTTTTCATTTGTGTTCTTCCAACCAACATATGAGTTCTTTAGATTGATATACTATTCCATAGTGGTTTTTTTCCTCATGGTTCTACAAATTTATGACCTTGTTCATTTTCCTAGGTCCTTTGCCTTTATATCTAAGTTTATTCATTAATTTATACCCGACCATAGATTTGTTTGAATGATGAAGGAAAAATGGTTCATTTGCAGAAGTATGAATTTTAAGACCACTTTCATACATGTATGTTTCCTCCTCATTGTATTCCTTAGATATTTTCTCATAAATTGATGGACCAATATAAAGAGTGGATGTTATAAGCTTTAGGATCAACACAATATTGTTTGACATGATAGGTGGTAATATCAAATATACCCCAATCATTATCATCCAAAGTACTATTAAGGGGTAAGTATCCTTGGTTACACCAAATTGTAAGATTTTAGCAAAGAAAAATTGTCATATATATGCATGTATATATGTATATATGTGTGTGTATATATGTATATGTATATATAGTATATATATGCATATATATGTATGTATGTATGTATGTGTATATTTATATAGATATATATGTGTATATATATGTATGTATGTATGCATGTACATATATACATACATACATACTTGTATATAAACAAATATATACATTTATATATATGTATATGTATATATACATTTATGTATATACATACATGTACATATATATACATAAGCATATACACATACACACATACATATATATACATATATATGTATTATATACACACACACATATATGACAACCTTTCTTTGTTAAATCTTACAAATAGGAAAAAATTCATAGATTTGATAGGTGTTTGAGAAGTTTGCTTTGCAACTTGGTTGGCGGACATGCTGTCCGTCCTTGGTTTCTATGAAGTTCTAGGTGGGGGAGGCCTCATCCTCCTTCACATAGGTTTTCCATGTGTCTCTCCATACTCTTGCTTTTGCGTTGGTTTAATTTTTCACTCTCTACTTGGTTTTGGTTATTAACACTGCATGTGTAGATAGTTGTTTCTTCCACTCACTCTACATACAAGTTGGGGATCAACCCTCAGGGGAATTTATGGATGGGGGTGCGGACCCCTCCACCCAATAGGTAAATCTTGATGGCTTGTCCTCTTAGGGAAAACTTTCAAAGAAGCGGTTACTGGCAACAAGGTGGTTATTCTAGAAAGTGCCATTTTTGCTGTCACGGATGAGAAAGACGAGGTGGGTGATAATGAAAGAGGAGAACGTAATCCCTCTGGCACCCATAGATTTTCAAAACTCATTCCTAACTCTGAGATGAAGACAACTATAAAAACTGAAAAGTCTAGGCTTAAAGATGTAGCCATTTTCTTTGCTGTTGTAGACATTAGCAAAACTTTGGCTAGGAAATATATGGATGCCTAGTGGTCAAATGTTTGGCTTTCTAAATTTGGTATTTAAATTAGTTATTTTAGAATGCTCTAGTGGGGGATCTTTGTTGTTTTCTTTATAAATCATGCAATTCAGGGCAAGGCCCTTGCCAAATCTTACTGGATTGTTGGCAGGTGTGTCTTCCATGCATTGGCTATTGCGAAAGAAGTCCTTGCATTCTCCTACCCAAGATGGGTAGTGGTTAAAAATGTGCCTCCAGATTTCTAGAAGTTAGTTTTGACCCTTATTTCCCCATTCAAAAGCATAATTCAAATGGATGAAGCCAAAGCCTCCCTCTCGCACCTGGATGCCAGAGCCCTTATGTCCTTGAATCCAGGAGTTGAGTTCCTTCCTAGAATCCTCATCGTGAATGAAGAAAGGCTCATTAGTTTCCCTATGGAAGTGTTGGGCAGTATTTAAATTCTTGTCACTTGTGCCTCAAAGAAGGGCACATTAGGAAAAATTGTCCCTTGATTAAGAAAATTAATGAAAAAAAATTGGAAACCCCAAAAATTGTCATGTGACCAACCACAGATTGAAACTAGACTCAGATCAAATTGCTATAGAACAGTTGATTAACCCTAATGGGGACATCGTCCCCTTAGGGTCACCCATTTCTGGTGCTAATCATCGGCCCTCCAACCATCTTGAGGGTGTTGGCCATCCTGTTCCCCAAAGCCCTTATTCATCTAAATTGCTATAGAACAATTGATTAAATTGTCCCTTGATTAAGAAAATTAATGAAAAAAACATTGGAAACCCCAAAAATTGTCGTGTGACCAACCACAGATTGAAACTAGACTCAGATCAAATTGCTATAGAACAGTTGATTAACCCTAATGGGGACATCGTCCCCTTAGGGTCACCCATTTCTGGTGCTAATCATTGACCCTCCAACCATCCTGAGGGTGGAGAACTACCCACCAGCAACACCTTCAGTGCCTTGGTCATCGAGGAAGGAGAGTGTGGTGATTCCCATGATGTTGCTAGCCCTGGTGGTGCCCCTCCACCCTTTCTTAGTCTAAACAACATCCGAATAAAAAATTTGAATGCAAAACAACTTGCTGTGCACACTCTAAGAAAAAGAATCGAAGAAAACCATCTCTTGGGTGATCCCTCCAATAATAGAAATTGTAAACAAACTTGTACAATGCAAATTTAAAAAATAATTGGTAAAAATATGCTAGAAAATTTAGATTTTGCCGATGCCCATATTGGCAATGCAAATTTGGGTGGGCTCCTTGGAGATCTAGGGCAGTCTAACAACCCCTCCCTGGTCGTTGTGATAACACAACTAGAAATGTGTGCTGGGGTTGGTGAGGTCTTCCACGGTGATTCTCCCCTTTAGGAGAAGATGGTTGTGGACAAATTTTTAGAGGCACCCCAATCCTCTTTAGAGCCCAACCAAATAGGCACTAACAATCCTAGTTACATGTCAAATTTTGATAATATCTAAGGTAGTATTAATTCAAGTTGCGCCCAAGAAAGTAATGAGGGTCATACCTAGGTTGATCATAACCAAATTGAGCCAAATTTAGATGGAAAATTTGAACCATTAGCTTTTAAAATGGAATCTAATCTTAGACCAATCAACACCCCCCATGTGACCTGTGAGTCCACTGATGATACTGGGGGAGAGGTTGAGGAAAATATCATGAAGGGTAAGGTAGAGAAAAAGCATAAACTAAGGAAGGGGCCAGGGAGGCTGAGGAAATATAGAACTCAGGCCTTTGGCAACCCAAACATATAGTTGGTTAAATGCAAAAGGAAAAATATTAGTTTGATAATTCAATCCCCCACACACAAGAGACCAAAGGTGGAGGATAGATGGCCCAAATGCTTCAGAGCATTTTAAGAGAATTTGAGATGATAACCCCATGACAAGTGAATATGAATATTAATCTTATCTCTTGGAATGTTTGAGGATTGGAATCTCCAGACAAGAAATACATTGTTAGAAGATTTTTGAATCTTGAACCAAAAAAAGTTGTTGTCTTTCTACAAGAAACAAAGGAAGCTAGTTTCACTTTGGAAGTGAACCTCAAATTCATTTGGAAAGAATCTTGTTAGTTCTCCACCAAACATGAAAGGGGTAGAGGGGGAACAACCATCCTTATCTCTAACAAATGTAAACAATATATAACTAGACAAGGCATCTCCCCTTGTCTAGGAGTTGGCTCCGTATATGCCCCTAATGATCATAGGGAGAGATCCTAGTTGTGGCAATGGATGGCCTCCTAGCTTCCTGAGGTGACTTGGGTGCTTGGGGGTGATTTCAATATGGTGGAGTATATTGAAGATAAATGGGGAGGTGTGGATATGGCTTGGAAAGGGGTTGAGAGGCACTTCTGGTAGAAACTAAAATATAAGTTAAATTTGGTGGACCCTTTGGAAAATGGAAAAAAAAGATAGTAAAGGGGTATGGTTCACTTGGTGCAATGCTCAACAAGGAAGAAGAATGAACTACTATTGGCTTGATTGATTCTATGCCAATAAAAATTCTCTAAATTTCTTTCTAGAAAAGTCAAGACAAGTTGTCACCGTCTACCCCTATACCCTCTCAGATCATCATCCCATCAAAACTAGAGTTTCTACCATCTAGTCCAAAATCGTTGAAGCCCTCAAAAATCCTAAATTTATTCTTAACACTCAGCTTTTGCAAGATGAGGATTGTAAAGATGGCATAACCTCCATCAGAGAAATAAATAAATGGATATTACTAGATGTAAGTGCCATTGCAAGATGGGAGAAAAATGTTGAAACTTGGAAAAAGATTCTCCAAACTATTGGGAAAAAATGGCTAAGGATGCAAGGAGAACAAAGAACGAGCTTCAAGAAAAGTTAGTGGTGGCTGAAACAAGGATCCAGGTTGACCCATATGATGTTGCCCTCAATTAAGCCCTTGTGCAAGCTAAGAATGAACTCCATAAGCTGTAGGTAAATAAAACAAAAGGTCTCAAAGTTAGGGCCAAACTTAACTAGCTGAGCCATGGAGACAAGGGCTCTAAATTCTTCTTCAATTACATCAAAGAGAAGAGTTTCAAAGAACATATTGGGTAAATTTGGGAGGATGGGAAGTTACTGACTACCTAGGAAGAGATTATGAATCAATTCTAAGACTTCTACCAGAATTTGTTTACTTCAGAAGGTGATCATGAGAATAACAAGGTAGCTAGAGAGTGTGTAAAAGGCCTCATTCTGAAGAAAATTGACCAAGAGAGTGCCTCCAAGCTAGCTGTTGGTGTAACTGAAGAAGAAATCCTAAGAGCCATCCAATATATGCACAATGATAAATCCCTTGGATGTGATGGGATCTCAATAGAGTTTTATAAAACCTTTAGTGATTGGATAAGTGATGATCTACTTTAGGTCTACTAGGAGGCTCTGAAAAATGGCTCCTTGGGCAAAAACATAATAAGGGCATTATAAAATTTCTTCCAAAAGGGGGAGAAGACTCTGGTAAAGAATTGGAGGCCCATAAATCTTCTTAATGTCTCCTACAAAATTCTTGCAAAGATTCTTGCTCTAAGATTGGTGGATATCCTCCCTAAGTTTATAAATAGTACTCAAACTAGATTCATCAAAGGATGATATATTTTGCAAAATCTGATCATGAGCTAGGAGGCCATGGAATGGTCAAGGTGTTCTAATTAGAATTTTTCCATGCTGTTGTTAGATTTTGAAAAGGCCTATGATATAGTTGAATGGCCTTTCTTAAGGTCAGTGTTGGAAGTGTTTGGTTTCCCAGTTGAATATTGTAATGCTGTTGACACCTTCCTTAAGGATGCGATAGCCCAAGTGGATGTAAATGGAATGCTATCCAAAGAGATCACCTTGGTAGGTCCATCAAACAAGGGTGCTCACTTTCCCAAGCTTTGTTTGTGATAGCCTCAGATGCCCTGCACTACCTACTAAGGGACCATTCCCTCTCTCCGAAGTTCAAGGGGATCATACTCCCAAATCATAGTGAGCTTGTTAACATTCAATTCACGGATGACATCGCCATCTTCATTGACTTGGATGAAAGAAATTTGGAAGCACTTATGGAAAATTTGGATCTCTTTTGTTTGGCCTTTGGGGCCAAAATCTCTGTAGCCAAGTCTAATTTCTTGGGATGGTCAAAATCCCCCCCAGTTGGCTCCAAAAAATTGATTTTTAGTGTAGAGGAACTAATAAGTTGGTTAGATATCTTGGGATTCCATTTTCTCTCTCCCCCAACCTAAAAGAAATGTGGATTTGGATAAGTGCAAAATTTGAGAAAAAAATTGGAAAGCTAGAATAGGAACTATCTCTCTCTTATAGGGGGGCTTCAGGTATGCTAGAAGATCCTTTCATCCATAGTGTCTATTTTGCATTAGTATGGTTTTTCAGTAGCTATTAGGTGAATGAAATTCAAAAGAGGATCAAGTTTTTCCTTTGTTCAGATGGGAAGGGCAAGAAGAAAAGGTACATGGTAAAATGGGATTGGTGTTGTATGGATAAAATGGATGGAGGTATTGGCCTTAAGGAATTAAGAGCTCAAGACACTACTCTCGCTGTCAAATGGATTGCCAAATCCATGGTGGGTGAGGAGCCATGGAAGGTCTTGATCAGGAATAATATTCTACTTGCTACTCCAAAGCAAGCAAAGTCTTGGAAAAAATTACCCCTTTGTGATATTCTCTTGAACAAGAACCCCATTTCCCCAGTCGACTCATAGGTGTTTAGAAGCCCGTGGAATACTTAGGAGTTAGTCAAGCATGAAGTTAAATTTAAGAGCTGTAATATTTAGGTCAATAACAACCACAAGTGCCAGACTTACGACTCCCTTTGGTGGAACTTGAAACATAAGAACAAGCCTCTTGCTCTCTTACAAGGGTGTTTCGCCAAAAAATGGAGCCAAGCTGGTGTTAGAACCTTTCATAATGTTATTGAAAATGGTTAGCTAAAATCCTTGGGCAAGTTGGTTAGTGATTTTAACCTGGATATCTCCCATTCTATAACTTATAATATAATTGCTGATGCTTGCAAGTATGCTTCTTTTCCTCTGGTCTCTGTTGGAAATTGTGATATTGATAAGGATTTGATTTGGAATGATGGTACTCCTTTGGTTGTTATTAAAGAAAATAATTTGCATAAGGAATTAACAAAGGATTTTTCTATAAGAGAACATGTTAACACTTGTTGGGTTTTGAATGTTGATGATTCTAAATGGAAAGATATCATTTCTTCTATTTGGAAAAATATGAAAGAGCCTAAAAAGGCTTGCTTCAAATGGAAATTAATTTTGCATAAATTCCATTTAAACTTAACCAGACTGATGTGGACATATGCAACATATGCAGGACCCTTGAGAATCTAATGCACACATTCTTTGATTGTTTCTTTGCTAAAGAAGTTTGTAATATCTTTTGCAATAACTTGTCAACCTGGAATGAAAATGGAAGGATCAATTGGTATAATGTTTTATTTAATTCAAGGAAGCTTAAGAAAGAATATCAATTTTTTTGGGACTATCTCTCTATTGAGATCCCGTGGTTCATTTGGAAGGCTAGGAATGAGGAAAAAATTAAAGGGTGTAGAAGAGGTCTTACTAAGTCTAACAAAAGACTCACTTTCCTCTCTATTATTTTGTAGGTGACAATGACAATGTAAATCTCAATGGACAAGTTCATGAGATTGATTTTGGATGGAGTAGTGATGGTGAACAAATCAGAGGTCAAGTATGTTGGTATGTGGTGACTGATCATGCAAATATTGTACACTCATAATGTATCCTTGCCGGGGTTCAGGGGCGTAGCCCCTAATTTTTTTTTCAATATTTTGCTCATTAAGGGGTCGGTAGTTAATTTTTTGTTAATCGATAAATAAAAATGACTTTGTAAAAACCTAATTCTAGAAGCTTCCAAAAATCTTGTTATAAGTGGTTGGGATGTAAGTCGCAGGGTGTGATTCACAAGATTGTAATCTATTTTGCATTGGATAATAAAATCATTGGATGGCTGAGTTTCTATGGATGTAGCCCATATTGGGTGAACCACGCTAACATTTTGTGTTGATCTCTTTTGTGTTGTTCTTCATTGTTATTTTTGGGTTATTTAATCTGCATATAATTTTTTTAATGTTTATTGCTCCAATTTTCTTGAACCCTAACAAAGTATGGCCATACTTGGTACCATGACTAGAATGACTTAGAGACCTTCCTCAGGGTGTTGAGAGAATTCTAGAGAGTTTACAATGAAGCGACCACTAGGAACGTAGAGGCTGGTAACAAACCAAAGGATAGCTACAATGCAAATCAAGCTTTAGAGGACATCTCCATGGTGCAGCCTTCAAATCATGAGGCTGAGGGTGGTGACTTGGAGGTGAACACCAACACCAAGGATTAATTCTTGTCCTGGTAGCTAAATCTGTTTGGCTATACTATATGCTACTTGAACATGGATACTGCTTTATATATGTATTTTTGACCCTATGTGAACTAAACAGTAATGTTACTCATGCTTTTTGACTTAAAAAGGAAGTTGTTAATCTTTAAACTTGATGTAACTGAATTAATCCATGGTTCACCTTATACTTTTTGACTGCAAAATTAAATGATAATGTATAATCAGATGTAAAGTGAGTTAGAATGCTCACTCTGCATATTGTTTACTTATTATCAATACAAAAAAAAAATATTACAATTTGGTAAAAGTAGAATATATAACTTTTGTAGCATGTAACTTATTATAAATTTATACACACACATACACACACATACACATGTACATACACATATACATGCATATACATACACATACACATATACATATACATACACATATACATATACACACATACATATATATGCATATACATATTTATACATGTACACATACACACATATATATATATATATACATATACATATACATATACATATACATATACATATACATATACATATACAAACACATACACACATATACACACATATCCATACATACATATATACATATATATGATGACTTTTCTTTGCTAAAAACTTATAAATTAGTGAAAGTGGAATATCTAACTTTTGTAGCATGCAACTTGTTAGAAGTTAATTTGTTAGACATCACATGGATAAAAATGTGTATTGTGCAAAGTCCAACCTTGATTGGGAGAATGGTAGTACCAATGCAAGATTTACCCACATTAGTAAATCCTCTAATGGTAAGGTTAGATGGTTGAACCTTTGGTAAGCCTTTTTTTAATTGGTTTAAATAATCTTAAGTACATTTATTTATGCTAGATCCATTATCAACTAAATATTATGTAATAGACAATTTTCCACATTTCACCATAGCGAGTAAAGGTAATGTTTTATTAATTACCTTCTCACATGGGATCTCATGATCACCTCAATGTTCCCTTTGGTCAATAAACTCAATCAAAGAGGCATCTAGTTGTGGAGTTGTATTGGAAATACTTTATCTTTTTAAGTATCTTTGCATAGTGTCCTTGTTAAAAAGTGAACTACACACTAAATGCCATTAATATTTTAGCTTGTGTGTTTTACAAAAAATGTTGAAGTCTCAAACTCTGTAGATAGTTTGGATGTGAGTTGAGGTGGAGGGGTTAGTTTTATGTGTGTTTGATGATAAAATTAATGGTGACAATATACCATTGTTACACTTTGATTTTGTTTTACCATTTACTTTTAACTGTTTACATTAAGATACATTTTGATATTTGATGATGATTACATGTTATTTAACATAATGATGAGATTAAATGCAATGAAATATATTTTAATTTTGTTGATTATTATTTGTTATGGAATCAAGAGTATGATGATGTTGTGATTAATAATGACTAAGTATTTGATTTGGATTCTAAGTGAAATTACAAGACTATTTTCTTTCCCTTCAAAGGGAAAGGGAGAGTATCACCAAAGAGAGGAATATAGACTTCTAAAAAAAATAGGTTACTCCAATTAAGTTTTTGCACACACTCATGTAGGTCTATCCTAATCCTATCATTGAGTCAATTTGTGTGTTTTATAAGTTAAGTCAAGTCGAAAGGTTAGGTCTAACCTAGTTGATTCTTGGTTTAATTATTTTTGATAAGGAAAAATAAGGTAATTTATATATTATGAAATATAATATTTCATCGATTATCTATGATATGAATCAATGTTTCATTGATTAACTAATATTGCATATAAATCAAGATAAATTAATTATTATTAAAATGTTTTAAATGGAATATGTGTGTGCGTGTGTGCGCGATATGTGGATTTAATATCAATTATATACATACATATATACATAATATTTGATTATATATATATAATATCCATCATGCCTATAAAAGCATGTATAAAGGTTAAATGAACCTATTTTTATGAGCACTTTGTGGGCATGAGAGCCTCTATCGAATTCTTAAATGTTGGCACATTTTTATGGCATTAAAAATAATTAAAGACACCATAGTAGCACCAATTCAAGCAACTCTTTAAAGCCACGAAGTGGTGGTAGAAACTGCCATTTAAAATGCATTATCAACTATTTTTTAATTACCTTTATTAGCTTATGAGCCATGGCATGTTAAATATTTTATGGTCATTAAAGTGGTGCCACAAACCAAGGATTGTTGCAGCCACTAAAGTGATAGTTAAAACTGTATTTGTTTACATTTGAAACTACCAATGGTTAAACCAGGATAAGTGGTGTATAGATCTTAAGTAGAGCCTCATTTATGAGGTGATACATGATATTTTTAGTTTACCATTCATTGAGTTCTGGGCATGTTGGAGTTTAATACCCACAACTAAGGAGTGTGAAGCCACAAGCAAAAGGTGACATGAGGTATCTTTTTGTATGATTGTTTTCTCATTCCAAAGATTTTAGGAAAGAGAGAGCATTGACTACATTATCAAGTGGGATATATTTTATCTTGAGAGAAGTGACTATAATTTTGAGTTTGGGATATCATTTTCATTAGGAGTTTTTGAAGATTATTCTTTACTTGGTTAGTTTGCAAAGGGAGCAACAACGTGAGAGATAACATTTTGCATTGGTTTTCTTTTGGTGATTATTCTTTATGCATTGGGAGAAAGGGTGAAGAGATTAAGGAGGTTTCCATTTCTTATCAAGATTGGTTTTTGCATTATTATGGGGTGTGAATGATGAAAAAATCTATATTGGAGATAATGGCCAATGAATAGGGGAGAGGGGCCTATAGTGGAGCACCCTAATTTCATGTTTCTCAAAATATTACGTAGAAATTTCAAATCACTCCCAATTCTATACAATAGTTTATTTGGAAACTCATGTGCTTCTATATTTCATTTTAGGGCCACATCATCAAATATGATGCCACATCAGGATGCTTTTTGTTGAGGTATCCAAAAAGGCCCAAAAAAAAATTGAGACCGATATTGGTGCACTAAGTCATGTTTTATTGGTGTGCTTATGTGGCATCACATGATTTGTCACTTTGCATACTTTATGGATAAATTTTTTTTTGTAATTGGATATTAAAGTGCTCCACTACGAGGCCCACTTAGGACTACTTCTATCCCCACTATTGTACCCTACTCCATTATGGGCCTCTCTCCCCTAGATGCATTGTTATCAATTTGAAGTTGCATTGTTAGTTAATTTTGAGCTTTGTGAAGTGGCAATGATAGGATATTACTGTCATTTTCTTTTCATATGTTGTTCAACTATTGGAGAGAGAAGCGCATACCATTACATTTTGATTTACTTCTAGTCCATTGAAGAAGGCATGGTAGAGGG
The DNA here is from genome assembly GCA_007258455.2 of Sequoia sempervirens. Classification (NCBI taxonomy): domain Eukaryota; kingdom Viridiplantae; phylum Streptophyta; class Pinopsida; order Cupressales; family Cupressaceae; genus Sequoia; species Sequoia sempervirens. The sequence continues at coordinate 166,448,859 of VDFB02047230.1, forward strand.
TTGCAATAGTGATTTTAATTTTGGAGCTCAAGTGAAGAGCAGAGAAAGAACAACAGATGCATAATTTTATATTCATTTTCTCTATGTAAACACACAGTTTGTTGAAATGAATAATAAAAATGAGGGGGGGAGGGGGTGAGGGTGGAGGGTGAATCAATTGTAGCAAATTAAAACATCAAAACCTTCAATAGTAATCATATCCACATACATTCATCAAACCCTTCTTCTGTTAGTATGATTAAAAATGAAATGCAGATAACATAAATTGAAATCACAACACCATACACAAGAGAACATCGAATTTATGTGGAAAACTCAATGAGGGAAAAACCATGGTGAGGATTAGCTCACAATATAAATTATTGCAAAACTGGTAGAAGGGCTCATTGCTAGAATAGGACACAATGTCCAGAAAGGCTCATTGCCACAAAAAGAAATACAAGAAGATAGAAGAGAAAATTTACACAAAGAACACTTTCTCAATACAACAAGGAATCCACCACAAGTGCTCCAACACTTTCACAACCTTGCTCGAATGATTTCAGATGCCTTTAGCTCATTGCCTATAGGATTCCAATACTTTGAATTTCACATTTCTCTGCTCAATTTCTCATCACACAGATCACTCACATCAATCTCTCATCTATCTTGCTTCTCTCTTGCATCTCACAACATCACCACTCTTATGTATATCAACCTTAACCTTGAAAACCTTCTCCAATGTTGGTAACTATCTGTTACACTTACAAATTCAAATTAGGTTGACACCTAAACATTCCTGTAGTGGATAGGAATGAATGTGACCCAATATAAATCCTTAATTAGGACCCAAATAGACCCCAACAAATCTCAACACACTTTTACAAGCTTCAAATGTAGTGTTAACACAAGCTCGACCAACACCCCTATAAAACACCATCAAGCATAAAGTACATGCTGAACAATAGGGGAGATGGGTGCTTTATGGCCTAGGTCATAGAATACCACTATTCTCCTACTGTCATTCAAATATGTCCCAAACTCCCAAATTGAATTGTCTATCAACCCAAAGGGTGAGTCAATTGTCAACAAGGAAGACCTAGGAGGGGTTCTTTTAGGCTTTGAAGGGTTCACCACCAAGCAAAAGCTTGGAAAAGACAATTTAACATTCAAATCACAAAACCTAGTAATGCGAGCCAAATAATGAATGAAAATGATGAAATTAAGCAACAAAAAGTTAGGATGTGTATACCTGGGAAGTCTAGAAATGTAATGAGGATTCTAGAAATGCAACGAAGTTATCAAAATATGCTAGAGAGGAATAAATCGCCCTTACTATCTTATTAGTCCCATTGCTATTTTTTAGGGTAGATGCAAATCTTCGGATGCCAGAACAAGATCCAAAAGAATCTCTACAAAATTCCACTTGGAGGACTAATATTCCCTTGCTACCATCTTAGTCCCAATCTAAATTTATGAAATCTCCAAGTGTAATCCTAAGGTTTGATGTCTACACTTCCTTCTTCTCGAATCTTAGGTTCTAAAACTTCTGGATCTGGCCTATAGGTGAGTTTCTATGAAGATGGAAACTTTGAAACTTTGCAACTTCAAATGATCTTCAAGTCTTCAACCTAAATCTGCAATCACAAACATGCAAGAGAGGGAAAAACTTGTTGATTTTTAGTAAATGGGGGTTTTCCTTGGTCAAACCCCTTGTTGGTAATTAAACCTTGAAATAGAATGAAATGGAGGGAAATGATGAATGAGCAAAACACTATGTTGAAACTCACCAAACCCTTGTAATAAGAGGCTGCAAATATGTTTAGAATGGCTGCAATGAATGTGGTTCTTGACTCTTTCTTGAACGATGTTGATCTTGCATAAAACACTTCCTTGAATCATAAACCCTACATCACAAATGTTAGCACAATAACAAACATGATGCAACAATATCCTTGATATGATGCTTGAATCTTGATGATGGCTCCAAATTCTTGATGAATTGCTCTTGATATCATAAACTTGCCTTAGGAATGCTCATTCAACTTGCTTGATTTATGAGAAATGAGAGAAAAAACCTTGTATTTATACCTATCTATGCTTAACATCCTGAAATTACACCACAAGCTAAAACATGAATTCATTAATTAAAAGAGGCTAAATCTCACCAAGATTTGAAATTAAATCCTGAAAATACCTTAAGGGGGACTAAGACACCCTAGGTGTTGTCTTAGTCCTGAGGCATGAAACTCGGGGCACAGACTCCAAAAGGGTCCCATTTAAGGCACACTTGAAATTAGGGTCCTAAGACCTTTGGGGGACAAAGACACCCAAGGTGGCATCTTAGTCCTGACCCAAAAATCAAGGACACACAACCAAAATCATTAAATTACCATTTATTCATTGATGTTTTTTAGGATTATCCATAAGAAGATATAGTTCATTTGGCTTGTGGATGCAAAATAGGACCAATTAAGACATAAACAGGGATAAAAAATGCAAGGCGGGCGGCCCATACAAGTGTGAAAATGTAAGGGTATGCATTTTCCTACATTATATTTAGCCCCCACTTTATGAGAGGAGGAACTTGCTTCAAATTCATACTAAAGTAGCCAACCACACAATCAAGAGGGGTTAAAATGTATGAGTGCTAGTAAGATAGTATGACAATAACCAAGAGGGTGGCTAAGCCCCCATGATCAAGATCCTATGGAAAACCAACATAGGCACAAAGGAACACACTTGCGAATGATATATGAAGCCATAACTAGATCGCAAACATACACCATCAAAGATAGAAAAAGGAAAAAAAGGAAAAATAAAAAAAAAAATGCAATGGATCAAGCTTCGACTAGCCATCCAACATGTTGTGGACCGAGTCTAGGCTATTTTTCCAAAAAGGTTTACAAGTGGAACACACTATCCACTATGCAAAAAAAACACTCTCTCACAAGGGCTAGTGAAGGTAGTTGTCCTCTAGGTGAGCCCCAAGAGGTCCATATCAAAGTCATACCCCCATGACTATGATAAAGACAAATAGAAAAACACACACTCACAAGGACTAGTGCAAGGAAATATCATGCTCTCTGAGGAAATCAAACCCAATGACACTACCAAGAAAGGAACACATTGTAGGAAGAAAGAAAATATCACAAAGAAACATGAGTGTCGATGTATACCCCCACTTTAAAGCAATTGCTGACACCATTGCTGCGAGCAATTGCTTTAAATTAGAAGAAGACATGAGAGCTTATTTAGCAAGGCCTATGCTAAGTCATACATTTCCAAGAAGCTACATCATGAGAAGGGAAGGGGTTGCCCCCAAAATGTATAACTTAGTATGTCACATGCGAGCCAACTTAAGGCATGTCATCCACATCCCAAGCTTGCTCTGATATGCACATGAAAGGTGGCCAATTAGACAAAAGAGGCAATGACAGGTGACATACGAGGACAAGGCTGCCTAACTCCTTTCCCCCACTTAGTGTAGGACAAGGATGAGCTGAAATGATTGATGAGATGAATGCTAGAGTCAAAATTAGTATCAATTAGAGGAATTAGGTGCCCCCACATAAGGAAGAGTACCAAACTCTTTAAGATGTTGGATTTTACTACTCAAAGCCTTACATTCATTAGTAGAATGACCATGAAATATATGATATGCACAAAATGAATTCTTGTAGTAGAATTTCTTTCATGTTATTGGAGGAAGAGAGATCAAATGATCTTGGAGGAGTCTCAACGAGATACTCTCTTGATAAAAATTAGAAAATGGTTCTTTATTTTGCAACAAAGATATCTCTTGCTTAGTACAGGATGTCATACTTAAACAAGACTCTTTAGATTGAGAGATTTTGTACTCTTATTTAAAGGAAGGTGTAAAATCTAATGAATTTGAATCATTAGTGTTTTGTGTGATGATATTAAAGTTAAGTGAGGATTTCTCTATTTATTTCAAAGATAACAATCAAGACCACTAGTGTCTATCAATTCAGGATGCACTATTGTTAAAGTCAGCTTAGAGGAATCTTTTGTGAGAGTGTTGATGTTAAGTGAAGGCTTGTTTATTTCTATCAAAGGATAATAACCAAGACCACTAGTATTTTCTTGTGTTTGAGGCTCTGTAGGGACACAAATACCTTGTTCTCTAGCACCACATCCTTTTCCACTATAACCAAATTGTTTCATCATTTCATAACCTTTTCCATAAAGTTTCTTCATCTCTTTTGGATTTGGTGCTTGTTGATAGTCACTTTCATCAAAGTTTGTAGTGTAATTTGTTATCATTTGTTCTGAAGTGGTTGAGGTGGATTCGTTCAATGGGTCTTCCAAATTTTGTGTTGACATTATCAATATTTATTTTCCCTTTTCAGAGTCTTTGTTTATGATATTGTATTCTCCCATGAATGTTGGTTCAAAACTCAACTATCCCAAATCATCTAGTGATATCATTATGAAGGGTTTAGGACATCTATCTTTTTGTTATTCTTGTACAGATTCCACTTGTATAGTTGGTGTGAATGTTTTTAAAGGATTTTCCTTGTTTTTCTCAATGTTCAAACAAATATTTGGTTTAGGATCAAATTTGATTGTGTACACTTTGTTGTTATAGACATACTTCATTACACGATGAAGAGTTGAAGGCACCACATGAATCTCATGAATCCATGGTCTGTCTAAAAGTAGATTGTACGAAAGATCATAAGGCATAACATGGATCGGGGTTTGTAATGTAACTTTGTCAACTTTAATAGGTAATGTGATCATCCCAAGTAGTCATTTTCCCACATTATCAAAGACACTAATAGATAAAGAGGCGGGTTGGATTTTTGATTTATTGACACCAAGCTTATCCAAAAGGTTTATACTACACACATTAAGGGCAAAGCTATTATCAACAAGGGCTTGATTTATCCTTGTGCTATTGTATTGAGCTATGATCATGAAAGCATCATATTGTTTTTTCACCTCTAAAGGAGGGAGCTCACTTTGGTGAAAAAGAATGTCAACATTTATTCATTGAATCATTGCTACTATGTCATTTGGGTTTGCACTAGAGGGGACCACAACTTGTTGCAAGGCTGTTTGAAGCATAGTGTCATAATTAGGTGAATTATGAATTAGGTCCCATAGGGATATCTTAGCAAGAGTATTCTTAAGTTGTTTGACAAGATTATACTCCTTCCCACTATGTGAAGTTAAACGAGAAGCACTAGGCAAAATGGGATTAGGAAAAGGGAGGGATGTTGAAGTTGTTTTTATTGGTTGTGGATTGTTTCTAGTGTTGTATGTATTAGCAATGGTATTGTAACACAGTTGCTATGAAACATTTTTCTTAGGTGGTTCGAGTATAAGGACGGGTTTGTTTTGAACTTGTGGTTTTTGAGGTGGATAAATGGTAAATTTAGGCTTAGGAGAGTACTTCAAGGGGTATCTAATGTGCATAACCTTAGAAGACTTATCCTTATTTTCATGATATCTTAGTGAAGAGGAGTCTAATGTTACTTCATCATCTTCATCTAAGGTATTAATGTTGTCAATTTTCACATCTTCCACCGTGATATCTTCCCCATTAGGAGAGTTTTTAGGAGAACTACAAACCAAATGTTCTTGAAATTCAATGATTGGTTCTTACAAAATGACTTCATCGCAAGTAGAGTAATAATAAATGGTTGAATTTTATTGCTTATCAATGATGTCATTATCTTGTTCAAGAATGTTTTCCTCATGAATTTCATTGGTTGTATTTTCTAACACCAAGGCATCTTCCTCACAACTAGGAGAGATATGGTGTAGGAGCACCTATTTGAACACATGCCTCCATGAGGCTATATTGAGTTATTTGTTACATTTTGATGTTTTGATATTTTAATAAGGTCCAAGAGGCCACCTTTGTGGTGTTATAAGTCCTAGGATGTTGTTCATTTCTCATATATTGTAAAAATTGTCAAAAGTTTAAAATTAGGTAGATGAAATGTCATTAAGGTGTTTTATCAAAAAACTAATCAAAAGGTAGTTGAAAATGGTTGGTTTTATTTTTAAATGTATAAGTACACCCTCAGAAAATCGAATTGGGGGTTGGAGACATCATTTTTGAAGATTGATGAATAGAAACCTCAAATTTTGTGCATTTTCTGATTTTCACATTGTTTCTAGATTGAAGTTGTGATTTGTACGGCCTGGTATGGACTCAAATATTGGAGTATCATATATGGATGGAAAAATGTCTATTTCTAGTTTCCAATTATTTTTGTCTCATTGAATTTTATTGAGTTTTGTGGAAGATATGATTATTTTGGTGAGATTGCCTATTCTAAAAATATTGTGCAGAATTTACAGTCTAAAGAAGTGTGATGGTACATAATATAAAGTCTATATTTTGGATCTAAAACCAATTGTTATTTTTTTTCCATGTGAATATAATTTCATTTTATTCAATTCTTATCAAAATTAATTAAGATTTGAATAAGTTATGACAATTTTAGTGAGGGAAGGTCTGAACCCTACCTAGGGTTTGCAGTTTTGGGAAAAATACAATAACTTTTGTTTCCACCGTTGGATCTTCATAAAAATTGGAAGAAAAGTCTATAACTATGTTTTATTCAATATAACTAGAGAGATTACCTTAATTATTTGTTTTTTAGAAGTTATTAATGACTGTTCATTGCACTAAATTGTGGGCTGCCATAGTTGTGTTTCCAATGTGATATACAATGCCTAATAACATGTGTTATACAAAGAATGTTTTGGATTATTGTTGAAGGTTTGTGAGATGTGTTGTGAATCCTCATAGATCTGCATCAAGATAATAGGAGAAGAAAAAAATGTAATTGTCATGATTATCCATAATTTCATTTTGTTCTCCTATAATGTCTTCAAAAATAGGAGAGGGAGCATGGAGAGGATTGCCATAGATCTTAATTTTTTGATCATACAACACCAACATATCCTCATCATTATCACAAGAGGAGAAGATGTTGGGAGATGAATGTGGGTAGGTTTCAATGGTCTCTTGTTGTGTTATGTGGTCATCATGATTACCTGTTGTTGTTTCTTATTGTTTATCAATGTCTTGTCCACTAAGAGAGGTAGAAGGAGAGAAACAACTAGGACTCTCAAAACTCTCATTGATTGGTTCTTCTAACACCAAAATATCTTCTTCGCTAATAGCAGAGATATTAGGAGAATGAATATGATTGTTAGGATTATCCAAGGTTGTATTCTCTTTCACTAAAACACTCTCATAGGGAGGGGATATGGACTTTTTCTTAGCGTGCCTAGAAAGGTAAGGTACTAAAATCATTTGACCAAAAATGAAAAGCACTTTTAACCATCTCATGCAATTCTTTAATAATGTAAACAATGTGTATCCATAGATGCAAAACTTTAAGAATGCAAACAATGTATATCCAAAAATGAAAAGCACTTTTATCAAACTTATGAAAAGTTTTATGAATGTAAAAATTGTATATGCAAAAGTGAAAAGTAATTTTATCCATATTATGCAAAGTTTTAGAAATGTGAGCATTTTCAAATCTGATGATTCTTGTAATTGAAATGATTTCAAAAATGAGTTCCCTAAATTGATGTTTTTGACTTAGATGCATAAATTGATGTGCCAAAAACTTTCTAGACTTATATTATATGTTATTGAGAGGCTTAATAAGCACAAAAAGTATATTTAAACCATGAAAATTGCAACTTCAAACTCCACAGGGACTAAGATGCCAACAAGGGCATCTTGGTCATGCTGAAGGAATTTTGAGGTTCCAGAAACTAGAACAGAATGCAATCAACCTAGATAGGATTATGAAGCAAAAACCTATAGAGGGACTAAGATGCCAATAAGGGCGTTTTAGTCCTAGTAAGGGTTTTTTTCAAAAAAATAGACAAATATTGATTGATAATAGTGTTCCAAGGTTTCCTGCATAGGGACTTGATGTTTAGAAACAAAAAAGTTTGGAAATGAATACAAGGAAAATAAAATAATTACAAGCAAGTGGATGCAAAGTTGAATGAATTTTTTTTAATTTTGAATGCAATAACAATGTTCCTAAATGCAATTAGGATGATTGAAAATGATGCACTTTTTAGTTTTTCGATGAGATAAGATGATGCAAGAAAGAAAAAATGCAACCTATATGCACTTTCACTAATGTAAATATGAGAAACCCTGGATGCACTTTCACTAATACAAGATGCAATGAAAGAATGAATGAAACCTAGATCTAGGACTTTAATAAACTCCAAATCAGAAAATGAATGCTAAAAAATATTGGATTCACCAAAATGAACTGGAAAGAAAATAGGTTGGGGGAGATGCCCACCTTATTCTCCTTCAGTCATTCAATAATGTCCTAGGATCCCAAATTGGATTGAATATCAACCCAAATGGTGAGTCAATTCTCAACAAGGAAGACCTATAAGGGGTTCTTTTAGGCTTTGAAGGGTTCACCACCAAGCAAAAGCTTGGAAAAGACAATTTAACATTCAACTCACAAAACCTAGTAATGCAAGCCAAATAATGAATACAAATGATGAAATTAAGCAACAATTTAGGATGTGTGTACTTGGGAAGTCTAGAAATGTAATGAGGATTTTGGAAATGCAAAGAAGCTGTCAAAATATGCCAGGAAGGACTAAGACACCCTTACTGTCTTATTCGTCCCGTTGCAATTTTTTGGGGTAGATGCAGAATCTTCAGATGTCGAAATAGGATCCAAAATAATCTTTGCAAAATTCCACCTAGAGGACTAAGAAACCCTTGCTACCACATTAGTCCTGATATGAATTTCTGAAATCTTTGAGTGTGATCTTGAGGCTTGATGTCCACACTTCCTTCTTCTCTAATCTCAGGTTCTGAAACTTTCAAATCTGGCATGTAGGTGAGTTTCCGTGAAGATGGAAACTTTGAAACTTTGCACTTCAAATGATATTCTAGTCTTCAACCTAAATCTGCAATCACAAACATGCAAGAGAGGGAAAAACTTGTTGATTGTTAGTAAATGGGGGTTTTGCTTAGTCAAACCCCTTGTTGGTAATCAAACCTTGAAATAGAATGAAATTGAGGGAAATGATGAATGAACAAAACACTATATTGCAACTCACAAAACCCTTGTAATAAGAGGCTACAAATATGCTTGGAATGGTTGCAATAGATGTGGTTCTTCAATATTGTTTAAATGATGTTGATCTTGCATAAAACACTTGCTTGAATCATAAACCCTACATCACAAATGTTAGCACAATAACAAAAATGATGCAACAATATCCTTGATATGATGCTTGAATCTTGATGATGGCTCCAAATGCTTGATGAATTGCTCTTGATCTCATAAAATTTCCTTAGGAATGCTCATTCAACTTGCTTGATTTATGAGAAATGAGAGAAAGAACCTTGTATTTATACCTATCTATGCTTAATATCCCAAAATTACACCACAACAAGCCGACACATGAATTCATTAATTAAAGGAGGCTAAATCCTGCCAAGATTTGAAATTAAATCTCAAAAATACCTTAAGGGGGACTAAGACACCCTAGGTGGTGTCTTAGTCTCGAGGCATGAAACTTGAGGCACAAAATCCAAAAAGGGGCCCATTTAAGGTACACTTGAAATCAGGGTCCCAAGACCTTTTGGGGATAAAGACACCCTAGGTGGCATCTTAGTCCAGACCCAAAAATCAGGGACACATAGCCAAAATCATTAAATTATTATTTATCCATTGATTTTTGTCAAGATTAGCCATAAGAAGATATAGTTCATTGGGCCTGTGGATGTAAAATAGGACCAATTAAGACATAAATAGGGATAAACAAAGAAAGGTGGGCCCAAACAAGTGTGAAAATGCAAGGGTATGCATTTTCCTACACTATACACACTTCCTCAAATCAATATGTAACTTCTAGAAAACAAAATTCACTTGAACACAATCTAGAATAACCCATTAACTACTTGAGAATCATCAAACACTTCATCTAAGCTTGCATCATATAAATACTTCAACCCAGAACATTCGATAACCCTTATTTGCACATTGACTTATGAAACTCACTTTGTACTGTACCAAATCAAGTAAAACCTTGAATTCTGAAAGATACAAAAATTATAAAAAAATTCCCAAATCCACACAACCTTAAGCCAAATAACGGAGAAACATGAAGCAAATACATTTCTCACAGGCCACAAAAAACATCATTGAAAAATTGGTTCACACACTGGTGAAAATATCTCTCTGTACAACAGTCCAGAAACCCAAATTCTAAATATAACAATCTCTAACAACCTTGAATAACTTGTAAGATCCACACAGGCATAGCATCAACATAGAAGAAACATAGAGCACAATACCAGAGCACACACTGAACACTTGCACAACACTATTTTCTCTGTCTATCAAATTTTCTCAAGATCACTTGGAAACCAAGTACTAGAGACATCATCTCAACTCAATACTTCATTCCAACTGATCTCCAGAAACTACAACATAAAGATAGCTCCATGTGCACACAACACTTCCTCAAGGTCTCAACTATACATGCAGTATCTGCAACAACTTGTTTTCCTCTTTTTCACAATTTTCTCAATATCCTCCATATGCAACAAACTTCCTCAACACATTAATGACAACACTAATGAGTAGACTTCCTGTTGACATCAATGACAACACCTTAATACTTGCAACATCATTTACATTTTATATTTTCTAGTTTTAAAAAGAGGAAACATATTTATTTATTTTAAGCAATATTACAAGATAAAATAGAGGAGGATTATTCTACTTTTTTCTATTAGTAAACAGGTTTTAGATAATCTATCTTTCACTATGAGATGGACAACAAAGTTGAAAGATATTTTCTCTACTGCATTATTGGAAAGATTTATTTTATTTTCTTAAAAAGAGAATATTTCCATCTTTTGGATATAAAAATTATTTATATATATGCATATATATTCATTCATAATGAAGTATTTATCTATGAATATATATATACATATATAGATATTTATATAAGATTATGTAAAGGATAATTTATGATAAATGTTTGTAAAATTATGAGATAAGTTAGATGCTTTCTTAGCTGAGTCAATTGAATAAAACCAACTTTATATACTGATTTATTGAAGAGTTATCAAACACTTGAATATAGTATTCCTTCAAACAAAATAAGATGGTATTTTATATTATATGTTTACTAGAATTATTATTATGTTCTCGAGCATAGAACCATAAGGAAAAACATTGAAAAATCTGAACTAATTTAAAGAAGTTCAATCTTTTATTATTTTTCAAACAATTATAATATTTTACTTATTTTGACAAGTAGTCAATACCTTAAATACTAGACCAAGTGTCTCAAGTTGGTGACAATGTGTTATCATTGTAAACCATATGTGCTTGAAAATAAGAGAGTACTTTACTCTCATGGTTTGAATGCAAGTACTTGAACAAGTGGCAATTACCAAGTACCAAGTTGTTACAAGAACGTAACATGGGTGTTCAAAGTTAGAAAAGCATATCCATCCTAGTCATTTATTGACTTAGTAAGTTATTATTTTATGATCAAGTATTCTTGAAAATTCAAACAAGTTGGTCAAAAGTTAGTTAAGTGTTAAACCTTAGGTCAAGGTTGTTTCCAAGTTGAGTTAGAGGTGTCTCAACATATGATTTTATTTCTTAAGGAAGTGCTTGAAATATTTCAAACTTTGACCAAAGTAATGCAGAATTATCTGCTTGCATTGGTTGGTTCATTGTGATTTAGATTGCATATCTAGTCAAATTGTCCATACTTAGTTAGAGAAGTCTAAAGTTGTATGGTTGATTGGTTATGTAAGACACAACACTAGAAACTCAAATGAAAGACTTGTGGGTTCCTTAGATTATACTCTTCGTGAAGGGTAGAGCCACTTCTAGTTGGAAGGTGTGTGAGGGATCATCAGTCTATGGTTGGAGGTAAAGTGCTCGGGTGATGCTCTCTCTCTTGCAGACGACAATGCCGAGGCTTGTGAAACAAAAGCATTGTCCATATATGAAAGACTTGACCTTGTAACTATATTTTTTTGTATTAGATATAGTTTGAGCAAAAAAATTACAAGATGTTGAGCTGTAGTACTATTGCACTGACCCCCCCATTACAATATTATCTTGACCCCTTACATAGCTATATATTGTTTCAAATTTTTACATTGCCACTGTACAAATATACAACATATACAACATGCATAATCAAAGAGGACTATCCATAGAAAAAAGGATATGACTATGAGTATTCCAAAACTACTTGTATCCTAGATCGGTGGCCACTTGCATTGCAAATCAAGTGTACATAAGTACCAAAACTACCAAAAAAGAACCATACCAACTTAAATGGACATCTTACTGGCTTTATTCATGAGCCAACACCTGAAAGAGAATATATTTGGAGGTCATATTGTGCTATCAAAAAGGAACACAAATTGGTGGTCTTGATGGTGCTACACACTCTCTGCGGACCAAATTCTTCATTCTCAAAAGAGCTCCTGCTGCCTCAACTTCATCCCTGGTAAAGTACTCAATGCTAAGAAGTGGTGGAACATCCTCCTCCTATATATCCTTGCTTATCTTTTCATTAAAATATTTCTACAAAACATCCAAGGCCTTGAGGAAGATTTCAGTAGTGTGTTGCCAACTGTGCCCAAAATTGACCTCATGAAGGTTGATTGGCATTGTACCATCCTCCAGAAACTTTAATTTGAACTTGGACACTTTTACTATCATTGAAACCTCCAAAACAATATTATAGAATGTAAGTCTTTTATCAAAATTAGTAAGTTCCCTCTTAATCCCATTGAATCTTTCATCATTTCTCGCTTTCCAAATGCCCCAAAGAATTTCAGTAGCCACATAGTTCCAAAATAATGTTATTTCTTTCCCAATTTTATTATTTTTTAGTAAAAGAATTTTTTCAGGTCTTGGTTTACAACTTGTGTCCCATATGTCTTAATTATGACAAAAAAGATTCCAGATTTCCTTTGTATATATACAATCAAAGAATGTGTGTGTTATTATTTTAGGAACCCTACATAGGCTACAAATTTCCATGTCATCAAAAATTATTTTACAAGGCAACCTCTACATGATTAATAGCCATTTGAAGCATGCCTTCTTTGGCTCAATTATATTTGTCCAGTTATTTCTCAACACCTTTGTCCATTCATTCTTTCCCATCCTAAGGTTCCACACTTTGTTTAAGTGGTTAAAAGTCTCCTACTAGTTAGTAAGTGTGGTATAAACTATTTTGTCATTAACTTTGGTGAGTATAGTGCCTTCACTCTACTTAAATTCCTTATACTATTCGCTATTGTACAAACACTTGACTAGGAAGTTAAATCCCTTACAAGATTCTTTTAAGACCGAGTAAGTTTTCCATTTGGTAATGGAATATTGTATTTTTCACTTAACTGATTCCAATCTTTTAAAGTACCTTCTTCAAAAATATCAAAAAAGGTCTTTATAACTTTTCTAGCCCATGTCTTGGTCGAGCATCCTTGTAGGAGTGCTAGGGGCTTGCCATTGTGAACCAAATTCCACTAAATTGATCTCTGCATGCATAAAGTATTGTTTGAGTAAAACTGAGAGTTCAAAACATGCTCTTTGATATGTTCCCATGCTTTCTAGATGATCTTGAATACCACTGACTCTTCAGGAGCTATAGGGTGGCTGTTGCTAAGAAGATCACTTAGGGGGAGACCTTTCCAAGCCTTTGCATGCTTGGGTGTTGCCCTTTGTATGTTATTCCTGACCAAGACTTTCCAAGGCTCTTCCCCCTCTAATGCTTTGAAGATCCACTTGGTTTCCAAGGCTATCCCTTGAGTTTTGAGGTATTTTAGACCCAACCTACCTTTTTCTTTACTCAAGCAACACCATTCCTATCTCACATGTTTATTTTTCTTCCCTTTCACATCTAACCATAGAAAAATTCTTATTTTTTTCTGAATTTCATTAGTTTGATAACTACTAAACAACCACATTGAAGCAAAGTATAGACTGTAGGAGGAAAGTATTTTTTGGCAAATCTGAATTCGTTCTAATAGAGATAGGAAATGCCTATTCCATTTACCAATTTTCTTGTCAATTTTCCCTTGGATCCAAAGTCACGTCTCTTTTAGGTTTAGATTAACTGCAAAGGGTATGCCTAGATATCTGACTTTGTTTTGGGGCCACCCCATTGCATATTGAATTTGGATACCCAATTTGGGGGTTTCTCTTGCCACCCTAGCATAGTTGATTTAGCAAGGGATATTTTTTCTCTAGAAGCAACACAAAATGTACCAAGTTTTTCCATTAGATTAGACATATTGCTTTCATTTAATTGAAGGAAAAGTGTAGTGTCATATGCAAATTGAATGTTAAGCAATTCACTTTGGTTAGGAAAATAAATTAAAATTTACCTTTGGCAAGGAATTATCTGCTCTGAGGATATAGTGCAAAGCATCAGAGCAATAATAAACAAAGCAGGGGTAAGGGGAAGCCCTATCTGATTGACCTTTTTGGAGCAAACTATTCTGTAAGAGAGCCATTAACATCAACCTATGCCACTGCATCCCTGAAGAGAGTAACCACCATCTTGCAAAATGCTTTTGAAATACCAAAGTCTTCCAACATTAATTTGATAAAGGCCCACTCAACCCTTTCATAAGCTTTTTCAAAATCTAGTAGAACCATTTCCACCTCTTGACTAGAATCCCTTGCCCACTCCATTAATTCCCAACTAGTAATTAGGTTCTCAAGAATGTATCTACCTTAAATAAACCTTCTTTGGGTGTTGATAAACTTTGGGAGGATTTTTTATAGCCTCCTTGCTAAGACCTTAGTAAGGATTTTGTATGATACATTTAACAGGGTTATCGGTCTCTAGTTCTTAATCAGTGTTTTGTCCCCTTCCTTAGAAAGTAGCTTTATGATGCCCTTGTTTATGGTTTTTCCCAGAGATCCCTTTTCCAAAGCCTCCTTGTACACTAGGAACAAATCCTATATAATACAATCACTGAATACCTTATAGAACTTAGCTGGTAGCCCTTCTGCACCAGGGGTTTTGTCATTCTGTAAAGAGTCTATTGCTTTTCTGATTTCCCCTTTTGAGATATCCTTGCACAGATTGCTTGCTTCCCCTTCCTCAATATTTTTTGGGATGATGCTTTTTATAAGGTTCCTTGCACTAGAGCATCCCTACCCATTGCTTTCAGAGGTGAACATGTTTTTGTAGAAATTGAAAAAGTGCCCTTTGATGTCTTCTTGCTTGGTGAAGACTACCCCATCTAATTGCACTTGTTTTATATGTCCTTTGATGACCTTTTCCTTTAGGTATCCTAAGAAGAATTTAGATCCTTTGTCTCCATTCTCAAGCCAATTGAGTTTGGATCTTACTTTGAGCCCTTGGATTTTGCAATTCTAGAGCTTCCTTAAATAATATTTGGCAGATCTAATCCTATTCCCAAGACCTTCATCCTCAAGGTCTTTTTGAAGAGAAGCTTAATATTGCAACATGTCTTGTTGGAGGAGTCCCTCCTTTCTTCTTCTATCCAAGGCCTTTTTTTTCCTATCACCTAAAACAACGTTTTCCAACCATTGGTGTTCAACTCCCATCTTTCGATGGCACTCAAGCATTTTTTCATCCATTGGTTTATTTTCCTGAGAGACATTATTTCCTCCACACAATCACTATCCTAAAGGAGCTTGGTGTTGAGGAGGAATCCCTCCCTTTTTTCTTTCACCCTTATGCCCATTTTTTAGGATTGCTCTTACTTTTATGGGGTGGTGGTCAGAGAGAGTATAGGGATTAACTTCAACTTTAAACCCATCCCTTAGAGAGTCATAAATAAAATGGTCTTCATTCAGGTAGAACATGTCCAAGTGATAGTAGATCTATTTATTACTTTTTTGAGCATTGCACCAGGTATACCAAATGTTAGGAAAGTCTTTTTTTTTTCCCTTCTATGAGGTCCACCAACTTCAGTTTGGAATTAATTTTTTACTAGAAGAGTCTCTCATTACCATTCCAATCCATATCCACCCCACCAAATTTATCTTCCATATTTTCCACCATGTTGAAATCCCCTCCTAGGATCCAAGGTATGCTTTCCATATCACATAGGCTTTTCCACAACTTGATTCTTTCACCATACTCATTTGGTACATAGATGGAATAGATCCTCAATGAGGTGCCATCCTTTTTCAAAGAGATCCACACAACCTTGTTATTGGGGGAGATCCAAAAGTTAAAGAAATATTGACTCCAAAATTTTGAGATGAGGATGGCAGCCTCTCCTTTTCCCTTCTCATGTTGAGTGGAAAAGTGAGAAGCATCCCTCTAGATGAAAATGAGACTAGTTTCTAGAGAAAAAGAAATAGATTTGAGCTCCTGCAAGAGCACTACATCCTTGTTTCTAAATTAATTCAAGAACCTTCTTACAATCTGTTTCTATTAGGGGATTCTAATCCCCTTACATTCCATGAGATGCAGTTAAGGGTCATTAGATTCCATTGGGGGGGGGTAGAGTCCTTTTTAGGTCTAAAATTTTTAAAATATTTGGGCACCTTTAATTTTGTTTCCACCCTTTTGGGCACAAGGCTTGGAATAATTGCACTCATTTTCTCTCTCTTTTGATTTGGGAGGGTTTTTAAATTTCCTTTCCCTATTGGGATTATGGATTCTTTTTCTTTTCTTGGCTTGCCCCTAGGTCTATGGGTTTGCTCACCTTTAAGGGTTCCTTTCCCCTAGTAGCTCCCTTAGGTGCCAATTCTCCATCCACCTTTAAGGAATCAGACTCACCCTTAGTATCATTAATGCTTGAATTAGCTAGGAAAGCATGGGAACCTTCACTTGTACATTTTCCAACACTTCCAAGATTAAAGGTTAGGAACTTTCTACATAGTTCACTCCTTCGTTATTGTCCCTCCCATTGGAATTAGCATCTAACACACCCCTATCATTTGAAGTATCATCGGTGCATTGATTACAAGGGTTGGAGGGGTTGACCTCTTCTTCCTATCCCACCACTTCAACTTATTGACTTGTAACTAGTCCATCGGTGGTACCCTGCTGTACAAGGATGGGAAGAACCCTAGTTTCAAATGTAGAGATTTTTTTTTAACATTGTTCAGATTCTCAATGCTCACTAAGTCCTCTTTGTTACCAAATTCAATCTTGTACAACTTAATTTTTTTGAGAAAGAAGGTTTGATTTTCGGGTTCACCATCATTTAGCATCCCTCCTTCCAATTCAATCCTTTTTAGTTTGTTTAGAGCTAATTGTTGCTCATTTTCCTATTTCCTAAATCATTAGGATTAGCCAAGGTGCAAGCGGATTCCAGAGGAGGATTCCCCATGAAATTTAAAATATGGGGCTCAATAGATGATAGAGGAACTGAAGCATTTAACACTTTTATGAGGGGGGGTCTTTATTCTTCCAAATTCGCTCCTAACAATTTCTGCTTCTTTGATTTCTTTATAGGATTGATAGTTTGTTCCAATACCACCATCAGTTTCCATATTATCATAGAGCACCCCAACATTCTCATCCATGCATTGTGAAGAAATTTCTAAGAGATCATCCCTTGTTAGGGAGTCCAACTCAGCCAACTCACTACTTTTTTCCCCACTTTCATTTAGGGTTTCAACTAATTCATTACTTCCCTAGAGTTTTCTTTTCCATTTTCAACATTTGGCAATGCCAATATCTAGATCTTCGTTTAGGGTTTCTAGCATCTTTTCGTTGTTTTTAGTAGTTTCAGTTAGGGCATCATTGTTCTTTAAAATTCTAGAGTTAACTAGGGTATCCTTTTCGACACCCAAGTCCATGGTATTTCCTTCTCTAGAGTTTTTGACCATCCCTTCAAGAGGGTTATGACCAGTGCCAACATTTCTAGTATTAGGTTTTGAACCATAGTTTTTTTTAACTATTAGAGGGTAATTTTTCCTTACATGCCTCACCTTCTGATAGAGCTAGAACACATATAATCTGTTGAGCACCTCTAAAGCAAATTCAAAGTTGCCATTATCAATTTTTAACAATAGGATGTCAACCCCAAGGAGAATCAAGACAAGAGCCCTTACATATGTGTGGGAGGGCAGATTTGGTATCATTTTTGAAAACTAAACCATAGGGCTCCAACAATAGCGGAATAAAATTCAAAACCCTTGGTGGCACATTCCTTATGACCACCCACCTAGGGCTCGAGAGAGCCGAAATTTCTTCATTTAGGGTCTCTGGTGACCAAGCCAACACCCTAAACACAATTTTCCCAATAATCCAAAACTGTTTGTTGATTACCCTAGTTTTCATTTCATGATTTTTGAAAAAAATGACAAACAATCCTTTTTGTATCATCTTCCAATATGAGAAATTGATTCCTAGTCTTTTCCCTAGACATCAACCAACCATGAATCCATGTATTTTCTTGCTGAGACTTTATTAATGTCCACGATGGCCAAAAAACCCCCAAAATTTTTAAGTTTAACATCCTCATAAAGAACTTTGCATAAATCAAAATTCAGAGACATGATGTCAATTCTAGGGGTTTCAGGAGTGCACTTACCTCTCCTGTGTCCCCCATCTTTTCCTCCACTGCATGACTCCACAATAAACCTAGCCTCTACTGGGTAGACCACCTTCTCACCAACAATAATATCCCTAAACGTTCTATCTTGCACACAGCCGAAAAACCCTCCATTTTGAATTTTAGGGTTGTCTTTGGGGGATCCGTATCCCCATCCATTACGAATTGCCAGAATTCAACCAACCTCACATGAGCTAAGATAGGAGATTAAAGGTTTCCCATGGGAAACATGAGACAAGTGAGGACTACCCCAGAGGAATGTACTTTCACAACTAGAGTAATGTATGGAGGAGGGCCGGGCCTCCTCCACCCACATGCGAGAAGCCTACCACCAGTCACTTCGGCCTCAAGACTTGTTGCAAAGCAAACTTTTTTTCCCTATCAATTCTACATAAGACAAATTTTTTCTTGTAACTTTATTGTAATATTTAAACTTGTATACTTGAAAATTTATCATGTATGAATTGTAATTGAAAAGTTATATCTCATTTTCAAGTTGAAATTTAATGAAGTTAAAATTCAAAAGTTGTTTTATACTTTCATATTTGATCATGTGCAATAACTGATAATGATTTTTTTTTTTTACATTCCTATTTTTAAGGAAATTATTTAATTTAATTCTAAGGTAAAAAAACCTAAGTAATTCCTTTGTAGTATGATTTAGTACATGTTACATATGGTATTAGAGCTACTGGGTTCAACACATAGACCTATGAGTTGCAAGGAAGCTAAGGTAGCAGAACAACTTCCTACACTATTCTTGAGAGGTGAATAATGCAAAATTTTTATAGATATTTAATAATATAGAAAGTTAACAAAAATAAACACAAATATTATGCATACCACAATGCAATGATTCACATGGGTAAAACCCTTTTGGGAGAAAAACCCCACACTCCAAAATATTCCCTATATATTATTCAAAAATCACAAAGATTACAATATACTTGTAGAGGAAGCTTCTCATAGGAGTATCACCAACTAGAGATCTAGAGGGAACACAACCTCTATTAGACTCTCAGAATACATCAAATATCCAATCGTAATACAATGCCCTCATAAAATAGGGTTACCTTCTAGGGAAAGTCAAGCTAATAAAATATCTACCGTCAGATCTAAGACCTAATGATAACAGTCCAAATTTATAATAATAAAATATAAGTAAAATTTTCCTTTCAGGGGCATTGCCCTTGGACCTGTTGTCATCATATGAACAATACCTTATGCATCAACAGTAAATTATGTAATTGCAAGGTTGAGACACATTTTCCCAACATGAGCTAATTGAAATTTTTTTCTCAAAGATTAATATTACCTAATGTTTGAAATATTCTTATGCTAGAATGGTAAGAATAAGGAAAACTACTAGGAAGTCAATACCTAGAAACTTGCCTAGTCTAGTGGCTAAAAAGGAGTCATCTTCAGAGGTAAAACTCCTTGAAAACATCAAATACACTAGGGGTTCATGGCTCATTAACTCCAAAACCTTAGTTGACAAACTTAAGCGTATTAAGCTGAAAAAGAAAGTATGGATGAAAGTGAAAAAGAAGGCCATTATACCCATCTCTTTTGTCAAACCAACCAAACTATTTGCACATAGGGAAATGCCTTTTGGTTGTGGTCTAAATGCACCTAAGATAGAAAAGGAGGATATGGAGAATTACTTGCATGTACATCCACCCTCCAATTTTGTATTAGTTGACTTTGAGGGTGAGAAAGAACTCGAGGAGATACCACTTTCTAATAGTGACCTATAGTTGCAAATGGTCAAAAGTTTTTGTACTAAATAAGGATATTATATAAATCCATTAAATAATATAATAAGTTTTGAAATATTGCAAAATATCTCTCTCTTGGATTAAGAAAAATGTATGAGTATTGTTTATTATTTATAATACAATGCTAAATTAGAGGTTCTAATTAAATGCATAAAATGAAACTTTAGGTGAAGTAGAAAAATAAACATGGTGCAAACCAAAACTAACCTTGGAGGAAGTTAGGAGGCATCCCATCCCTCTGATAATACTAATACAAAACTAGAGAAAATTTTGGCAATTTTAAACGAAAAAAGGGATAGAATTGACACCCTGGAGCAAGAGGTTAGGGGCCTAGGTAGGCCCGAAAGAGAAATTTTAGCATCTCTTGAAGGAGAAGATGATAACAGGCATGAGTGCACCACCCAAAGTTGGTGTGGTGAAAAAAATCTGATTTGAGAGCTGATAATGAGAAGAGAAATCATTTAGCTCTTGAGTTATCCAGTTACATGAAAAAGCTAACCCCACCAAAGTTCAATGGAATGGTGAGAGGTGATGCAACAGAGGCCCAACTCATTGAAATAGAGAAGTATTTCAAAATAAGAAATTATTTCAAAGTTACTAAGGTAGTTTGGGTAGCCAACTAGTTGTTAGGAGAAGCATCCACTTGATGGATGAACAAGAAAATGTAATTAGGGTTAAGTTCATTGAGCTTAAATTGGGATTAGTTTGTAACCATTTTTAGGAAAATATGGTTACCACAACTATTCTTCGACCAAAATATTATTGATTTCCAAAATCTGCGACAAGGAGACTTGTCGATAGTGGAGTACTAAGAAAGGTTTATTTGTCCACTAAAATGTGCCCCAGTACCAAAAATATGAAAGGTTTAGGATAAGGAAATTCATCATAGGGATGAATACCAAAATTGGAGGAGAAGTGGAGGAGAAGTAGATGTCCATGGTCTTGCAACAATGGACCAAGTTTTTGAAAAATTAATAAAGCAGGAAAAAAAGTTGAATTCTATATTTGCTTATCAACAGAAGAACCGTAAAAAGTTCAATTAGTCACAATTATCCCAATATTTCAAGAAGAGGAATGATAAGCAGGAGTCTAAAAATAAAAATGGTAAGGGATTCCACAATAATCAAAATGAAACTAAGAGTGAGAAGAAGAACAACAATAACTTTAGAAAGAATGGAGACAATTTGAGGAAGCCTCTTGAAAGGTGAGGATCTCCGGGATGATTTTTTTCATGTGGAGGAGATCATTATGCAGATAAATGCTCGAATAAGTCTCAAGGAGCTCAGCCTCGTGGTAATCCCTTACCTACTCAATAGACAAAATTTCAACAAAGGATCCATGCAACATTGGATAACTAGCAAGCGAAGTAAAATATTACTCTGATTGAAACAACAAGTACATTGTTTGGTGTCCCTCTTTCAATTTTAATTAACATTTATGCAACTAAAAATTTTATCCCACCAAGATTAATAGATAATTTTCCCAGAAGAGCTGGTTATATGGAAAAATCCTGGTTAGTAGAGTGTGCTAACTAGATAAAAGCACAGGGAGAGCAATGCATGTTTGAAGCCAAGGTTGATCTTCCAAGTTTTTCAATGACAGTGAACTTATATGTAGCACCTTTAGGTTTCTATGATGTTGTCTTAGGAATAAGTTGGTTGTGGAGGCATAGAGCTAAGGTAGACTATTTTGCAAAAAAGGTAGTCTCTGGATGACCTAGGGAACAAAATTTTTCTACAATGCGCTCCAAGAGAAGTTAAGGCAAATATCTACTGTGCAACTAAAGAGGGCCAAGCAAAAAGGGTGTCAAATCTTTGCGGTAAAAAATGGAGAAGTTAGAAGATTTGAAGGAGTTTATCTTCCAAGATGAATTAATGTATTACACAAGTCTCATAAAATACAAGGGATTGAAGATGGGGACCTTATGGATCAAGGAAAACCTGATATGGAAAATTACTCATTTCTTCAAGATTTTGAGGATGTGTTTCCACATGAACTTCCCAGATTACCTCCTAAAAGGGATTTTTATTTTTCTATAGATAAAATTTCAGTTTCAAAACCAATCTCCAAATATCCATACTGAATGACCACAACGGAATTGATGGAATTGAAGGATCAGTTGCAGGAACTGTTAGCTAAAGGATTGATTAGACCTTGTGTTTCACCTTGGGGAGTGCTAGTGATCTTTGTTAAAAAGAAGGATAGTACCTAGCGCTTATGTATAGACTATCATATGCTTAACAAAGGAATGATAAAGAGCATAAATGCTTTACCACGTATTGATGATATTTTCAATCAAATATGTGGGGAAAAAGTATTTTCAAAGATTGATCTATGATTTGGTACCATTAGTTAAGGCTCAATAATGAAGATATTCACAAAATATCCTTCAAAACAAGGTATGGGCACTATGAATTCACAATCTTACCTTTTGGACTAACGAATACCACTATAGCATTCATGAATTTGATGGAAATTATATTTACATATTGCCTGGATAAGTTTGTTTTAGTGTTTTTGGATGACATTCTTGGGTAAATGTATAAAGCTGTGTCACACTTTCAGACAACTTATTAGCACAAGTGAAATTTAGTATTTATAACTAAAAATTAATTTTGGTCAAACATATGATCTGGTAAGATTTATTCTAGATAAGTTAAATATGTCCACAATTTTTCCAACTAAAATTATTGGCTAAATGCATATTTAGCACCACTTTGAGGCCAACTTACTAAAGAAATGATATTATTTGAAAATTTTAATGTTTCAACAACTACTCATATAAATAACATTTTTAAAAAAATGTAAAAATACCCTTTTGTAGATCCATAAGTGTAGTTTTCATATATATATATATATATATCTATTTTAATAGTTCAATTATTATTTATATTTTATATTTTATTTTTTTATTGAAAGTAGGTTATTAGCACAAAAATATTAGGTTGATTACCATGTCAATAAAAATACTAAAACTTATTAATATTATTTTTTTAAAAATGTGATGCCCTAGATAAAAGAATCTAGATTAAGCTAGTATAATTTTTTTTTCATTTTAGATAAATATTTAATATAAAAGTTGATGTTGACTGGAAACAACTATTTTTTAATACATGCACATTTAAATATTTATTTAAAATACATATTTATTAAAATTTCAAAAAATAATATCCATGCCCTAAAGTTTCAAGTTATAAATATACATAAAAAATTTGAAGGGAAAAAAAGAAAATTTACTATATAAAGCATGACGTCTCATGTAACATCATTTTTCAGCATTTTATCAACAACTAAATTATAGTGTTAATTTATAAAAAACAATATTCAAATAATTTTTAAATTTTATAAGGAAAATACTAACATAAAATATAATAAAAAATACACATTTTATTAGTTTATATAATTTCAGAATTCAAAACATATATACCACTTTCTAGTGATTCAAGTTTAAAAGTTAGATAAGTGTTGGTTGTTTCCTTTATAAAAGTGTTACACAACTTTGTACTTTTACCCTCTTATATTTTCTAAGAATGAGGAGGAATATTTCCAACATTTGTAGTTTGTTCTTCAACATTTGAGAGAGCACAAATTGTATGGAAAGCTCTCAAAATATACTTTCTTTTAGAAAGAAGTATAGTATTTGGGTCATGCAATTTCAGTAGTAGATCTAGCAAAGATCAAAGCCATTTTTAGGTGGCCTGTACAAAAAATGTGCACGAAGTCCTTAGTTTCATGGGTTTAGCAAGCTATTATAGAAAGTTTGTGTCTAACTTTTCTAAGATTACCAATCCCATCACTTCTTTGCAAAGAAAAGGTAAATGATTTGATTGGTCAAAAAAATGTTAGGAGGCATTTGATCAATTAAAAATGAAATTAAATTCGATTTCAATATTGAAAGTCCTTGATCTAGAAGGCCATTTTGAAGTTATTACCAATGCCTTGGGAGAAGGATTAGGTGGGGTGCTTATGCAAGAAGGGTGAGTTAATGCCTATGAGTTAAGGAAATTAAAGACATATATGAGCAGAATTATGCTCCTCATGATCTTGAATTGGTAACAATTGTGCATGCATTGCAAATGTGGCAGCATTATTTGCTAGGAAAACCTTCTGAGTTGAGGTCAAACCATCAAGGTCTTAAATATTTATTCAACCAACCACATCTCAACGCTCGACATAGAATATGGTTAGAGTTGATATTTGATTATGATTATGAGATCAGTTATATTAAGGGCAAGGAAAATTGAGTAGTGGATGCTCAGACTTGAAGGAGACACATTTCCTCATTGATCTCTATTCACTAAGATTTCAAAAACTAAGTATTACAAAATTCCATGGGAGATGAGTACTATGAGCAAGTTAAGAAATCTCTCTAAGATAATCCTCAAGATTCAAGGTATGATGGGTTCTATTTTGAACTGGAGATGGTTTGTTAAGGTTCAAAGTAAGAATGCACATTTTGAACTCCGAGGAGTTAAGAAATATGGCATGGAAATAAGTTCATTCTGCACCATATTTAGGAGATCCTAGAGTTACAAAACTTCTAGTAGATGTGAAACTACTATATTTATGGAAAGGAATGAAGAGGGATGTTGTAATATTTGTAGTCGATGTCTAGAATGCCAGAGGGTAAAAGCTGAACATCATCACTTGGCAAGAATTCTGTATCCTCATGAGATTCCTAGAGTAGAAGTGGCAAATCATCATTATGGATTTTGTACAAGGTCTTCCTATGTCTAGAAATAGGCATAATGCTATTCTGGTAGTGGTGGATAGACTCACCAAGGTAGCTCACTTTATATCTTCAAATCTAACAGATGGAGCATTAGTCATAGCTCTTAAGTTTGTTTAGGTTGCACAAAGTTCCTGAGAAGATCATCTTAGATAGGGATGCACACATGATGTCAAGGTTTTAGGAAACCTTATTTTCCTCACTTGGAATTCAATTGAATATAATCTTATCTTATCACCCTAAGACATATGGTCAGATTGAAAGAGTAAACCAAGTTTTGGAAGATTTTTTGAGGATGTATTGCATGGATCAACAATACTAATGGGAGGATTATCTTCTGCTTGTAGAATTTTCTTACAACAATTCCTATCATTCTGTAATAAAGATGGATCCATTTGAAGCATTACATGGAAGAAAGTTTTGAACTCCTATATAAGTTGGGATAAACTAGAATATAGGATTAGCCTTGGTTAAGAAATGTTGTAAAAGATGGAAGAGCAAATCAAGTTGATCAAGAAAATATTGATGAAGGGGAATGATAAATAAAAAACTATGCTGATGCTAAGTGTACATCGAGACATATCTTAGTAGGAGAAAAAATTATTTTGTGAGTCAAACCCTAGAAGAATTCCATAAAGTTGGAAAGTCATCCAAACTAGCTCCTTAATATGTGGGTTCCTTCAAAGTTCTTGAAGTGTGTGGACACAAAAAAAAGTATCCTTTTTTCCTTGATATGGGAATAATTGATTACAAATTGGACTTAATGAGGCCTTGATTTGGTGTTGTGAGGTGTTTTACACATCCACACTAGGTCTCAAGGACCCTTGAAAATTGAATAAAATGCACTTAACGATGTCTTGTAAAGGTGTTGTAAAAGACTTTCATGCCTCTCTAGACTTAATGGACCCATCTTTCCCTAATTCAATGTTATAAAATATATTTAATTGCATCTTCACACCGATCTAGAAGGCTTGTGAATTAAACTTAACTCTAATCTAGTGTTGTAATGTGTCCTACACATTCACATTGGATGTTGTGCCTTTCTAGGCTATGTGGACCCTATTTTAATGTTGTAAAGTGTATTTAATCACATTTTCATATTGAATTTTGTGTCCCAAGCCCTAATTATTATTTTTATAATCATTAATAGGAACCTATGACCCCATATTGTGCATCCCGAGGCATAATTTGATGAAATAACTGACAAAATCACCATATAAACCTTATTTCCTTCCTGGCATTCTAGCTATTAAAAGTGCCCCTCTGGGACTAATTCTCCCATCTGGGTGAATGATTCCCTACTAGGTGGGACTAATTCACCCAAGGTGGTGAATTAGTACCATTTGAGTCATTTTTGAGTTTTGAGTTGGAAAAAATAGGTTTTAATTTTAATTTTTCTCCAAGTCAGCCTTAGGGATTACATTAATAGGAAAATAAGGTGAATTTCCTATAAATACAAGTCTCTAAACCCTAATTCACATCTCTTATTTTTATTTTCGCATATCTTTCATCATTCATTCATCATTTTTCTTCCATCTCAAGTTAAGCAAGCTAGGGTTTTATCATTCCAAGTCATTGAAGATCAATTTTCAAACATTCAAGGGCAGAATCTTCATGTCTTTTTACAAAAATTCAAGATCAATCTTCATGGAAAGGTATTAGCTCCATTGTTTCATGCTTCATTACATTCTTTCTTCATTTGGGTTTAATTACCTCAAAGGGGTTTGACCAAGGAAAACCCCCATGCCCTAACATTCAACATTTTTCCTTCTTTTCTTGTGTGTTTGTAGATTTGGGTATCTTGAAGGCTTGGAAATCATTGAAGATCAAGTTGCAAAGTTGTTGAAGAAATCTCCTTGTTGACCAAGTCAAAATATCAACAAAAAGTCACTTTCAGTGCCGAAAATTAGACTTTCAAAGGCAAACACCTATCAAGAACCAAAGAGGTGCTTTTGTTTCCACTTTTGAATTCTCAAAAATTCAAAAGTGGACTGATTCACCATCAGTGGTGAATGAGTCCCACTACTAGGCTCGAAAAAGGTTTTCTACAGTTTTGGATACCCATTTGTCCGAAACAGGCTCTAGAATAGTTTCTTAGATTTGGGACTAATTCACCCAAAATGGTGAATGAGTCCCTGTAGGCTAAATTTTCAACATCAAAAACATTTAAAAAGTCATTTCCAATCTCCAACAAGTTCTTAGGTGCACACCTTCAATTTCACCCATTTCTGTTACAATTTACTTTCATTTCTAAGTCTTTTTGCATATCATAATGTGTTTTCCAACAACTTGCATTTTCTTATGTTTCACTTAATAATCAATATCTTTCTTTAGTTTTCTACATTTAGATCAACTTATTTAGAAACATTTCACCCATCCTTGTATCAATCTTGAGTGTAGACATTGCCCATTTTGGCCCAATCTTTCCTCCTTTTAGGTGAAAAACCCTAGGAGTATAAAGCATTAGGATGCCAAAATATTTGTCCACATTTTGGTGAACCCGACCTTAGAACATCAAATTTTCTGATTTTGGAGTCCATAATCATCCTAGAATTAGCTTGCATTGCATATTGCATTAGTTAAGTTGCATTCTAGGGTCTCAAATTTTGCATTAGTGAAAGTGCATATAGGTTGCATTCTTGAATCTTAATTTAATTGAGAATTTTTGAAATTTTGCATTTACCTCTTAGGTTTGCATCATACAACATCAAAAGCATCAAAACCAATTGAAAATTTCTAATTTTTTTGAAAAAACCCTAACTAGAACTCATTCGTCATCCTGGGCGAATCAATCCCAATCCAAAATTTTCACTGTCAGTTACAACACCAAAACCTCATTTTTGTGCTTCCTAAGCCTCCTAGTACCATATACTATAATTCTATAACGTTCCAGGAACATTTTTTTTATGCATCTCGCTCAAAAACATCAATTTAGGGTACTCATTTCAAAATCATTCCAATCTAAAGCATCATTAGATCTGAAAAATGCTCACATTTATGAAGTTTTGCATAACATGTATAAAATTACTTTTCACTTTTGTATACACAATGTTTCTATTTATAAAACTTTGCATAATTTTGATAAAATTACTTTTCATTTTGGGATGTAAATTGTTTTCATTCTTAAAGTTTTACATATATTGGATAAAAATGTTGTGCATCTTTGGATATACATTGTTTACATTGTTGAAAAATTGCATGCAATGGTCACAAGTGCTTTTCGTTTTTGTTCAAACAATGTTACTATCTTACATATTTAGACATGTACTAAGAAACATTTCCTCTCCCCTCCCTATGAGAGTGTTTTTGTGAAAGAGACTACAACCTTGGACATTCCTAATGATCATATTTGTTCTTCTCAGGTAATATCTCTCCTATTGGTAAAGAAGATATTTTGGTAGAAGAATCAATTGACGAGAGTTGCGAGAATCCTAGTTGTTTCTCTCCTCTTACCTCTCCTAGTGGATAAAACATTAATGAACAAAAAAACATGACCATAGGCAATCATGACACTCACATTTGTTCTTCTCCTAGTATCTCTCCTAGTTGTGAAGAAGATAATTTGTTGTTAGAAAACACAATCGATGAAGATCATGAATATCTTAGTTGTCCCCCTTCACCTAGGAAAGAACTTATCGAGCAAGATAACTGAACCATTGATCATTCCCCTACTTGCAATGTAGTCATTTTAGAAGAACTAATCCATGAATGTCCACAACATTTGATTTGTAGTTCTCCTAAGAACTCTCCTCCTAGGGAGAATATCATGGTGCAAACAAATGAAAACAATAGTAATGTGTCTTCCTTAGATCACAAGGTGATTATAGAATCTAGATTACCCTTTATTAGACATACATCAAACCAAGACTGTTGAGGTTATGCATAAAAAAGTTTCCATTCAACCCCCTTCACTTAATGGACCTCATACATACCCCCTGGGACATCCTAAGAACCCTCTAATTCTCTACCCACTTTCACAAAAGCAACAAACTCAAAAACAACCTGAACACATCCTTTATCCCCCTTCACACAAACAAAAAACTCAAAACCAACTTGAACTCGTCCTTTCTCCCCCCATCACACAACCCTTAGACTCACAACAAACCCAAACTTATCCTCTACCCACCTCAGAATACTGTGTCACAATAATCGAGTCATAATACCATTTCTCATACATACAACACTAGAAACAATCCGTCACCACAACAACCAATGCCAACTTCCTTACCTTTTCCTAATTCTATACTGCCTACTGCCCCTCGATTAAGGGAGTATGATCTTATCAAACAAATTAAGAGCACTCCCACCAAGATATCCCTATGGGATTTACTTCAAAATTCACCTACCTACCACACTATGCTTTAAATGGCCTTACAACAAGTTCCTATCCCTTCTAATGCACAACCAAATGACATAGCAGCCATAATTACAGGATTGAATACTGACATTGCTTTCCACCAAAGTGAGCTCCCTCTTTTGGACGTGCAAAAAAATAACGAAGCTTTCCAAATAATCTCTTAATACAATACGGCGGGGATAAAGCGAACCCTTGTTGACAATGGATACACTCTTAATGTGTGTAGTGTAAACCTCTTGGATAGGCTTTGTGTGGATAGATAAAAAAATCAACCTGATTCTTTATCCATTAAGGGATTTGACAATATAGAAAAACAACCATTGGGTGTAATTACTCTCCCTATTATAGTTGGATAGGTTACATTGCAAACACCAATCCATGTCATTCCCCATAGTCTTTCATATAATATTCTTCTTGGATGACCATGGATTCATGAGATGAATGTAATGCCTTCCACTTTTCATTGAAAAATGAAATACATTTACAAAAAAAAAGTATGCACCCTTGATGCTGATCCTGAACCCTACAGTTGTTTAAACATTGAGAAAAGCAAGGAAAATCCCTTGAAAACATTAACAACAACTACACAAGTGGAACCCATCCAACCAACAAACACAGACAAACATATTGAACAATCCACAAAGTTATTAGAAGATGATTGGGGTTCCCTAGACTTCACACCAACATTCATGGGAGAATACAAGATCATACATAGAGACTTTGACAAGGGAAACAAAACAATAATGAAAAACTCAGAAAATCCTTTGAAAGCATCCACCTCAACCACCTTAGACCAAAACACAACCAATTACACAACAACCTTTGACAACAATGACCAACACCCTGATCCACAAGCAATGAAAAAGATTTATGGAAAAGGTTATGAGCTTATGAAACAACTTGGATATAGTGGAAAAGGATGTGGTGCTAACGAACAAGGTATTCAAAACCCTATAGATCCTATCACACAACAAACAACTCACGGTCTTGGTTATTTTCCTTTGATAGAAGTAATCATGCCTTCACTCAACATCAACAATCTCACACAACATAATCCTAAATCAACCTTATCAGTTTTCCATCCTGAACTCCTCTACACCAGTGGTCTTGAAAGTCATCCTTTACACAACATGAAACAAAAAATGAACTCTTTGCTTAATGTCAATGTCATCTCGCAAGACACTAATGATTTGACTTCGTTAGATTTTACACCCTCCTATACACGAGATTCCAAAATCTTGTAATCCAAATAGTCTTGCGTAGGTATGAAATCTTGTACATCTAAGCAAGAAGTTTCTTTTTCACACACTACAATACCACCTTCTACTATTTATCAAGAGGGTATCTTGTCAAGAATTCTCCAAGATCACTTGATCACCCTTCCTCCAAGAACTTGAAAGAAATGTTACTACAAGAATTCATTTTGTGCATATCATAGTGTTCACAACCATTCTACTAATGAATGTAAGGCTTTGAGTAGTAAAATACAACATTTTAAAGAGATTGGTGTTCTTCCTTATGTGGGGGCACCTAATCTCTCTAATTGATACTGATTTTCACTCTCACTTGCATCTTATCAATCATTTTGGCTCACCCTTGTCTTGCACTAAGTGGGGGCAAGGAGTTCAATAGTCTTGTCCTCGTATGTCACTTTTCGTTGCCTCCTTTGGCTAGACGTTAACCTTTCATGTACATATAAGAGAAAGCTTGGGATTTGGACGACATGCCTTAAGTTGGATCACAAGTGACATACTACCTTCCTTCATGATGTAGATTATCCGAAACATATGACTTGGCATAGGGCTTTCCGACTAAGCTCTCATGAGCTCTTCTTCTACTTTAAAGCAATTTCTCATTGTAATGGTGTTAGAAACCGCTTTAAAGTGGGGGCATACATCGATACTCACATTTCATTGTGTGATTTTATTTTTCTTTCTATTTTCTCTCTTGGAAACATTAGGTACATTGTTACCCAAGATGAGAACATGCACTTGTCCTCTCTTGGAAACAAGATGAGACCATTTGCACTTTTCCTCTCTTGGAAACATTAAGCATGATGTTCCTTAATATGAGACCTTGCATGAACTAAAAAAAATACCTTTGAGCACACCTTACACTATTTTTGCATTTACAACAATTGTTATATGGCCACCTTGCATAATATAGCTTGCATGCCTGTGGTGCCATCCTGTTTGTCTACGAGTGTCAAGCATACAAAGTTTTCCTTACCTCATAGAGGTTGAAAAACATTTTCATTGTGGCACCTTATTAAATTTATCAGGAGGTATAACTTTGGTATGGTTGAGTGGGAAAGCCCATTATGAGGCATGACTTTTCCCCATAGCCACCTTGTGGATTTCTCACCTTGTGGACAACCAGAAGTTCCATGGCCCCAGAGTGAGTATGTTGTGGATTTCTCACCCCATGGACAACTAGAAGTTTCGTGGCCCTAGAGTGAGTGTACTTAGGACTTCTCACCTAATGGATAGCCAAGAGTTCCGTCACCTCAGAGTGAGTATGAATTTTTGGACAAAAAACCTAGATCTAATCCACAACGGGCTGGAAAAATGATCAAAGTTTGATCCACCTTTTTATTTTTTCTTTTATATCCCTTCTAGTTCTTTCCATTGTATGATCATTTATATTTTCTTGTTCCAAATCATTCACCTTGTGTGTGTCCTTTCACGCTTATGTTGGTCTGACTTAGGATCTTAGATCCTAGGGGATTGCACAACCTCCTTTGATCTTTGTCATCCTTTGCAATCCACATTGGTATGATTGGACTTCCTTCTTGAATGTCTACTTTAGTGTGAGTTTGAAGAAAGTTCATCCTCTCACTAAAGTGGGGGCTAATTGTAGACATGAAAAAAGTATCATTTTTTGCTTGCTTGGTATGGGAATAATTGATGACAAATTGGACTTACTGAGGCCTTGATTTGGTGTTGTGAGGTGTTTTACACATCCATGCTAGGCCTTGGAACCTTGCAAATTGAATAAAATGCACTTAAAAATGTCTTGTAAGGTGTTGTAAAAGACTTTCATGCCTCTCTAGACTTAATGGACCCATCTTTCCCTAGTTCAATATTATAAAATATATTTAATTGCATCTTCACATCAATCTAGAAGGCTTGTGAATTATCTTAACTCTAATCTAGTGTTGTAATGTGTCCTACACTTTTGCATTGGATGTTGTGCCTTTCTAGGCTATGTGAACCCTATTTTAATGTTGTAAAGTGTATTTAATCACACTTTCACATTGAATTTTGTGTCCCAAGCCCTAATTATCTTTTATATCATCATTAATAGGCCCCTATGACCCCATATTGTGCATCCCGAGGCATAATTTGATGAAATAACCGACAAAATCACCATATAAACCTTATTTGAACCTTACTTCTTGGCATTCCAACTATTA
This sequence comes from Sequoia sempervirens, assembly GCA_007258455.2. Taxonomy (NCBI): domain Eukaryota; kingdom Viridiplantae; phylum Streptophyta; class Pinopsida; order Cupressales; family Cupressaceae; genus Sequoia; species Sequoia sempervirens. The sequence continues at coordinate 166,481,715 of VDFB02047230.1, forward strand.
AAAGGGCCCCTTTGGGACTAATTTTCCCATATGGGTGAATGAGTCCCTACGAGGTGGGACTAATTCACCCAAGGTGGCGAATCAGTCCCATTTGGGCTATTTTTGAGTTTTGAGCAAGAAAAATTAGGTTTTAAGTTTAGTTTTTCTCCATGTCAACCTTAGGGATCAAATTAATAGGAAAATAAGGCGAATTTCCTATAAATACAAGTCTCTAAACCCTAATTCACATCTCTTATTTTCATTTTCACACATCTTTCATCATTCATTCATCATTTGTCTTCCATCTCAAGTTAAGCAAGCTAGGGTTTTATCATTCCAAGTCATTCAAGATCAATTTTCAAACATTCAAGGGAAAAATCTTCATGTCTTGTTGTAGAAATTCAAGATCAATCTTCATGACAAGGTATTAGCTCCATTGTTTCATGCTTCATTACATTCTTTCTTCATTTGGGTTTTATTACCTCAAAGGGGTTTGACCAAGACAAACCCCCATGCCCTAACATTCAAATTTTTTCCTTCTTTTCTTGTGTGTTTGCAGATTTAGGCATCTTGAAGGCTTGGAAATCATTGAATATCAAGTTGCAAAGTTGTTGAAGACATCTCCTTGTTGACTAAGTCAAAATATCAACAAAAAATCACTTTTAGTGCCAGAAATCAGATTTTTGAAGGTAGACACTTGTCAGGAACCGAAGAGCAGATTGGGGGCTTTTGTTTCCACTTTTGAATTATCAAAAATTTAAAAGTGAATTGATTCACCATCAGTGGCAAATGAGTCCCACTACTAGGCCTGAAAAAGGTTTTTTGCAGTTTTGGATACCCATTTGTCCGAAATGGGCTTAAGAACAGTTTCCCAGATCTAGGACTAATTCACCTAGAATGGCGAATGAGTCCCTGTAGGCCAAATTTTTAGCATCATCAACATTTCAAAAGTAATTTCTAGTCTACAACAAGGTCTCAGGTGCACACCTTCAATTTCACCCATTTATATTAAAGTTTACTTTCATTTCTAAGTCTTTTTGCATATCACAATGTTTTTTCCAACAACTTGCATTTTCTTAGTTTTCACTTAATAATCAATATCTTTCTTTAGTTTTATGCATTTAGATCAACTTATTTAGACACATTTCACCCATCCTTGCATCAATCTTGAGTGTAGAAATTTCCCATTTTGGCCCAATCTTTCCTCCCTTTAGGTGAAAAACCCTAGAAGGAGTATAAAGCATTAGGGTGCCAAAATATTTGTCCATGAAGAGATCAATCCGGTTGCCTATAGAATTTCTCTACCACCAACTCTTGCTCGAGTGTATAATGTGTTTCATGTTCCTTATCTCAAAAAGTATATAACAAGTTTTAATCACATATTTTACTAAAATGTAGTACATGTACATGACCCAGGGGTAGTAATGATTGAGCTTCTCAAAGTGATCGAAAATCATAGGATCCACCTGCGTAACAAAGAGGTCACTTAGTACAAGGTCCAGTGGGATCGGTATGCAGAGGATAGTGCTACATGGGAGGACTATAATGAAATTCTCCAAAAAATTCCTCATTTATTTCATGCTTATTAAAATTATTGAAGAAAAAATTGTTTATGGTTTTGTTATGATAAGTACTCTAAATCATCAGGGACGATGATCCTTATGTGGGGAGATATGTTACACCCCGATTTTGTTTTACTAGTTACTTTTAACTATTTATGTTAAAATGCATTTTTATATTTGATGATGATTACATGCTATTTAACATTATGATGAGATTAAATGAAATGCAATGTATTTTAATTTTGATGATTATTATATGTTATTGAATCAAGATTATGATGATGTCATGATTAATAATGACTAACTATTTGATTTGGATTCTAAGTGAAATGCAAAAGTATTTTCTTGCCCTCTAGAGGGAGATGGAGAGTATCACCGGAGAGAGGAATATAGACTTCAAAAATAATAGGTTATGAAAATTGAGTTTTCACACACACTCACGTAGGTCTATCCTATTCCTATTGTTGAGTCAATTTATGTGTTTTGCTAAGTTAAGTCGAGTTGAAAGGTTAGGTCTAACCTAGTCGAGTCTTGATTTAATCATTTTCGATTAAAAAAAAGAGGTAATTTATATGTTATGAATCATGATATTTCGTCGATTATTTATGATATGAATCAATTGTTTTGTCAATTAGCTAATCTTGTATATAAATCAAGATAAATCTATCATTATTAAAATGTGTTAAATTATATATATATATATTATATTTAATGTATATTAATAATTATTATAAAAGCATGTATAAAGGTTTAATAAACCTATTGTTATCAACATTTGGTGGGCATGGGAGCCTCCATCGAAGGCTTAAATGTGGAAACATTTCTATGGCATTAAAACCACAGTTAAAGCCACCATAGTGGCACCAATTCAAAAAACTCTTTCAAGCCACTAAGTGGCGGTAGAAACTACCATTTAAAATGCATTATCAACTATCTTTTAATTGCCTTTATCAACTTATGATATGTGCTATGTTAATTATTTTATGGTCATTAAAGTGGCACCATAAACTAAGGATTGTTGCACCCACTAAAGTGCCAGTAAAAAATGTATATGTTTACATTTTAAATTACCAATGGTTAAGCCATGATAAGTGTTGTATAGATCTTAAGTTGAGTCTCCTTTATGATAATTTGTATTTTGTCTGAGATGGACAAAAGAGTTAAAATTTTCTTTGTTGTATTTTTGGAAAAAAATATTTTATTTTCTCAAAAAAAATATTTCTAACTTTTGGATATATATATATATATATATATATATGTATGAAGTATTTATATATGAATATATATGTATAAACGTATAAATATTTATATAAGATTATGTAAAGGATAATTTATGATATATGTTTGTGAAATTATGAGATAAGTTGGATACATTCTCAATCAAGTTAATTGAATAAAACCAGCTTTATATATTGATTTATTGAAGAATTATCAAACACTTGAATATAGTATTCCTTCAAACAAAATAAGATGGTATTTCATCTTATATGTTTACCAAAATTATTATTATGTTCTTGAGCATAGAACTATAAGGAAAAACATTGAAAAGTTTGAACTAATTTAAAGAAAAAGTGATCTTTTATTATTGTTCAAACATTATAACATTTTACTTATTTTGACAAGTAGACAATACCTTAAATATGAGACTAAGTGTCTCGAGTCGATGATAATGTGTTATCATTGTAAACCATATGCATATGAAAGTAAAAGAGTACTTTACTCTCATGGTTTGAATGCAAGTAATTAAACAAGTGACAATTTCCAAGTCCCTAGTTGCTACAAGAACGTAACATGGATGTTCAAAATCAAAAAAACATATCCATTATAGTCATGTACCGACTTAATAAGTTATTATTTTATAATTGAGTATCCTTACGAAAAGTCAAACAAGCTGGTCAACAATCAATTAAGTGTTAAACCTTTGGTTAAAGTGGTTTCCAAGTCGAGTTAGAGGTGTCTTAACATACAACTTCACTTCTTAAGGAAGTGTTTGAAATGTTTCAAAATTTTGGCCAAAGTAATGCAAAATATTTTTCTTGCATTAATCGGTTTATTGTGATCCAGATTGCATATCTAGTCATATTGATCACACTTAGTTAGAGAAGTCTAGAGTTGTATGATCAATTAGCTATGTAGGACACAATATTAGAAACTCAAATGGCATACTTGTGGGTTCCTTAGACTATACTCTTTGTGAAGGATAAAACCACTTCAGTTGGAAGAAGTGTGGGAGACTGCTAATTTTTTGGTTAGAAGTAAAGCGCTCGAGCAATCCTCTTGCAGACAACGCCGGGGCTTGTGAAATAGAAGCATTGTCTAGATATGGAAGACTTTACCTTGTAACTGTATTGTAATATGTAAAATTGTATACTTGAATGTTTATCATGTATGAATTGTAATTGAAAAATTATATCTCGTTTTAAAGTTGAAATTTAATAAAGTTCAAATTCAAAAGTTGATTTATACTTTCATATTTGGTCATGTGCAATAACTGATGAATAAAAAAGACTTTTTTATATTCCTATTTTTAAGGAAATGTTTTTATTTATTGCTAAGGTAAAAACCTAAATAATTCCTTTGTAGTATGAGTTAGTATATTACAAGCATCTTGGAATTTTTCTAATTCTTTTATGTATATCCATAATGTTGTAATCAATCATGTGAATCAAGGGTAGTGTGCAAATAGGTATAATAGAAATACCTAGAAATAAATGAATTAATGTTAAAAGATAAATCATTAAAAAGCTTATTATCCTCATGAACGAGTGGTAGAGAAATAAGGGAAAAAAGTAAGAGCCAATTGATAATTAAAATGAAAACAAGATGAATTAAACAAGTATAAAGCCCTACCACTCAAGCGTAACTAAACTTATTAAATAATAAGATACTGTCATTTAAATGTTCATGATTGACTAACAAAAATGATTGTGTAAGGAAACATAAATAAATACATCATAATCATCATGTAATATTTCTTCAGTAAGGTTCATGATATCACTATGAAGAGCTAAAGAAGTATCATTGTAAAGTATGACATCACCTTGGAATGTATAAATAAAATAAATATGTAATGTGTAAGATTAATCATCATTGATCATATTGTGATGTATAAGAGGAGATATGTCATCTAAAAAAGTATAGCTATAAAGATGTAGGGATATCAAGATACGTGGAAAAAATATCATAAGGTGTAACATTGTCATAAATAAGTATAAGATATAACCATATCTATATCCATCATACAAGTTTTATCACAAGGTAAAATGTATAAGATCATCATGAAGCTCATGGAAAAATGACACAAATGTAGCTAAAATACAAGGATCTAAATTTGTAGCTAAAAGACAAGGATCTACATTAACCAACTTCAAGAAGGAAGTGAAAAATAAAACATATTATACTATCATAACAACTAGTAAAATAAGTAGGAGTCCATAAAAAATATGGACAACTTTACACAAGAAAATAATATGTAATTTTTTTCTTTATATTCCAAGACTAGCAATAAATTGTGTAAACATGCACCCTATTATAACAACTAGATAAATAAATAAGTGTATAAAAAATTATAATAACCCATTCTAATTATTACTTAAATATTTATTGCAAATGACATTATGAATATTGGATTTTAAAAAGACATAACTTAAGCAGCTACTTTCAATCATAGCAACACATGTCTAGTTAAAATATGAGTCATGATATATATATTCATTTCCAAATGTCAATTACAATATCCAAGTTGACTTGGCTCATAGGGCCACAAAGTTAATAAAATATACAATTTTTCATCAAGGTTACATCATAATCCTTTGATAAATTGAAAACACCAAAGGTTTCCTCTTGACGCTTGCCTCCTTTGGTGGACAAGAACATGGATGAAGTGCTTTACTGCCCAACCACAAAGCTTATGCTTCCCCGCAATTCTTCCTACTTGAAGAACACCCGACCCTGTATAGAAAGTTTAGCAAGAGAACAATTTGCAAGGTGGAATCTAGTGTGTGCCCAAACATCAACATGCATCTCTATCTATGATTAGACAAATGCAAGATCTATGCTAGGAATGGAAGAGAGTGTTATCACAAAGTCCATACATACATAATGGGCATATTGCTTGGCCAAGCATTAAAATTAAGTTGCAACAACAAAAGAAAGAAAAACCTATACCCTCTGCACTCCATCTTGACACCCGTCCCAAAAGGTAACTTTCAATCAACACAAGTTTATTCCTTAGCAACTATCTATCCTCTAGCAACATCTACCTTGAGGTGCTCTAGTCTACTTAGGTGTTGCTATTCTACTAAACAAAGAGGATATTCTTTTAACTCATATCAATAGAAAAGTAATTAAGTCTACTTAATAAAGTTTAGAAAGATAATTCAAGTGGATCTGATCAATACATTATCCATTCAATTCATATCGATATCACATGATTACATTCAACGTAATTTAGTATTTGTTAAAAAATGAATTGCATAAGTAACAAAAGAAGGTATGTCACAAGTATGTGTATCTACATAGATGAAGGTCTATGTGTATACACATATATATGCCGACTTAAGTTAATATATATATATATATATATATATGTGCATACACTATGAAATAAAAACTATTATAATAGATTGCTTTCATTCAAAATAATGCTACAGATTGTCATATTATTTGAAAAATGTACAAGATGTAAAAATGCCCTTTTCAAAGAAAGAAGAACAATTATGTTTGAAATAGTTACTACATACTAGTACACTATTTGTAATAAATCCATGTTGTTTGCAGAAGTTTAGAAGTTACCGTACCAATGTATTTCATTAAAAATTTCAAGTTAACTAGTACAACATGTAAACGATCAATGTTTCCATCATTCTGGATATATAAATATTTAAACCACACTAATATATTTTTGTGCAAATAAAAGAATCGAACGACACGCTTGTCATTTCAGAACCAAAATAAACATATGAATTTGGAACAATTTTATCATTGTTCGGATTTGGAGAAACTCGTGCTTCTATTGGTTGTAGTTATAAGATATATATATTCAAGCCACTGCCGTTATAAAGAATGAATAACAATTGAATGACTATTGAGTTTTATCATTAACATTATCAATAACCGAACTTCGATGAATTCCAATCAACAACATACATTGCTCAACAACAAAACTAGTAAAATTTATTCATGGCGATCGTTCTATGGAATGATCTGAGTATCGTTCTGGGGAACAAAGGTGTGCATGCAATAAAGACTGGTGATTTTTTACATTGCAAGCATTGCATGAAAGCAATGATAATGGGAATCATTCTGATGAACGATTAAATTTGAATACAAATGGTATATTGATAATTGATCATAAAGATCATGCCAACATAATGAAAATAAAATCGAACAATATAATTGTTTGGCCATCATTCATGGTGAACGAGGTGACATGCTTTAATAACAACAACATTTATACATCGTTCTATGAACAATTATTGAAGCCTTTGTGCCCATTTGGCATGGCATACCTTCTTGGCCTAGCTGACAGGAAGATCAACAAACAATGAAGAATAACATTAGAGAAATAGTCATTTCCCTTAGAGGGATACGATAAAAAATTTAAAAAATCATTTAAAATAAAACAATATTAATAGATATCAGATTCACCCGATTAACCATGAAATGGTTAATAAAACTTACATGCAAGAAATATCGATTAGAGGTGGTAACAATAAAACATACAGAGCTTAATTAGGTTTGACTATCATGCTGATAGAAAGAAAATGCATAGATTTAGTGCATGCAAAGGTTGGTTGATAAGGCCCTTGCAACATTTTTCTCAAGAAATGATCGATCTTAAACCAAAAGGTCTTGATATTAAAGCAAATACACTTGCAGTTAATGGACATCTAATGTTTTACCACCAAATCAAATTGAATGGACATAATGAAAGGGAAAATGAAATTTTCAAATAGTTTGAACTGAAAAATCAAGCATATATAGCATCAAACATTGATTTTTACCTTTGTTCGTGGCTTTGCCTTAGTTTTTTCCTACTTTTCCAGATGAGTCGATTCACTTGCTTTTCTTCTTCCTAATTCCTCGTTGCCACTGCTAGTACCTACCGATTCCTTCCAAGTATTTCATGCTACCAAAGTGGAAAACCATGTTCACTCCATTATGGGAGCCATTTCATTCCATAATTGACATTAATTTAGCTGCCCCCTACTAAAATTTGAATATCTTGCCTTAAATTTGAATGCAAGCCACTATTTCATAATATCTTCCTTATACGTGCATATATATGCATATATATATATATATATGTATTTATATATACATATATGCATGTATATATATTTATGTATCTCTATTTTACTTTTATAACAGTATAGTATTCAATCACTTTCAAATAAAAAATGAACTTTTATTCTATTCAAATAATGATTTTTAAATGAAGTGGTTTTCTTATCCTTCAAGCATTCCTTTTTAATTACATACAACTATGTTTAACCATGCTATCATTTTCTTTTAAATTTTGAAAACATGAGATAAAATTAGACAATTAGATAAGAAATCACATGTATATCATTTCACAAGCCTATTTTTTTAAACATTGAATCATTTGAATCGTCATTATAATATTTTATATGAAGTTTCAAATGCAACATCATGCCATTTTGTAGTGTGTGTACCCAAATTCCATCAAGCTTACCGTTCAATCCGGCTAAATGATCCTACCTCAATCGTGTTCTTGTCCTTCAACCTATTTTCTTGCATTTACACACTTGCACATACATAGTTCATTGATAACGTTCAATCATGATAAAGTATAATATAGTTCAAAATATCACATAGCGAAAAGACGGTCATCTTCTTTCAAACATTTGAAAAATATCCAAATTTCCATTCAACATATTGAATTTCCTCAATAATTCAATTTATCATATTATAATTTAAATACAATAAAAATTGGGTTATGAAATCCTTTCCCTCTTGGAAGAGACATCATCCCAATGTCTATTTAATCAAAATTAAAGAATATATGTCTATTTCAACATCATATCATACTGTTTCCAAGCCAAAAAATTATAATATTCAATCCAAAATATTCAAACAAAATTATCAAGAGTCTCTTTCTAAGAAAGGAAATGTGGGAAGGAGAGTTCTGTTTCTTCCGCATCCTCCCACGTAACACCGTCTCTTGAATACTGGTCCCATTGGATCTTAAACTAAGTAATATCCCTACTCTGTAACTTAATTTTGCATCTATCCAGGATTCTAATGGGCTCCACTAGCACCACTCCTGGGTCCTGTACCTACAAAGTTTTCCAATAAAGCACATGAGCTACATTAGGATGATATGGATTAAGCAAAGAAACATGAAACACATTATGAAGTTGAGCTAGATTAGGTGGTCTAGAGAAAGTCTATAAGCATCTGGGTTTATCACTTCTAAGAAATCAAACGAATCCATAGATCTTGGGGCTAACTTGGAAATTTTCCAAAGGTACTAGAACTTTTATGAGGCATGACTCTTAAGAAGAATTTATCCCCTACTACAAACTATCTAAGAATTCTATTCTTGTTGGCATAACTCTTATGTCGGTCTGTTGCCTCCTTTAGTCTACTCTTAATAACTCCCATTTTTTCTTCCATCTCCTTGAGCATTTTAGGTCCTACTATGATTCTATCTTCCAATCTATCCCAATTGATGGGTGTATGACACTTCTTCCGATAAAGAGCTTTGGATGGTGCCATACCTAGAAATGTGTGATAAGACTTATTATAAGAAAACTCTACCAATGGTAAGTATTCTTCCCACTTATACGATTGGTATACGTAGTACATTCGAAGGATATCTTTGACTACCTAATTTAGTCTCTCCATTTGTCTGTCAGTCTAAGGATGGTAAGCCAACCTAAAATTTAACTTGGTTCCCAATGCAACATTTAGGGTCGTCCAAAATCTTGAGGTCATCTTGGTGTTCCAATAAAAAATTATAGTCTTTGGCACTCCATGTAAGCAGAAGATCTTCTAGACAAACTTCTTAGCCAGGGTCAATGATCCATCCTTAAGGTTTCCTGGGATGAAGTGTGCCAGCTTGGTCAACTTATCAATCACAACCAAGATAACATCATGTCGATTCTTGCTCAAAGGTAACCCCTGTATGAAGTCCATACTGATCACCTACCATTTAAAAGCATGTATTTCATGAGGATACAATAGCCCTGTTGGATGTGCATGTTTAGCCTTGACTCGCTGAGATTCTAAGCATCTGGCTATGTAATCCACTACATCCTTCTTGAGTTTAGGAAAAAAGTATAAATTTTTCAATTCTGCAATCATTTTGGATACTCTGGGGTGTCCTGAATAAGGTGCATTATGAACCTCTTCTAGAACTAACTTCCTCAGCTCTCTAGAGTCTAGAATGTGCATTCTTCTTTGGTATCTCAAAATGCCATCTAGTTTGAACTCATACCCATCAAATCGATGATCTGATGGAATCTCTGCTAGGGTGCTCTTCACTCTTTCTTAGTGCTCATCCCCTTGCAAATGTTGTGTCACCTGTTGTCTTAGATTAGACCTTGTCGAGATCATGGCTGCCAAATGTCTTTGTCTACTAAGAGCATCAACCAATCTATTCTCTTTTCCCTTTATATACTCAATTCTGAAGTCATAATCACTAAGGAATTCCAACCACCTTCTCTACTGTGCATTAAGATTTGGTTGTTTAAAAATGTATCTCAATCCCATGTGGTCTGTCTTGAGCTCAAATGGCTTTCCCAAGAGATAATTCCTCCATATTTGTAAGGCATGAACTATTGTAGCCAACTCTAAATCATGCGGTGCATAATTTACCTTGTGATGTTTAAGATTTCTTGATTCATACACTACCACTTGTCCATCTTGCATTAGTACTGCTCCTAATCCCTCTCCTGAAGCATCTGTGATTATAGTAAATCTTCCATCAGGATCAAGGATGGTCAACATTGGTGTTGTTATGAGCCTTTCATTCAAGAGTTGGAATTCTTGATCACACTTCTCGGTCCATTCAAAGCGTGTTCCTTTTCTTTGGAATGACATGATTGGAGACACAATTTGAGAGAACCCTTGCACAAAATTTCTATAGTATCCTGCGAGGCCCATGAAACTAAAAAATTCTGACACATTCTGAGGCACTGGCCATTCCATGATTGCCTTGATCTTCTCAGGGTCTACAAAGACTCCCTCAGCTAAAATAATATGGCCTAGATAGTGCTCCCTGTATTGAGAAAACGAGCACTTGGATAACTTCCCAAAGAGTTTCTTCTCTCTTAGCCACTATAAAACTATCTTCAAGTTCCTATCATGCTTTTCAATAGACTTTGAGTATACTAGGATGTTGTCAATGAAAATAAAAAAAAGTAATCCAAATAGTCTCTGAACAAACTATTCATGAGGTTCATGAAAGTTGTAGGTGCATTGGTCAAACCAAAAGGTGTGCCATAGTGAACTCGTAATGTCCATAACGAGTTTGAAAAGCTATCTTCAAAATATCTTCTTCCCTTATTCTTAATTAATGGTATCCCGACTTGAGATTGATTTTGGAGAACACTGTCACTCCCTTCATTTGGTCAAACAACTCATCGATCCTTGGGAGTGGATATCAATTCTTGATGGTTGCCTTGTTCAACATCCGATAGTCTATACACATACGCAAGGTTCCATCCTTTTTCACAAAGATAACTGGTGCTCCCCAAGGACACACACTGGGTCTTATGTTCCCTTTGTTTAACAACTCCATTAACTGGGCCTTCAATTCATAGAGTTCATTGGTGTTCATTTGATATGGTGCTTTGGATTGAGGCTTATCTCTTGGTACAAGGTCAATAGAGAAGTCAAATTCCCATTTCAGAGGTAACTCCATGAGTTCATCATGGAATGCATCTCAAAACTCCTTGAGAATAGGGTAGTCATCTAAATATGATTCCTTGCTATCAAGGTTACTGATATGCACAAAATAAATAGCACATCCCTTCCGACGAGCCTTTTTGAGCTGCATAGTAGAGATTTGTCTAAGTTTTAAAGGTCTTTGCATCCCATAGATCTCGACTGGGTTCCCCTAATCATCTAGACAACTAACTACCTTATCCTCGTATTTCACTATACAATTATGCTTGGTTAACCAATTTATCCCTAGAATTATAGCATATGAGCCTAAGGGTGCTACATACAAGTTGACCTAGTTATGGAAGGTTGGAAGCTCTAACTCGTTGCAAAGGAGACAGGTGTCTAATCTCCACTTTACTCGGTTTCCATACTGGGATTTCCATGAGCTTTCCATGTATTCAAGTCTAATAGGTATCTTGGATATTACTGTACTAGGGTCTATGAAGCATTCAGTAGCTCTGGTATCAATTAAAATAGAGACAATTCAGCCATAGAGCTTACCCATCAATTGTATTGGTGAAGCCTGATACTCTTCCTGCTTGTTATCCATTGCAACATGGATCTAATGATGTTGAGACTACTGATAGTTTTATTCCCTTCATGACTTTGACCACTACAGAATATTAAAGGAATAATGATCACCTCCACAAATATAACACCTGTCGTTAGGCCCTTTGCGACCTCCTGGCTTGTCCTCTCTAAAGCCCTTCTACTTTTGGTTATCTTTTCCTTTGTTATTATTTTTTTTCTTTCTCTTTCCATCATTTCCATCTTCATCTTTCTCATGTGACCCACTTCCCCTCTTGAGATTATGAATTTGGTGGTTCTTGTCTCCTTTCTAAAACTTCTTGTTTCCAAATCGCAACTTAGGATTTAAATTATTGCGGTAATTGGATAATTGCTATAATTTCTGCTCCTATTTGGTGGCCTTTAGGAAGAATTCTTTCATGGTGAGAGGATCATGCATGTCCATTTCTGCTCCAATGTGGGGTCTAAGTCCCAATATGAAATTTTAGATATGAAAAAATTCATCTCCTTGATATTGGGCAACATACTTCAGTAGATTGGTGAACTTTTCCTAGTATTGGGTCACAGTCATGCTCCCTTGAGTTAGGTTTTGGAATTTTGTCAACTTATTTTTGAAAAGGAGTTGTGGTAACCATCTCTTCCTAAAAGATTGGAGGAAGAGTTCCTAAGTAATCTCTCTAGGCTAAAGATTCCTTTCTATCTTTTCATTAGTAGATGCTTCTCTTGAAAGCTGATACGTAGCCCATGCCACTTTAGTCTAGTCAGATAGGTTATGAAATACAAAGTATTTCTCCATCTCTATGATCCATGCCTCATCTCCTGCTATGATGGATTTACCATCAAACTTAGGCGGTGCTACTCTTTTGATATACTTTCCTAGTTCTTCCTCAATTCAACCTCGAGGGCCTTCCCCTAGACCACCTTCTCCCTAATTGAATTTCACATTTCTGGGAATCTAGTCCTCGTGTACCACTTGGACCTCATGTTCTACGTGATCCATATGAGCCTCTTTCCTGTTTAGAAGTTCTGGAATCTGATCCAGCCTTTTGTTTGGTCCATTGTTTGATCCACTACAACCCATCTCTTGCCTAGTGGTCACCATACTGACTCACACCCGACCTAATCACATTTCACATCTACCATAACTTAACACTAGGTTCTATGGGTAAATATTCTTATTCACATAACACTACATACACATGAATATATCACTCATTCATTAAAGACACACATTCATGCACAAAAAAACATGTTTGAGTTCTTCATTTGAACACACCAAAAATAACATCTTTATTTATATTAAGTGTGGGTCAATAGGCCCTTATTTACAAAGCTTCTTCTTTAAATTAGTCATTTTTCTCATTCTCAAAGAGAGGACACTCCACTGGGTCCTTGTCAAAATTTACATCAATTTTCTCGAAAGAGGAGGGTTGAGCACGTAGGCTCTCCTTTTCCTCCTTAGTTAATAAGGGTGCATTTGGTCCACACCCTAGGGGCTAATCTTTGATTGTGGAAATATTCTTAATCTTAGGAGTTCACTTCAACTCCTCAATCTTCTTGCCCCTCTATAGCTTAAGTCGAGTGAGGGATTGAGCTAGAATCTCATCATTGGGAATCTCGGGTTGAACCTCAATCTTGGTGTTTTATTCAACTACTACTTTCTTGTTTGAGGTCCTAAATGTCTTCCCTTTCTTTCTTCCTAACTTAGACCTTCCCATACCTGCATTCAATCTAGGTTTGGTCAATCCTCAAGACAACTCAATTTGGTCGAGGGTCAACTATCCCCTAGTCATGTCTATTGTGGAATCAAAAGGATTAGAGCTGAACCCTAAGCTCTAATACCAATTGTAATAACCCATTCTAATTATTACTTAAATATTTATTGTAAATGACATTATGAATATTGAATTTTAAAAATATATAACTTAAGCATCTATTTTCAATCATAGAAACACATGTCTAGTAAAAATATGAGTCATGATATATATTCATTTCCAAATGTCAATTACAATATCCAAGTTGACTTGGCTCATAGGGCCAAAAAGTCAATACAATATACAATTTTACATCAAGGTTACATCATAATCCTTTGATAACTTGAAAACATCCAAGGTTTCCTCTTGACGCTTACCTCCTCTGGTGGATGAGAACATGGCTGAAGTGCTTTACCGCCCAACCACAAAGCTTACACTTCCCCAGAATTATTCCTACTTGAAGAATACCCTACCCTGCAAAAAAAGTTTAGCAAGAGAACAATTTGCAAGGTAGAATCTAGTGTGTTCCCAAACATCAACATGCATCTCTATCTATGATTAGAAAAATTCAAGATCTATGCTAGGAATGGCAGAGAGTATTATCACAAAGTCCATACATACATAATGGGCTAGTTTCTTGGCAAAGCATTGAAATTAAGTTCTAACAACAAAAGAAAGGTTTTGGGTAAAGAAAAACCTATACCCTCTCTACTCCATCTCGGCACCCATCCCAGAAGGTAACTTTCAAACAACACAAGTTTATTCCTTAGCAACTATCTACCCTCTAGCAACATCTACCTTGAGGTGCTCTAGTCTACTTAGGTGTTTCTATTCTACTAAACAAAGAGGATATTATTTTAACTCATATCAATGGAAAAGTAATTCAGTTTACTTAATTCTCCCACTTAAAAAAGTTTAGATAGATAATTCAAGTGGATCTGATCAATACATTATCCATTCAGTTCATACTGATGTCACTTGATTACATTCAATGCAATTCGATATTTTTTTAAAAATAAATTAAATAAGTAACAAAAGAAGGTATGTCACAAGTATGTGTATGTATGTAGATAAAGGTCTATGTGCATACACATATATGTGCCAACTTAAGTTAATATATATGTGCATATATTCTGAAATAAAAACCATTATAAAAGATTGCTTTCATTCAAAATAATGCTACAAATTGTCATATCATTTGACAAATGTACAAGATGTAAAAATTCCCTTTTCATAAAAGAAGAACAGTTCTATTCGAAACAATTACTACATACTAGTACACTATTTGTAATAAATCCATGGTGTTTGTAGAAGTTTACAAGTTACTATGCCAATGCATTTCATTAACAGTTTAAGTTAACTAGTACAACATGTAAACAATCAATGTTTCCATTATTTTGGATATATAAATATTTAAACACTAATATCTTTTTTTGCAAATAAAAGAATCAAATGACATGCTTGTCATTTCAAAACCAAAATAAATATATGAATCTAGAACAATTTTATCATTGTTTGGGTTTGGAGAAACTCGTGCTTCTATTGGTGGTAGTTATAAGATATATATTCAAGCCACTATTATTCTAAAGAATGACTAATAGTTGAACAACTGTTCAATTTTATCATTAACATTATCAATAGTCAAACTTTGATGAATGCTGATCAACTACATACATTGCTCAATGACAAAATTGGTAAAATTTATTCATGATGATTGTTCTATGGAATGGTCCAGGTATCATTCTAGGGAACGAAAGTGTGCATGCAATAAGGAATGGTGATTTTTTACATTGTGAGCATCACATGAAAGCAACAATAATGGGAATCATTTTGATGAATGATTAAATCTAAATATAAATGGTATACTAATAATCAATCATAAATATTGTTCCAACATAATGAAAAAAAATGGAATGATATAATTGTTCGAACATCGTTCATGGTGAACAAGGCGACAAGATTTAATAACAGTGACATTTATACATCATTCTATGAATGATTATTGAAGCCTTCACATCCATTTGGCACATACCTGCTTGGGCTAGCTGACAGGAAGATCAACAAATAGTGAAGAATAACATTAGAGAAACAGTCGTTTCCCTTAAAGGGAGACGATACGCGATTTAAAAATCATTTAAAATAAAAGAATACTAATAGCCATCAGATTCATCCGATTAACCATGAAATGGTTAGTAAAACTGAAATGCAAGAAATATCAATTAGAGGTGATAACAATAAAATATACAAAGCTTAACCAAGTTCAGCTATCATGACGATAGAAAGAAAATGCATAGATTTAGTGCATGTAAATGTTGGATGATAAGGCCTTGCAACATTTTTTTCAAGAAATGATCGATCTTAAACCAAAACGTCTTGATACTAAAGAAAATATGTTTGTAGTTAATGAACATCTAATGTTTTACCAACTCCAATGGAATTGACATAATGAAAGGGAAAATACAATTTTAAAATAGTTTGAATTGAAAAATCAAGCATATACAACATCAAACATTTATTTTTGCCTCTATTCGTGGCTTTTCCTTAGTTTTTTCCTGCTTTTCCAGATGAGTCGATTCACTTGCTTTTCTTCTTCCTGATTCCTCATCACCACTGCTAGTCCTTGCCGATTCCTTCTAAGTATTTCATGCTACCAAAATGAAAAACCATGTTCGGTCCATTATGGGAGCCGTTTCATTCCATAATTGACATTAATTTATCCACCTTCCTATTGAAATTTGAATATCTTGCCTTAAATTCGAATGCAAGCCACTATTTCATAATATCTTCCTTATGATATTATTTGAATTCAACAATATGGTTTTGATAATTTCGATCCCATATTCGATTTTTTTAGGAATATGTATATATATTTATATATATGCATGCATATATATATGTATATATATGTGTGTATTTATATATATATATATATATATATATATATATATATATATATTTATATGAGTATATATATACATATTTATGTATCTCTATTTTACTTTTATAACAATATAGTATTCAATCGCTTTCAAATAAAGAATGAACTTTTATTCTATTTGAAAAATGATTTTTAAATGAAGTAGTTTTCTTATCCTTCAAGCATTCCTTTCTAATTACATACAAATATGTTTAACCATGCTGTCGTTTTCTTTTAAATTTCAAAAACATGAGATAAAATTAGACAATTAGATAAGAAATCACATATATATCATTTCAGAAGCCTATTTTTTTAAACATTGAATCATTCAAATCAAGTCATTATAATCTTCTATATGAATTTTCAAATGCAACTATCATGCCATTTTGTGGTGTGTGCACCTAGATTCCATCAAGCTTATCATTCAATCCGGCTAAACGATCCTACCTCAACCGTGTTCTCGTCCTTCAATCTATTTTCTTGCATTTGCATAGACTTGCACTTACATAGTTCATTAGTAATAGATAGGTCCAAATAATAGTTTATTTTTTGTTGGTCTTATCAAATTTTGGGATACCTTTTGAACAATACTTCCTAACTATAGTCCATATTATATTATCCTTTTTGTATCTATTATACAGACCTAAGACCTAAAAGTATGATGATGGAATTATAGTTTAATATATTAGCATTAAGTGGTTTATATGAATATGTGCATGGAAATGTTGATGGAAATTTATGTTTTAATCCAATGGTTATCCTTGTGTATATATTATGTGGAAATAACATGTTTGTAGCAAAAAGAGGAACCATGATGCACAACTGTTGCAGGATGAACCTATAGCAAAAGGAACGCCAAATACCAAGAACAGGGGATACTACAAAAAAATTTGAATGTGGTGGTTAGTGGTCGAAGAAATTCATGAAGATAGAGCACATGTTGTCATGACATTTAATAAATGCTGAAGAAGAGGTCTTCTTTGATTTGGAACTTTGACAGATGAATGTATGATTTAATGTAATATGTTTGGTAAAAGTTCTATTTTTTTAGGATTCTCTTTCTTTTCAGTTTTAGATTGAATAAGTCCAAATCTTAAAACCACGTTCTAGATATCTAGAAGTGGAATTAATGATTTCGACTTTAGTTGTTATTTTCAATAAAGACTCCCTCAGTTTGTATATAACTAATGGTTGAACCTGTAGTTTAGTTAGTTGTATGTTTTGAAAATTTTGTACTATCCATTATTTTCTAGTCAAAACATGAATCTACAGAATGGTTAAATCTAGTTTGTGAGAGTTTTTTGTAATCCTTCAATATATGCAATAAATGAAGTCTAGTTCATGAGATGTGTGAGATCTACTAGTTAGATTGTTCTTAGTTAAGTGGGAACAGTTACTTGAGTAGGTTACTCAAGGCATTGTTCTCTACTCTTTCTTTTAGTTATTCATTTTTGTTAATAGTTAATATTAGTTTAGTGTTACTTGTGAATTGTAGAATCCATTTCTTTTTTATTACAAGTGATACCCAATAACCTACATGGAATAGCTATTAATAATACTTCAGAGGATATTTTAGATGTCGCAGTAATCTTAATCATGTTTTTAGTTTACTTTCATTAGAAGTAGTTTAGTTACAGTCATTACTGTAGGAACCCGTAGCAACTAAGGTTTAGTTTTACTTTCGTTGTTTTATAGTTTTCATGAGTTTCCAACAACTAGAATAACTTTAGTAGCTTAGTTTGAGTAGGTTGAGTCCATGAAGGAATATATCTTATTACACCATCTTAAGCTTATGCTCCTTGGTTGATAATCTAATGTAGTCTTAAGCAATGCCAAGTGGACTGTTCAGTTTGTTAACCCTTTGAATTGAGTAACCTTCACCAAGTTTACAAAACATTAACTTAGAATCTACATTTTTGGTGCCGTTGCCGAGGATGGTGCTAACTTCATAGACCCATTTTTGTTGTTTTCATAGTTAAATTTCCCTTCTTAAGTATTAGGACTATTAGAAACCACCTTTTTCAACATCAAGCTACTAACATTGTGCAGCATTGCGGCCATACAAAGTTAATTTTATCATATATGGAGGCACAAAGATAACCAATGAAGATTCATCCCTTTAGACATTCAAGATAGAGAAGATACTATTGGTTTTCCTGAATATACTCCAGAGATTGTTGAAAGAGTAGAAACTACTCTTACATCTTCATCAACTTCATCATCACCATCATCTTCCGTACCTATAGAAGGGACCTTTTGAACAATGGGGGATGCACTACCAAACAATACAGAACATGGAACCTTTGAGTTCCCTATTACTGATCAAGCCAGAGCCATTGTGTTGAAGAATATACCACCATCAACATTACCGATATTTTATGGCTTGGTGTAGACATGGAAAATTAACATTGTGCATTCAATCAAGTTCATTCATTAACTGAACTAGATTTCACATTAGGTCCATTCATCACTTTCATCCATTCATTAGGTAATCTCATCTCCTAAGGTCATTTATTTAAAATCAAATAAACATTATCATCAACCTTTTAATAAATCAAACATCCATTTAATTAAATCAAATCCCAAATCATACTTCATCCTTTTCTGAATTAAATAAATCAAGTATTTAAGTCCTAAAAGGTCAAATCAGCCTAATCATCATTAATTTAATCTAACCATGATTAAATGCTAATCTTACCCACTTGCACAAATAAATCAATTTATTGATTTATTAAAACTCTCATTTTCACTCAACATGGCATTTATGGGGAATATTCCCTCAAGGTTTGAAAAACATGACAAGTTGATTTGTCCCTCCAACATAGCATTTATTGCTCATTTTCTTGTCCCCCTCTCAAAATTTATTGCAAGATTCAAATTTGAAATTCCCTCTCATGGGAACTCTTCCCAAATCTTGCACATCCATTGGCCTATCACCACTTGACAAGTGGCCTCTTCTCATTGGTGGATCTTTAGTCCCACATTCACCCATTTGGCCAATCTCTCATCAAGAAAATCTATAAAAGAAGGCCTTAATCCTCATTCACCCATCCACAACATTTATGCTAGGTTACTCTCTTGATTTGAGAACTCATCTTGCTCTTCATCCTATTTGCATTTGCATCATCTTAAGCTTTGATCAAGGATTGGGAAAGGGTCACTTGCATATGTGACACCAATCCACTATGGAATAGGTAACTTGTTAAGTGTTTTCATGATGCTTTTAGTTTTCTTTTATCCTTTGTTGCATTTTGAAGCATTTGCAAGGTATTTCATAGGAGCATTTTATTAGATTTGTGAAATACTAAACCTTGCTTGAAGTTTAGTTCTTTTGCAGATTTCAAAAAGGTGCTCACACTTGGTAACAGAGGATCCAAATAATTTCCTCTTTGAGTTTGATGTTTTATGCATAAGTTATGATTACACTACTAATGCACAGTAACTCAAGCTCTTTTTGACTACTCTAAAAGATGCTACCCTCAGATGGTTTATGGGGTTTGACAGAGATGTTGTCCCAGATTGGGAACTATGAAGAAAAATTTCTTGGAGAAGTACAAGGACTATTGCAGAGGATTAGACCAAAGAAGAGATGATATTTTCTCAATGTCTCAAAAGGAGGATGAGCCACTAGAAGATTATATTGAGAGGTTTCAGTTTGCTTTGAAGAAAAACCCCTAGCATAAATTGTCAGAGGAATCCCTTAAGTTGGTATTTTTAAGGGGGATTAATGAAGATAGTATGGACTCTCTCAACCTTATTGGAGGAGGGGATATTTCTAAAAGACATTTTGAAGTCTATAAGAATTATTCTAGGACTCTATCCAGGAAGCCAAGAGGGGAGAGGTCATCCATCGCAAGTAAATCCTCTAATGAGGCTTCTAAAGTTGAAATTAGTAATTTACTATCCAACATGAAGTAGGACATAATAAGTCATTTAGCAACACAGCTGGACACACTCCATATCAAGAAGAAGCAAAAGGAAGCATAATCCATGCTCACTAAGTACTGTTCTAGTTGTAGGTAGAGGAAGGCCAATTGTAAGTGCAAAAGAGTGGCCAATATCTAGCCAGAAACAGTTGAAAAATGAGACTTCTAGCCAATGGAAGGAGATGATGGAAAAAATTTCTATATAGAACAAAGGAAGCCATGGCAGTAGAGACAAGGTATGTCGCCAAACCCCCTTAGTTTTAATCCATCTTTCCTTTCTAGTAATAAATTTTTTTCTACTTGGGACACTCAGCCCTGGAAAATAAACCAAAACTAGTGGCAGACTCCTCAATAATGGCCACAAGTCCAACCAAATTGGAACCAATAACCAAACCCATGGCCACAACAAATTTTTTAGAGTTACAACTATAATCCACAATGGTCAAATCAAAAAAATCAATGACAACCTTGGTGGAAGAGAGGCCAACAATGGCAACAACCCAATATAAATTACCAGCAACCTATGCTACCACCACTTCCACCACAAAAACAAGATTTGATGCCTCCATCAAATCCTCAATCTTAGCCACCTGAACCATCACAAATACTTTCCCAACCTGCACCTAACCCTAACACTAAGCCTGTTCAATAGGATTAAACTAATGAAGCTATGTAGTACCCCACTTATGGGGTACAAGTGAGCGATGTCCACCTCAGATCAAGAAAGCAACTTTCTGGGCCTTCATCTCCCCAAGTTATAGAAGTGGGGGATGAGGAACTTGTAGTTGAGGCTTCTGATAAACCACCTTTGGAGCTTGGGAAAAACCAACCACCCCAAACTACTTCAAATCTTAAGCCACCATTTCCTGAATGCCTAGCTTTGCAAAAGTATCACACACAAGCTGAGACTGAAATTTTAGGGTAGTTGAAAGATGTTAACATCAAAATTACACTTATCCAAGCTATCAAAGATATTCCCATCTACACTAAGATAGTGAGATATCTCTGTCTTAAGAAGCCAAGAAGAAAGAAAAAAAATCCACAAATAGTTCATGTTTTGGGGAATCTTGCAGACATCATTTTGGGAAATATTATAGTCCCTACGTATACTGACCTTGGTAGTCCAGTTGTGGAAATAAAAATAAATGAGACTCTCATTAAGAACACTTTGATAGACTTAGGAGCAAATATCAATGTAATGACAAGAGAAATAATGCAAATGCTTTAGTTGATCAACCTTAGGCCTACACAAACTATTTTTCAATTAGCTGATAGATCCATAGTTAAACCTAAAGGAATTATTAAAGATATAGTTATTGCATTGGATTCATGGGAATACCTTGTAGACTTCATAGTATTGAAACCTAAAGTTAATCTTGTAGGTTACCCACTCATCCTAGGTAGGCCTTGGTTAGCAACAATTGATGCCTTAATATGATGTAGATCTGGTAAGATGATTATATCCAATGGGAAAATAACCAAGAACTTGGTTCTTTATCTGCCTGCTCAGCCATATGTAGATATGGAGCATTCCATTTGGCCCAGTTTGGGTGAAAAAGAGGAAGATAACTACGCTCTTTAGACATTGATGACTATTGAGAACAACCCTTTGCTGGATGATCGAGATGAAGATGAGATCATCACTCATATTATACAAAATGATTGTGGATGGAGCTCTCAACAACATGATTGTCTCATATGTCTTCAAGACCCCTTGCAAAGTATTATACCTACTGATTCTATTGAAGAGATATCTCAATTATTTCATTCACTACTTCCTCAACAATGTTTTCCAATTATACCAAGCCTTGACCTCTCATCAGTTCAAGAGTTATCAAAGGAATTGGAAATTATGCCAAGAAGGATGTTGAATATCAATAAATCCTTGACTGAAGAACAACATAACTCACTACAGTCAGTGCTGCAAGCACACTCAATTGCATATGCATGGGATTATCATGATATGAGAGGTATTGATCTTGATCTTTGCATGCATAGGATTTATATTAATGAAGTTTACAGACCAATCAGACAACCTCAAGGGTGCATGAATCTAGCTCTAAGGGACATAGTAAAAGATGAACTTCAAAAGCTCTTAGATGCTGGTTTTATATACCCAATTTCAAATAGTGAATGGGTTTCACCATTGGTTATAGTTCCCAAGAAAGGAGGAAAATGGAGAGTCTGTGTTGATTACAAAGAATTAAATACTACTACAAGGAAGGATAATTTTCCATTTCCATTTATTGACCAAGTTCTTGATTCTTTGGATGGAAAGAAATATTTTTCATTTCTTGATGGTTTCAGTGGTTACAACCAGATCAAGATTGCACCAAGAGATTAGGATAAGACAACATTCACCTCCCCCTGGGGAACTTATGCATATTCTGTTCTACCCTTTGGATTGTGTAATGCTCCAACTACCTTTCAGTGTGCAATACTCAACATATTTTCTAATTTTGTACGTAACTGCATGGAGATATACATGGATGAATTCACCACTTATGGTGAAACCTATGAGAAAGCTCTGAGTAACTTGGAGGTGTTAAAAAGATGCAAGGAACACAATTTATCTCTTAGTAATGAAAATTGTTTCATGATGATGAAACAAGGTATTGTGTTAGGACACTTTATATCTAGTGAAGGTATACAGGTTGATCCAAAGAAAATGGAGATTATATCTAATATACCTATACTATAGAAGTAAAAGGATTTCAAAAGCTTCTTGGGACATCCAGGTTACTATAGGCGATTTATACAATATTTTAGTAAGATTATTATGCCTTTGTTCACTTTGTTAACAAAGGATTCAAAATTTGATTGGACTAAGGGCTGTTATAATTCATTTGAAAAACTAAAGGTAGCTTTATACATGCACCAATCCTCAGAGGGTCGAAATGGACATTGCCATTTCATATTCATATTGATGCACTTGAATTTTCCATTGGAGTAGTCTTAGGGTAAAAGGAAGGAACTAAGGAGTATGCAATCTATTACATGAGCAAGAACCTCCAAGGAGAAGAATTGAACTACATTGTCACAAAAAATAAATGCTTGTAGTTGTCTATGCTATTAAGAAGTTCAAACATTATATAACTAGTTATTAGGTGTTCATACATATAGATCATACAACTATTAGGTACCTAATGAACAAACTAGTGATAGGTGGAATACTTGTAAGGTGGCTATTATTGCTACAGGAATTTGACATAACAATTGTTGACAAGCCTAGAAGGGCTAATGTGGTCGTCAATTTCTTGTCTAGATTGCCTACTCAATCATCAAAAGGAGTTGTTGATGATTCCTTTGCTGATGAGCATTTATTTGCTCTAAATGTGCACACAACATGGTATGCTGGCATAGAAAACTATTTAGTGTTAGGACAAATTCCAAGTTACTTTTCTCCAAGAGAGAAAAGATAGTTGGTTCATAAATGCTTCCCTTATTCATGGATTTCTCGATTTTTGTTTTACACTAGTCCAAATAATATAATGAGGAGGTGTATTCAGGAGGATGAAGTATTTGAAATAATGAAAGCATGCCATGATGAACCTTGTGGTGGAAATTTTCCATCCAAAAGGAAAAATTTCAAGATTTTGACAACAAGATATTATTGGCCAACATTACATAAGGACTTTGTTAAATATACTAGAAGTTGTGACTACTATCAAAGGATGGGTAGACTTACAAGATCTGATGAAATGACCTTACAACCTTAGCTGGATTTATCTCTTTTTGAAAAATGGGGGATAGATTGGACCTATCTCTCCTACTTCAAATAATAAATAATACATACTGGTATGCACTGATTACTTAACCAAATGGGTTGAAGTAAGAGCATTGCAGTTTGCCAGGGATGACAATGTTGAAGAGTTTTTATATGAGGATATCTTCACTAGATATGGTGTGCCAAAAAAATAGTGTTTGATCAAGGGACACAATTCACATCATACCTTTTTTTAAAATTTGATGGAAGAATATCAGATCAGGCACAAGAAGTCCACCCCATATCATCCTCAAGCTAATGGACAGGTTGAGGTTACCAATAGGGAGATTGAAAATATTTTGACAAAGACAATGCAACTACATAGAAGAGATTGGGTATCCATATTACCAGAAGTTGTCTGGGCATACAAGACTGCATAGAAAACAACAATAAGATTTACTCCATATGAGCTGGTTTATGGAAAAATAGTAGTACTGCCTATAGAAGCTGAGTAAAAATTTCTCAGGAAAGTAGTGGACTTAGGCATGGATTTAACAGAGGCCCAAAAGGAAAGGTTGCACTCCTTGAATGGGCTAGATGAAATCTAGATGGAAGCAATTCATCATACAAAGGTGATGCAACAACAACACATAAAGTGGCATGATCGGTTTATCAAGACAAAATAATTTAAGGAGATTGGGCTCTACTGTATGATTCAAGATATAAGGATTTCAAAGGAAAATTTTAGTCTAGGTGGCTCGACCCTTATGAAATAAGTAAGGTTTATCCAAATGGATCAGTCTGCTTCTCCCTTCTTGTCAATTGACACAGAATCAAGCTATATAAGAAGCCAGTGCAACATGATGACTTCATTTTTTCACTCATACAACAATATGGTGCACACTATGAGAATGCAACTAAATCTAATTCCTTGAGTCCTACATCTATTTTAAGGGACATTCCAAGCACGTTTGATAACCTAGTGGTTGAGTTACACAACTCAGCCCCTGAAGTTACCTTGACCTAATTTTCAATGCTTTACCACATGCACACACAACACAATAAATTTGCACACACTGCACAATTATGATAAAACTGCAACCATCTCTATAAGGGACCTATTCAAAATAGTACAAAGGGACCTGATGCCAATGGGACCTGTAGCTTCACACTATCTATGAGATGTTTGGGACTTGTCACTGAAGGATCTCGTAGCACACTTTGAGAAGCTCGAACGACTATTTTATTTCAAATGTTTCATATTTATTACAAGGTTATCACCACTCATTTCCATTATACCCGCCTATTCCACCTAACACTTGCGACATAATTATTTTATTTTTTGCATACACTTCCAACCTTTTCAATGTCACATCATGTACTTTCACCTATCTAACCATATCTGCTTGCCATCCATGATACTTATTACCTTGCATTTAATATATGTACCATAAAATCCATCACAATATATATTCTTTTAGGTTTCACATGTCATCGGTGGTTATTTTCACACAAGTGTACTTAAGGTAAACTATTATGATTATGCACACTTTCTTTAAACTTTTTATGCACTTTAACTTTCATTTCCATGTATGTGAATTATTAAATTCTTTAATTCCATCAAATCACCACCATGAAGTGAGGTAACTTCACATCTTTAGTTGGGGGGAAATGCTTAAACTATCTTTTCGCCACATTTTTCAAGTTAGCCACCCCAAATTGAATTAATGTAATCATGACATGCAAAGCCTTGAGTTGTGTCTTTATTGCTATTTTTGTCACTACCATTTTTGTGATTCTTAAGAACATGAAACCCTATCAAAATTAAAAGAACCTTAGTTTGGTTTTTGTTTGAGCTAAATTTGAAGAGGGGCTTGCGGTTATAATCTAGTATGGTAGCAAGTATACCTTTGGAAACTGAGGTTTTTGAAGTCATAAGTGTAGTTAAGGGTTGTAGGCAGAGACTGAGTTGAGTTTTTGAGTTGATTTGGTATTTCGAGCAGTAAGTGAACTAAGATGGGAGGAGATGTTATCAGGAGAGAATCGGTAGCTCATCAACAAATTTTGGAGGATGCAACTGTTCTTCCTATATTTATAGTGGTTGGATGGCTTGATTATTTCTTGAAGTTGGCTGAGTTTAGTGATGATTTAACAAATATATTTGTAGAAACTATTAAGTATGATGAAGGTGTGGTAAAAGGACTTTTTGTAGATGCTTTGGAAGCTTCTATTCCTCAAGTAACTAGATTGCCAAGGATGAGAGCTCAATTTCTAGCTTGGGTTGATGCAGTCGCTGCTTGGGAAGAATTCTGCATAAGAGGTGATGAATTGGATTCCTTAGCACAAGGTACGAAAAGAATGTCTCTCCACTGGTTATGGGAAAGGTGTGCTTCTTATATTATCAGATATATTACATGTGATGGGAGGAAAAATCTGTTGTATACCATCCATTTCAAGTTATTAACTCATCTTAGACATAACAAGATAGTTAATGTACCCAACTTCTTATACCACTTGTTGAAAAGAATGGCTTTAGAGTATCAAAGGAGACAATATGATACTTATCTTTCCCACCATTATTTGGTTACTCTTTTGATAAAAATAAGTCTGAGGATTCAATACCCACAAGTAAGGTGGGGAGATTTTAGGGCTGAGGAGTGTAATGATATCAACAGTTTACTAGTAATTCCTGAAAAATATGGGAATTCAAGATGAATCCCAGAATGAGCATGGAGGTGAAAACCCTCATAATTCACTCATGGCTTCACCTACCCACAAAAAAAACGAACATGCAAAACTTGAAGAACCAGAATTAGGGCCATCTAAAAGTAAAGAGTTACCTTCTTCTTCAAAGCCGTGGAAGTCTAAAAGTGAGAGTAGTGTGTCCACTACTTCCACACCCTCTAAACTAGAAGAAGAGGATCTAAGAGGGAAGAGGGCTGTTCAGGAAAAGAGGAAGAGTGCTAAAAAGGAGAAGAAGAAAACTGAAGCAAAGATATTTACGCCCAAACATTCTGGTAGAATCAGGCAGTAACATATTGCAAAGGAATGTATAGGGGAACCTGTAGGGGAAAAGGAGAATAGAGAAGAGCTCCAAGAAGGAACAACAACAAGAGAATGTTGCAATTGTGGAGTATGATTCTGAGCAAGATAAGAATGACCCTGGTGACATGAATGCACCTATGAAAAGGAGAAGAAATATAATAATGACTTCTGTTCTAAGTCAGAAGATCCATTTATTGCAAAGAAATTAGGGAGAGAAAATCTAGATAGGCCTACATATGGTGAATCTGTAATTGTATGGTCCTGGTGCTAAGTTGGATTTATTGGCACAGTTGGCTGATACTAAAATAGGGGATAAAGAACTTACTATTCCAAGTGAAAAGCCCCCTTCTCTTAGGGATCCTGGTCATCATACAAATTTTTCTCTAGGTTACCAATTGTGGAGTGTAACCCATGAGTTTGAAGAAGAAAAAGGGAAATGGAAGAAGGAAAAGGAGAAATATATACAAGAATTGGAAAAGAAGGATATGGAATTGAATAAGTTTGCAGTCTGACTGAAAGAAGTAGTAGATAACACTACAAAAATTATGAAATGCAAACCTCTACCCAAAACTTATGCATTATTTCTACATGAAAAGTATTTTTGTTTCTAGTTTAATAGATTGGTTAGTAAACAGTCAGCTGCTATGAGTCAACCAAATGAGTTTCTTAAAATTTTTAAAGCTTCTACAATAGAGGACCAAGATCAATTGTGTGAATTTTATTTGCACAATTATGTGATTCCTGATGATATAGAATGAAACCCCTTAATGTTTTTTGGGGATATTCAATTCAAATCCCTTTCCTCTTATTACAGGAATGAACAACTTAGAGGAGAAATCATGGAAGAGTATGATGAAAAAGAAAAATATATTGCACTTCCAGTAAGGAAGGTGGCTAGGGATTTAGAGCCAATTATTGATGACTAGATAAGACTTCTTGGGCATAAGGGAGTTGGTAAGATAATAATGAAACTCAGAAGAGAAGACTATGAAAGGATGAAAATGCTAGATTTAGGAATTGTACAACAGTGTTACAAGTATGTGCAAAATCGGTGGAATGAACTAACTCTTGAATTGTAGAAAAAGGAACCACATTCTATATACAACTTTACTGCTATGCTCTAGAGGGTCCAAAAGTACATGGCAACCAACATTAACAAAGGATTTCATTGGATACCCCTTACATTTCAGCCACCCATTCTCCTTTTTCCAATTCCACATTGGACTTGAAATAAGGGTGATGAATTGGAAAGGGAGGAAGCTATCAAAATGAGGAGAATTTAATCATATCAAGGATAAGGGTATTAGTATAGTTATGGACCTAAGGAAAACCGCTCTATAGAATAATCAAGATCCTTAGTATTTTTGCTTGAGGACAAGCAAAAAGTTAAGCTGGGGGGAAATGATAGGTCCAAATAATAGTTTATTTTCTATTGGTTTTATCAGATTTTGGGATACCTTTTGAAAAATACTTTTTGACTATAGTCCATATTATATTATCCTTTTTGTATCTATTATACAAACCTAAGACCTAAAAGTATGATGATGGAATTATAGTTTAATACATTAGCATTAAGTGGTTTATATGAATATGTGCATGGAAATGTTGATGGAAAGTTATGTTTTAATATGATGGTTATCCTTGTGTACATATTATGTGGAACTAACCTGTTTGAAACAAAAGCAAGAACAATGATGCACAACTATTGCAAGATGAACCATAGCAAAAGGAATACTGAATACCAAGTATAGGAGATGTTGTAGAAACAATTGAACGTGGTGGTTAGTGGTCGAAGAAATTCATTCAAAGATAGAGCACACGTTGTCATGACAATTAATAAACGCTGAAGAAGAGGTCTTCTTTGATTTGGAACTTTGATAGATGGATGCATGATTTAATGTAATCCATTTGGTAGAAGTTCTATTCTTTTAGGATTCTCTTTCTTTTTAATTTTAGATTGAATAAGTCCAAATCTTAAAACCACATTCTAGATATCTGGAAGTCAAATTAATGATTGAGGTTTGAGTTGTTATTTTCAATAAAGACTCCCTTAGTTTGTATATAACTAATGGTTGAATCCATAGTTTAGTTAGTTGGGTGTTTTGCAAATTTTGTACTATCTGTTATTTTCCAATTGAAACATGAATCTACAGAATGGTTACATCTAGTTTGTGAAAGTTTTTTGTAATCCTTCACTTTATGCAATAAATGAAGTTCAGTTCATGAGATGTGTGAGGTCTACTAGTTAGATTGTGCTCAGTTAAGTGGGAACAACTACTTGAGCAGGCCACTCAAGTTATTGTTCTCCACTCTTTCTTTTAGTTATTCATTTTTGTTAATAGTTAATATTAGTTTAGTGTTACTTGTCAATTGTAGAATCTATTTCTTGTTTATTGCAAGTGATACCTACGAACCTACATGGAATAGCTATTAATAATACTCCAGAGGATAGTTTAGTTATCACAGTAGTCTTAATTAGGTTTTTTAGTTTACTTTCATTAGAAGTAGTTTAGTTATAGTCGTTACTGTAGGGACTCGTAGCAACTAAGGTTTAGTTTTACTTTCCCTATTTTATAGTTTTTATGAGTTTCTAGCAACTAGAATAACTTTATTAGGTTAGTTTGAGTAGGTTAAGTACATGAAGGAATATATCTTGTTGCACCATCATAAGCTTATGCTCCTTGGTCGATAATCTAATGTAGTCTTAAGTAGTGTCAAGTGGACTGTTCGGTTTGTTAACCCTCTGAATTTAGTGACCTTCACCAAGTTTACAAAACATTATCTTAGACTCTACAGTAATGTTCAATCATAATAAAGTATAAGATAGTTCAAAAGATCACATAGTCAAAAGACTGCCAACTTCTTTCAAACATTTCAAAAATATCAAATTTTTTATTCAACATATTGAATTTCCTCAATAATTCAATTTATCATATTATAATTTAAATGCAATAAAAATTGGGTTATGAAAAAAATATGCCACAAATTTACACAAGAAAACACAATTTATCTAAAAATATATGCCCAACTTTAAACAAGAAAATGTAATTGTAAGGACTGTGTCCCAATTAAATCTCACAAAATGATCAATAAATCAATATCTCATAAGTATAGAATAAAAATGATACAACATCATTAAATATATAAATTACATAACACAACCTCATGTATGTAGTGCATAATCTAGGTAAAAGCACATAATATCTAATATACAACATTAAAATTTAGGCTCCCAAGCCATGAAATGAGCTAAATTTAAAAGCTAGAAGTGATATTACAAATAATGATACAACAACCATGTGAGGACGTTAATAGCATAACCACTGACTGCCACTAAACCTCACAGTCATCCACAAGTCAAAAGATGAGAACATGGCTTAAGCCTTTTTCCGCCCAACCACAAACCTTACACTTCTCAAAAATTATTCCTAACATGAAGAATACTCTACCTTGGATGGAGTACATAACAACCTGGAAAAAAAACATGAGGGAATCCCGATGCAATCCTGATGTATATACATGCATCTCTAAACTTGAACATGCAATTTCCCACAAACAAGATATGTCAGAGAAATATAAAATAATTTTGATAGGTAAATTCCATCTATTTCAATGAACACATGGATTTTTCCAAAGCACTAAAAGTATCAAGCAGATCCTGAAAAGAGGATCGACTTTCTCTGTTAAACCATATTCGACACCCTATGCTGGAAGGTAAACCCAATACACACACATAATATAATAGTCATGCACATACTTATAAAATAAATAACTACTCTTTTCCTTTTATGTTGATAATTTGCTACTTTTATCATTTCATCTTTCCATGCATTATAAATGGTAAAATTCAACATGCAATTCATTATACCTTACATGCAAACTAATTACAAACATACGATTGAATTCATTTTACAAGTAGTATCATTTTCACTATCATGCATTAAATAATGTAATTGTGGATACTAGTTTTACTTTAGGCAGAAATTTAGGTTTGCATAAAGACCCATTCCAACATAGGTTGCGGTATACCAAGAAACTTATAGCATAAAAAATTATAGTGCAAGTTTTAAAGAAGGCAAATAAAAGTATAGAGATCTTAGGATCTGATTTATTTATGTTTCAAACAACATAAAAAATGGTTGATATAAATGTTATAGGCATCTAAAATGTCAAATTTAAATAGGTTTTGGTATGGTGCATGAGATGAATAATATGATAAACCCTATTCCCAAAACTGACCAAGGCTTCCTTTTATTAACTTTGTTTTATCAAACAAATAAAAAAAATAAAGGAAAATAATGAAAAAAAATCTACAAGAGTATCTATTATTTGTTGGTGTAGTAGAAGAATGGTATGGTGCATGAGAAATGTCAGAACTATGAACTAAGACCTATCTTTCTACAACTACTGCCTTAATATTTTCAAGAAAGCACACTAACTTCTTTCTCTTTAGCCACTGCTTCAATATATTCACAATAGACTCAAAGTAGATCTAAAATATATGTTTCTACAGTTTGTGCTAAAAAATATATCACTATCCCTATCCAGTACTGTTGAAGTAAATCTAGACTTTTAATCATGTTCTAAATAAATTCGTAGGGTTGCAACCAAGTAGATAATTCTGGACTATTTCTATAGTTTCAAATTTCAAAAATAAAATGAATTAATTTTTAAACTAGTCTATGAAAGGAATACCTGGACTTTTGCACTGAAAATGAGGCTAACTTTAATTTTTCTCCCAGTGTTCTCCTTTGTTCCTGTGATTTTTTTTGCTAGTAAAATTATTTTCCTAGAAGCTGTTGTGCATATTTAAGTCTTAGAACCATGCCTTATTTATTCTTTTTTCGTTTCCTATTTTTGCAAGTCTTGACCTTTTTTTTTGGTACGTAAGAAGGATATTATATTAATAAAAATCAAAATTTACAGTTTGTCTGCCATTGCAGGAGAAATTTAGGAAACCCTAGCAATTGTTTTTCCTAGCCAGCCCAAGCAAATTTTCACTACATAATTTCAACGCAACCCGAATCAAACCCATATTTGTGCTTCAATAGAGGCCAAAAAACAACCCAAGCCAACACCAAAAAATGGATTGAGCCACCACTTGAAAAACACTATCGACCGATGAAGCCAAAAAACTAGTAGTAGGGAGATCATGAACACATAGTCACAGATAGCCATTGAGGTGGGCGAAATCATTGAATTCCTCCACCCAGCCCATGTCCTTAGTCACCACAAGATTTAGTGCTTTCTTCAGATACTCCACCCTGACCGCAGTTACCATCTGATGCCTAACCAATGCCAACCCTTTTGGCTTCAGTAGAAGTGAAAAAAATTGAACCATAGCCCTAGGAGACTTGAGCAAAACCAAATCTTTCAGACACAACACCCTAGATCCAAGAACTAAGGCACAAATGACCTCTTCCATGCCACCCAAGAGATTAGGCTTAAAGAGCTTGCTCATCAACAACCGTGCCAAATCTTTGGGAGTGCTTTGATCAAGTAGAGAGGCAAGAAAATGAGAAACCATATGAGAGTTAACCCTGACAGTTTCGGTGTAGGCGACATGCTCTCAACCCAAAACCATTTTAACCACAACCACTGTCAAATGATTGAAGTCCAGGAGAATCCATTTGAGCCTTTGGTTTGTGAGTTTTTGAAACCAACTTTCCTCACACCATAATATAGAAAGATAGGAGTGTCATGCCCAAAGGCGGATAATGCCTTAGTTGATTTGAACATTGCAAACTTCGTGTCCACCTCCATGGTTCTTCTCAACCTGAGTGAAATGTTTGGAACAAAAACCTTGAGTAAATGCAAAATGCGGAGAGCACCACCTTTGCTAGGATATATTGAATGCAATATTTCCACTCTTACATAGCATGCTCTATGAGGTGGATGTTCCACCCGATGAGTGGCCTAGAAGTCTTGTCAAGGCCTTCAACCAGGGATGTCGTACCCACTATTATAAATAAGAAAAGATAGCTGATCAGGCATAATCTAAAGCCATAAAAACTCCATCATTACCTATTGGACAACTCACCTAGCTCCAACAAACCTTAGACCAATTCATCCTACCGCCATGTCAGACCCTCCATAGGGGTCATGGAGGGTTGTCCACCCATCCTCCCACAAGTTTGAAGGTTATTCTGCATTTTCTTGAGAGAATTTGAAGTTGTTACCATCCGCTCTCTAGTTAGATAATTCATTAGCTTCATTATTACCTTCACACATAATATGATTTGTGGTCACTACCTCAAATATTTCCATAAGTTTTAATGCCAATTCCAACCTTGCTGAGAGTTTCCAATTGGCCATATGCTTAGTTCTAAGGGCATTTATAACTATAGAAGAATCTCCTTCAATTATGAGTTGCCTTATATTGAGTTCTTTGGAGAATTCCAATCCCATAATGAGTGCCTCCAACTCCGCCACATTATTAGTTCCGAATGGTAAAGGAAAGGAAAGCCTCCCTATTGTCTTAGCTTTCCAGTTTTTGATTATACAACCAACTCCTAAAGCTATAGGGTTTCCTCGAGAGGCACCATCGAAATTTAGTTTGAACCAACCTTCAGGAGGGGGGTCCATACTACCCTTTCCCTTGCTTGTTGTGTAGATTTTCCACTGGCTCCCTATTGAGGTGGATACTTAAGACCATGCCAAATATTAGCCATCAGAGAATCCCAAGTTGTTGACATTCCACTACTTCCCTTGAGTTCATCCACCCTTGAATTGATAGTTTCAACTATACTTGCTTCAACTTTATTAAGGATAGACTCACGCTGTGAGACTTTGTCTTGAAAGATGCAAAAGTTCTTCTCTTTCTAGATATCCCACACCACCACTAAGGGGAAAGTCACCCATAGCCCACTAAAAATTGCATTCTAGTTTAGCATAGGCCAACTTGTCATAAAGCTTAGGAGATTATTAGGTATGGCAGTATGCCATTGAATTTTTGCATGAAGCCATCCCCATGCATATTGAGCAAAGGGGAAATTGATAAATAGGTGATCGGCTGTTTCCTCTGCTTGCTTGCAAAGAACACATCTAGAAGGCCTTGAATAACCTAACTTCATGAACCTGTCTGTAGTTAGGAACCAATTCTGCATTGCATCCCACAATAATAACCTTGCCTTGGGAATATAATCAGGGCACCGACAAAGCTTGATCAACAACATAGACTCAGGGTGATAAGCATCTAACAACACCTTGTATCCTTCTTTTGTTGAGTATACTCTGCTAGGGGAACAATACCAGCGAAGCATGTCACGCTCTTGTCTAGGCCAAATCTTGCACCCGACCATTTCAGCTTCACAACAACCAAATAGCCTTGGGTCTAGTCCAAGCCCATCTAAAATTTTCCATTTATATTTTGGACAACTGTTTTCCCAGTCCACTGTCCAATAATCGCTTACTTTAGTGCCCCAAGTTAGCTAGGTGATGGATCTTACTTGATCTAAGTCTGCAATGTATTCCAACTTCTTGTACCCTTGCCATGAGTCTTCCCAGA
This sequence comes from Sequoia sempervirens, assembly GCA_007258455.2. Lineage (NCBI taxonomy): Eukaryota > Viridiplantae > Streptophyta > Pinopsida > Cupressales > Cupressaceae > Sequoia > Sequoia sempervirens. The sequence goes on from VDFB02047230.1 coordinate 166,516,554, forward strand.
AAAAATCCTTCTACCCATCCTTAACCTCCCAAGTTAGATAAGCTGAGATCAGCTATCTACAACTACAAAGAAAATTCTAGATTCTTGAGCCTTTCAAAAAATTTCTTGAGGTGATATGCTGAGCTCATCTTCATCCAGACATTTGGCCTTCAATATTTGAACTCACTTGAGGTCTGGCTTTGCATAAATTGCCTAGACTAATTTCACCCCTAAGGCCTAGTTTTGCCTAAGCAAATTTTGAATGCCTACCCCATTCACTTCTTTTGACTCACATATTTGCTTCCATTTGATCAATGAGAATTTGTGCTACTTGGAGTTTCCTTGCCAATTTTTTTTTTTTGATTTGTTGATTGATGCTTTTGTTCACACCAGCAGCTAGAGGCAAACACGATAGAGAGTAGATGGGCAGAGCGGCAATGATTGACTTCAACATTGTTAACCTTCTAGCCCAAGACAACCATTTGTGCTTCCAATAGGCCAATTTGGATTTGAATTTCTCTATTATTGGTTCCCAAGTTTTCCCTAGTTGTATGCCTTTGACCAAAGAAAGGCCTAGGTATTTACATGGTAGTTTTCCTTTGTGAAAATTTAAAATTTGAAAGATTTGTATCTCTCTAGAGACATCACTATTAAAAAAGAAGACTTCAGACTTAGCCTGACTTACCTCCTGACTGGATGATTTGGCATATTTATCAAGTATATGCTTGAATTTCTTTGCCTCTTTGAGAGTTTAAGTTCCTAATAACATGTTATCATCAACAAATTTATGATGTGTAACTTCTGGGATGCCCCTCGTAATTTGAATTCCTTCCAGCTTGCCATTTGTTCTTGCTTTTGTGAAGGTTCGGCCTAGGGCTTCAACCATGATAATAAAAAGGAAATGGAACAAAGGGTCCCCCTATTAGAGACCTCTCAAAGCATTGAAAAAACCTTTTGGAAAGTCATTGAGCAACACCGAAAATCTTGGGCATGATATCTAGTCAAACAATCAATCCAACCATTGCTTGTGTAGATGCTCAAAATATCCTGATTGACACCATGCACTTGATTCACTCACACCTATTCTTCCTTAATCACTTCCACACTAACCAATTAATTGAATAATCTTTATTTAATTAATTAAATTCATCAAAATTTCCTCATTAATCAGATAATACACTTTATCAAATTATTTCATCATATTCTTCATTTAGTTAAATAAATCAACTTTATTTAATTAAATCCTAATGTTCTTCATTTAATTAAATAAATCAATTTTATTTAATTAAATCCTAATGTTCTTCCTTTAATTAAATAAATCAAATTTTATTTAATTAAAATCATAATGTTCCAACATCCTCTCATTTGATTTAAATGAACTCAAATATTTAAATTAAATGTCACAATCAAACTAATTTCATCTAAGTTAATTAATCCTAGATTAATTAGCTCCTAACACTAATCCCCCATTCCTCTAGATTTTAACTCCACCTTTGGGTAAGTCAAGCTAACCAAGTTGCATATGTAAATCAATTTATTTGATTTAAAATTACCCTATTTTCATTCAAATATGTCATATTCTTGGAATATTCCACCCATTTAAATTTTCCCTCCCAAAGGACTTTTTTCCTCCACCTTTGCATTGAAGGCTCTTACACATCCTCTTACACAAGCCACCTCTTGGCTTTCAAATCTCAACTACATGCATTTAACATGCACATTGTTCAAAATGTGCTCCACCTCCCTTCATTAGCATGTTGACAAGTGGCACAATACCATTGGTCCCTTCTTTAATCCCACATTCTCCCCATTCTTCACTCTTCAATACTTCTTCCTTATAAATAAAGGCCTTCTCTATTGATTTGTGGGAGACAAGTTTATGCAAGTTCATTATCCACAATTTCATCCATATTTTCATCTAAGTTAGCATAGAATTTCATCATCCATAGCTAGGCTATTGACATTTTGCATCAAGAATCACACATCCATCATCAAGCTTATCAAGGGATGAGGAAAGGGCTTCTTTCCACATCAAAGAAGCACCAATCCCCCTATGGGATGCTAGTTTGGGCATTAGAATAGTGTTTTTATTGTGATTTACTTGGTATTTTGCTTTGTTTTCATTATTCATATGTTCAAAGAATCTCATAGGGAATGCTTAGTTTCTACTTTTTTATGGACTAATGTTTGCTTGTTTGTCCATGTTTGAGCAGGTCTAGGCAAACCATTCACATTTTGGAGCTAGAAGGAGGGCACAAATCTCAAAATTAACACATTTTCTCCATTTCTATTGTTTTTCCCCTTTTATGTCTTTCCAGGACAGAGCAATGCTAGTTTTAGTAGAGCAACGTTGAAAGTCTCAAATAGTGATGCAACTATAAATAGCAACACTAAAAGTCTTAAATAGCGATTCTGAAATTCTTAAATAGTGACACTGATCCTATTCAAATGGTGATGCTATTGTTTTTTTTTTCTTTTATAGTCAATCTTAAAATGGCCATATCTTGGTCATATGGAGGTCTTTTTTGAAGCTTTTTTTTTGAAATGGGTAGAATTTCATAAGTTATTCAATGGTGTAGGTGTTTCTCTCAATTTTTGGATTTTTTTTCAATTCTACACCTAAATTCAAATCACATTGTAACTTGGTCTAAGTTTTAGGGTTTTTGTGCTTAATCATTCATCTAACCCTCATATTTTCTTGTTTCTTGATCTCATCTAAAATTTTGAGCATTGATTGTAGGTTTTAAGAGGAACATGCATTGAAGTGAAAGAAAAAGCATTTGATATCCATTATAATAGTGTTTTCAAACACTCATGGGAAAATAACCCATCATATGTTATTTTTCATTCATGCTTTAGGACCAACTAGCATTACTTCGGGCTTAAAATTAACCATCTACACAAGCTTTGTCAAAGTTGGTTAAAAAGAACATTAGAAACTCACTAGTTTTTGGATTTGGTTAAAATTGAATAATCAAATCCACACTCAATTTTGGTGCTTTAAAAAGAACTCGCTATTTTCTTGAATGATTTAAAACCAACTTGTTTCTATCTTGTTTTGTAGTCTTCTCTACAAACTAATACCATCCAAATGTGTATGCACTTCTCTCATGCTTCACAATGATCTTGAGAATCAATTTTTTTTTGGTGATATTAGGTTGTCTAAAATATTTCCTCCACATTTGAAAATTGGGTTTTTAAAATTGAACAAAAGCTTTCTAGTGTGAGAAAAGGCATCGCATTTGTTCTCTCTTTGTTCATGCAAACAAAGATTGATCAAACTACAGATGTGCTTACTCACTATTGTTCACCTTTAGAGGGCTTGCCTTGGTGGGAAAAAGCACCCACCCAAAGGGAACAACCCAAGCGGTAACGAGCATAAGCCAAGCTCTTCCAAACCGCTATATAAATTTGTGGTTACGATGAAAAATCATAAACAATGGGAAGCGGTGCATGATAACTCTCCCCCATTGTCTTAATGATGCATAAATACCTTGTTTTAAGGGTTGGGAGATCTCTCACAAGGATTTTATCATTGCACCCCCTAAACTAGATGCCCTTACTATGAACCTTTGTTCAGAATCCAAAATCCTAATATTTGTTGGCATCAGGGGGTCGGACCTCTGAAGCCGTCCTACATATTTGCAGTTCTTTGTAGAGATGAAAAGTTTGTCATGGGAGATTCATGAGAAATGAAGCTTGGATGACCTATAGAAGTGAGTGCCATGGAGGGGAGCCAGTGTGGTCAAGCTTCTAATCATCTGCTCTGAATAAGCGCAATTGGATTTATCCAAGTGGGAATTCAACAAATATTTTCTTTTCCATCCTAGGGTTGTGCAATCTTTGAGTCAGTTAAACACATTGCTTGGATCCAAAATCTTGAAAAAAAACATTTAACAAGGTCATCAAATTTCAAACCCTTTAGAGGAGGAAAATACCTTTGAAAAGTCCAAGTATTACTGCTTGTCTTGAGAGATTTATCCTTAGAGGCTTCTAAAGACTTGGGCCTATTTCTCAATTTGTTTTCTCCAAAGTCAACATAAGGAAACTATGGGTTTGACTTCTTGATTCTCACATAATGGACCTTGTGGAATGAAAGAAGGTCTTGGCATAGAAATTTAGTTTGAAACTTAAGCAAGACAATTGGATGTGGTAAAAAGCAAGTCATTAATCAAGATTAACTCAAATTGAACCCCACACATGTGCTTGGTCTCTTTTGGTCTTTTGGTTTGAACCACTCTTAGGGAAAAGCATGTTCTTCACTATCTTGGTCTTGAAAACAAAGTCTCTCTAGGTTCATTTAGGATCGAAATATAACTCTTCATCCATCCCAAACATCTATCAAAATCCATCCCACCAAACAAATTTAGAGCTTTGGAAATATCATTGTCTAGACTTGGGTACATCCTTAAACGAAATTAAAATCATCTCTTTAGTTAGGTGTGTGTGGATGAATCCTTCCTCACATACTTAGTTAAATTATCACCTTTATGAACGAGTTTACATCCTAAGATAACATCCAACATATTGGGATTCACAAAGTTCATTATCCAATCAAAACAATCAAAATCAAATCCTAAAGTTTAGCATTGATCCAAAGTTCCTAAAAGCTCAACACCCATATCATTCACCCCTTTCATCTTTCATCTCATCATTGGTCCTAAATCGCTTAAAGGTCAACAAGGTCAAAACACAAGAAGAACATGGAATATAAACTTGCTCCATACATCATGAGTGATCTAAGTCTACCAAACTGTCAAATCCTTACAATGACGATTGATTATGAAAACTCACATTTATACAATCTATACATGGGATCATTTTCTCCTACAAACCTCAATGGTACAAAAAATGTGAGTATGCCCAATCTAAATTTTGGAACACCTCTCCCTGTGGTAGATTTAAATCAAAGTCCAAACCTACAAATCTATCAACCAAATAATCAATGCATGATTCTTCAACAAAACAACATTATCCCACCAAATCCATACATTCCAAATGTGAATATACCAAGTGCAAACTTACCAAACATGAATATATCAAATCCACACTTGGTGAAATTTGGGATAGATATGTTTGCGAATCATACAAATATTGTTCAAAGTCCAAACAATATGTTAAAAACTCCATGTATTGATCCAAGTCAAGGTAACACCATGTAAAATCAAAGTTTCCTAAATCAAGGCAATATGTTTCTGAATCAAAACAATGTTCAATTTCAACCTATAATACCAAATCTAAAAATCATCCCAAATCAGAACATTGTCCAAAATCAATTTTTCCATGATCCCATACAAACACCACAAGTATAAATTCCAAATATGCTTGAACAAAAACCAAATCAACTATATCAAGGGTGTCAAGATCAAATTTTGCGAGATCAAATTGCTTCAATTAACAAAATAGTTGAGTCATTGTGCTAAGACACATCTCCAACCCAAAATATAAACACTTCCCCTTGGGTGAAACCATGTCATCAAAGCATTGAGTTGTATCCACAATCACATCAATAACAATATCTCCAATTTCAAGGGGTTGGGTATCAAGATCAACGACATCAACAACAAACCCAATCACCACATCTCCAAGATCAATCACAACAAGAATCCTCTCAACAAGCACAAATATCACAAGATCACAAATGTGAATACACTCCTTTTGGAATGACAATCGAAACAGTGCTAAGAAAGCTAGTTAATGAAAAACTCATCACTCTTCCAAAAGAAAGTTCTTTCAACTCTATCCTAGAATTACCTTGGAATAGGGGTGGATCTTATTGTGAGTATCAAAGAGAAAATATTCATAAAACATCGAATTGTATTCAACTCAAAAATATCATCCAAGACTTTATTGATCAAAAAATAATAATAGTTGATGAAAATGATCAGGATTCAAGAACTAGTGATAATAGTGACAATCTCTCCACCAAGATTGTTGAAAACAATGACCAAGATCTATCCATCAATGAGCACCTTGAAGATTTTTTTACCTCATCCAAAAATAAAATCATCATTTATCAAGTCACTTTTGAATCATGATCAAAATACAACAACAATAACCAACAATGATCCAATTCAAGAAATGTTAGCATCATTTGATCCTATGGTTGAAAACAGTAATAGTCTCCCCACCATGATTATTGAAAACAATGATCAAGATCTATCCATCAATGATCACCTTGAAGATGTTTTTACCTCATCCAATGATAAAATCAACATATATCAAGAGTCACTCTTCAATCATGATCAAAATCCACCAACAATACCCAACAATGATCCAATTCAAGAAATGTTAACATCATTTGATCCTATGGTTGAAAACATTGACAATCTCTCTACTACAATTTCTAAAAACAATGATCAAGATCTATCCATCAATGAGAACCTTGAAGATGTTTCCACCTCATCCAACAATCAAATCAACATACATCAAGAGTCACTTTTTAGTCATGATCAGAACCCATCAAACAATGATCTATTTCAAGGAGTGTTAGAGTTATTTGATCCTATTGACATAATCCAAGATCCATCCACCAATGATCATGTTGAAAATGTTTCTACATCACCTAATGAGTTAGAGGACATATCTCAAAAATTTATTCCAAAGAATGATCAAAATATTTCACCAAAGTCTAGAAATGGTCCTTTCCAAGATATTGACATCCTTTGACTTCATGGTTATAGATATTGAAGAAATCATCAACTCAACAATTGATCCAAATTCACTCAAAGATCAAGAGGATATGGAGCCACTTCTCATGCCTAATGAAGACATCCAAGAACCCTTTGTAAGCAATCCATCCTTTGAAACTGACCCATGTCAAGAACTTGATCCAAAGCATGTCAAAAGCAATTCCAAAATTAATCAAGATCAATAATTCGTATCTCCAAGATACTACAATGATCTAATGGACACTCTCCAAGCTATACAAGATGTCGCAAATGATGATCATCTCCATATAGCACGTATTCCTCCATCTACCCATGAGATGCTTACTCCTAATGGACATGTAGATGATCTTCATTCAAAAAAAGAGTGTCATACTCTTGATATCATTACCAAGGGACAATATTTTCCTACTCTTAACATTTGTACACATGATCAAGATATAGAAAAATCTAGAGACATATCAGAAATGGGTCATGAAGAAGGCTTCTACAAAAGTTGTGAATTAGAAACATCTTGTGAAGGAATATAAAAAATGAATCATAAGGAAGACTTTTACATGGATAGTGAATCATCAACACCTCTTGAAGAAGCATTAAAATATGATATTTCACAAGATCAAGCCAAAGATATGAATCAGGAAGTTATCCCACTTATGGAGGATCCTATCACTTATAAGCTTAGATCACTTAGCTTTTTTAGGGAAAGATATCTTATCAATAAAGAAGCTATCACCTTTGAAGATCCACAATAGAGTAGAGAAGGATTAGAATCTTGTTTCCAAGGTAAATCATATCCTATTGCAAACAAAATGTTTCAATAGATGAATTATCAAGGCAGAGGATTAGGCATACATTAACAGGGTATCCTAGAACCAGTGTAGATTATTGGAAATCCTAAGCATCAAGGCCTTGGTTATTCAGAAATTAAGGGTTCTAAAAATATCAGTGATACCTCTATAATACTGGGGGAAATTTTATCTAGTGCAAACATTAACATAGGGAGCACAAAGAGTCCTTATAGTGAAACCAATGTCAATACTACAACCAACCACGTCATGAATCTTCATCCACCCATCACCCCATCCAAAAATTGGGATCAACATCAAAAGAAATATTTGAATCAAAGAAAAAAGAACATTGTCAAAGAAAAAGAAGCTAAGAAGCATAATGGACAAATCAAATACACATGGATCCCAAATAATACAGAGAAATATTATCCCTATCAAACTCCACCAGTCAAAGAAACTATGGGGTAAAATAAAAAAAGGAAAAGTATCCATCAAAGATGTCCACAAAGGAAAAATTATGCTTCTCAAGCAACGTACAAAGTATATCAAGCAATTGGTCCTAATTCCACGCACACTTTCGTATCCACCCATCATTGCTCATCTTCCCAAGTTTGGAGAGTCAAAGGTTCCAAACTATCAACCAATCCATCTTTTATTCCTAAACAAACTCCATCCATGCCTCCACACATGATATACAATTCTCAAATTGACCATGCATTGGTAGCCACCCTTCATCATAAGGATTCAGAGGGCATCCTATTGTGATGTGAGCACAAAGACAGAGTTAACTTTGATATCAACAAAGTAGATCAGGAATCTCAAAAGTTGTATTCAAGTGCACATATCTTGGCAAAGCAGCTTCTTGAAGTAGGATATCAATGGCACATTATGATAGAAGTATCTACATCAACACCACCAGGTGGTTCAACATGAACTTAAAATATTTTAGAAAAATAAAAAAATCATGAAAATAGTAAAGATAAAAATTGTCCTACAGTGAAAACCACTACGATGGTGCTTTGGATAGGTACCATGATGAAAACCTAGCAAGTAGGAATCATGTGTAGAATCAAGCATCTACATGCGCTATTTCAAGTGGAAGCATCTTATCTCATCAATAATAAATCCAACATTCCATCCATCTTATCCATAATAAATCCATTCATCCATGAACCATTTATCCAATCCATTTTCATTCATCTACATCCATCTTCCAAATTATCTTGATCTTGAAAAATATTGGTGTACACTTTATACTTGCTTATGGTAAACATCTTGACATGGGTCATTGTCATTGATCCTATCCTACCTAGCATTATCTAAGCCATAAAGCATTATCCAAATGAGCATTCTTTATTCGAACACCTTATCACAAGATAATCCCTGGCATCCTTTGTGTGCTTACCATATCCATCCATCCACACGCCTATCCAAGCATCCACCCATGTAATTCCATACATTGCTAGACACTGGGGGCAAATATTTACATCTTGCTTTGGGAATAAATATTGATCTATATCTTTCAACTTATGTGGTGACCTGAACATTGGAAAATGTGAAATCAAATTGGTCAAAGCATTTGTAAGCCAAAAAATCCAAATCACTTGCCCATGACATATTTTGACGGGAAGATGTTCCTTATGAAGCTTTATCTTTCATCGAACATCAATCCAAACAGTCTATATCAGTTGCAACTAACGTGTTCTTCAACATCACATCAAATCATTCAAACAAAATTTTCTTCCAAACTGAGTTTCACAATCTTGATCAACCAAATCCAATCAATCCATCATCATCTTGGGATATCCTTTCCAATCCTTGTGTTTCTTAACATTATACTTGCATTGTTGTGTATCCTCAACAATGTTATCATCATCAATCTTGATAAATCCAATCCAATCAATCCATCATCATCTCGGGATATCCTTCCCAATCCTTGTGTTGCTTAACACTATTCTTGCATTCTTGTGTATCCTCAACAATGTTATCATCATCAATCCATCAATAAGATTAATTGACCCTAGCTTGGTTTTCAACAAGATCCCAAAAAAATCACTGATATCATCACACATATCCATATCCAAATTGTCAAAATCATGCAAAAATCCAAACACATTCAAAATATATCAAAATCCAAAATAGGTCAAAAAGTCAAAAAAGTACAAAACATGGTAATCCAAACTACGTTGTCTCTGAGCTTAAACGTAGGGAAGGCTAATATTTGATTAGCCCCCAAGAAACAAAAACAAAAAAACATTTAGATAACTCAAAAATCCAAAAAAAGCCTCATAACATTTCAAAAACATAAAAAAAAAATCCAAATATTTGAAAAAACCAATTTGTCTCATTTCGCCTCACCCACAATAATCACTCATCCAAAATAAAACAATCGTCACCTTCATCCTTTGTCAATACAAATAGAAATAAGAAAAACAATCAGTAAAAGAAAACTTCAAATGCAAAATCAAAATTGAAATAACAAACTTTTAACTGCAAAATAAAACTCTTGATCATTCACAAACATGTCAATCAATCTTATATCAACAACCTTTCAAACAACCTATCAACTTTCCACCATCCACTAACATGTCCTAGGATGTTTCTTTCTTACAATGGGAATTATCTATTGGAAAAACACTTTGGATAATTATCCTAAACAAAACAACTTGCCACCATCCACTAACATGTCATAGGATGCATCCTTCCTACAATGGGCATTATCTTTGGCAATCACTTTGGATACTTATCCTAAGCAAAAAACATCCCCTTGGCTAGAGGTATGAAGAACATTGACTTGTTTGTGTACTTGATCTTTTATTTTGGTTTATCTTATTGCGCTCATTCCAATGACCTCTCGATGATGTCTAATCAAAATGATTTAGAGAGAAAGGAATGGGGCATTGATCATTATCTTTTGTTTGTTGTGCTTGTTGGATATTCTTGTAATATAACTTGGTCATGCTTACTTTTTTTGGTTTGTAGGGAGGGTGTTTTAGATGTCTTGTTGACTATTACATAGGAAGGTTTTTCCTTCCTATGTTTTGGTCCAAGATGTTTGAAATATCTGAAGTACATCCTAATAAGGTTTCGTATGCCAGGTGTGAATAGGGATACTCCTATCTGATTATTGAGTTAAAGTGCCATCCTAGTTTTCTATAACTTGATGCATTGTATCTATGTGTGTGATAAAAAATAAGGAAAGTTATGCTCTTTACATCCCCCATCCCTGGATAAGCAATACATCATCATCAGTCATCATCACATCTAATAAATTCTACACAACTCATAGACTTTTTGGACTTTTGCATCTTCTCAAAATCAAGGGTTGATCCTTCTCATTCTTCTATCTTCTTTCACGCTAACATGATATAATGGCATGCATCCATCCTACATTCATAAAACATCATCATACCCATCTTGCATATTCATATATATCATCATAATAGGAAACATCATTCTTCTCATTTGTATCATTATTATCATATAGATCTGTTAGTCTAACCATCCATACATCCATCTTGAACCTCTTTGTCATGAGATTGCCCCTAAAATCAAACTTTTCACCCGATCTCTCAAGGGGGCAGTGTACTAGTATACTTCTTTCCATTGGGGCATTTGAAAAAAATTAGAAAATTTTTGAACTTTGATCTCAGCAAGGTTATTCTTTGAACCAACGCAACAGGTACATTGCTTCAAAGTGGGGCAAAATGTAGACGCTCAAAATATCTTGATTGACATCATGCACTTAATTTACTCACACCGATTCTTTCTTAATCACTTCCACACTAACCAATTAATTGAATAATCTTCATTTAATTAATTAAATTCATCAAAATTTCCTCATTAATCAGATAATACACTTTATCAGATTATTTCATCATATTCTTCATTTAGTTAAATAAATCAACTTTATTTAATTAAATCCTAATGTTCTTCATTTAATTAAATAAATCAATTTTATTTAATTAAATCCTAATATTCTTCCTTTAATTAAATAAATCAATTTTTATTTAATTAAAATCATAATGTTCCAACATCCTCTCATTTGATTAATTTCATCTAAGTTAATTAATCCTAGATTAATTAGCTCCTAACACTAATCCCCCATTCCTCTAGCTTTGAACTCCACCCTTGGGTAAGTCAACCTAACCAAGTTGCACATGTAAATCAATTTATTTGATTTAAAATTACCCTATTTTCATTCAATTATGTCATATTCTTGGAATATTCCACCCATTTGAATTTTCCCTCCCAAAGGACTTTTGTCCTCCACCTTTGCATTGAAGGCTCTTACATGGTATTGGAGGCTCTTACACCTCCTCTTACACAAGCCACCTCTTGGCTTTCAAATCTCAACTACATGCATTTATCATGCACATTGTTCAAAATGTGCTCCACCTCCCTTCATTAGCATGTTGACAAGTGGAATAATGCCATTGGTCCCTTCTTTAATCCCACATTCTCCCCATTCTTCACTCTTCAATCCTTCTTCCTTATAAATAAAGTCCTTCTCTATTGATTTGAGGGAGACAAGTTTATGGAAGTTCATTATCCATAATTTCATCCATATTTTCATCTAAGTTAGCATATAATTTCATCATACATAGCTAGGTTATTGAAATTTTGTATCAAGAATCACACATCGATCATCAAGCTTATCAAGGGCTTAGGAAAGGGCTTCTTTCCACATTAAGGAAGCACCAATCCCCCTATGGGATGCTGGTTTGGGCATTAGAATAATGTTTTTATTGTGATTTACTTGGTATTTTTCTTTGTTTTCATTATTCATATGTTCAAAGAATCTCACAGGGAATGCTTAGTTTCTACTTTTTTATGGACTAATGTTTGCTTGTTTGTCCATGTTAGAGCAGGTCTAGGCAAAGCATTCACAACTTGTTAAAACCAAAAGCCTCCAAGACTTTGCACAAGAAGTGCCAGTTAACCTTATCATAAGCCTTTTTGATGTCTAGTTTAATTAACATGGTAGGTTTTTTCAAATGTTGGATTGAATGGATGGCTTCTTGGACAATGATTACCCCATAAAAAATGGACCTACCTGGCACAAACCTGGTATGCTCCTCTAAGATGATCTGAGGCAAAAAAACACTTGATCCTATTTGTTGTGGCTTTGGAAATGATCTTATACAGAGTGTTACATAGAGAGATAGGCTGAAAGTCCTCAAAGGAATCAAGCTTCTCCTTTTTCAGGATTAATACGATGAAGGTGTTGTTGAACTCTTTGAGAACTCTACTCGAACGTCTTGAGTCTTCAATTGCAGCCACTACATCCTTCCCTAGAATTTACCAAAAATTTTGGAAGAAGCTGGTTGGAAAACCATTTGGGCCTGGGGCCTTATCCAAATGAAGTTGGAAGAGAGCACATTTGATTTCCTTTGCTAAGAAAATGATATTTAAAAAAATAATTTTGTTCCTTAGTGATGATATGTGGGATGGCACCCAAAAATGCTTGTTGCTCTGAGAGATGGGATCCCCCTTGCTCATTCAAGGATGAGCAAAAATAATCCACCGAGGCAGCCCTAATATCATCGATATTGTCAAGAACTTTACCCTCACCATTTTTAATGACTATGATTTTATTGTGTTCTCTTCTTGCTTTGGTGGAGTTATGAAAGAACTTGGTGTTCTTATCGCCACCCTTTAGCCAAACTTCTCTTGATTTTTGTCTCCAAAAGATCTCCTCCTTAGCCAACAAATAATTTACTTTTCCCAACAAGTGCTTTTCCTGCTGATAGCTATTAGCATCCATCTCCTTGCTTATAACAACTTCATTTAGTGCCTGCAGAGCCTCAACAATTTTGTTTTATTCTTCAATTTTTTTCTAAACTGTTTCCTTTTCCACTCCTTCAAACACTACTTAACCCATTTCAACTTTGTCACTACATTGAAAACTTTGGAACCATCCAGACTACATTTTGACCACCATTTCTGCACTAGATCCAAGAAATTTGGATCTCAAAACCACACGTTCTTGAATTTAAATGGACATCTAACATTGATCATTCTCCTTCAATGATTAGCTCCACTGGAACTTGATCTGAGCCTACCCCGGGAAGAATTCTTCCCTCCAAATTGAAATAAAAGTTATGAAGATTCCCTTTGAATAGAAATCTATCCAAATGGTTTGAAATATTGCAGAGGCCCATTATTCTATTGGACCATGTAAAGTGTCCATTACTTGTATTGATTTCCATTAGAAAATTCTGCTCAATGAACCCTTCAAAATCTACTTGGGATTGTGTCCTACGAGCCACTCCACCTTTTTTTTCATTTTCCTTGAGAATGGCATTAAAATCTCCCCCCATGATAAAGAATTCATTTGGTTGTTGCTCACAAAATAGGCTAATCTCTCTCCACACCTCTCTTTTTTGAATGCAAGAGATGGGCCCATACACATTAATCAAAATAAACTGTAGGTTAGAGACTAGGGTTCTAACCTTGCAAGCCACCCCACACTTGTTAGAAGTGAGATCTTCGAGCCATACATTTTGAGGGCACCACAGAGTGATGATTCCTCCAGAGGAACCCACAACATCCACGCCAAAGCCATTCCAATTTTTCAACTTTTTCAAAAGCACCAAGGTTCATTTCCTAAAGAAAAAAGATGTCTGCCTGGAAGTCCACCATTCGATGCCTGATGAGGCATTGTTTGTTAGGGAATTAATGCCCCTAACATTCTAGGTTATGATTTTCATGGTTGTTTAGGAAGGGATTTACCCTTCCCTACTTTCAATAACTCGTTGATTTTCAACTAACCGTTGGCCTCACCATCCCACTTAAGTTTCTCTTGATTGGGAATTCTTCCTCTCCTCTTCTTTTCCCCAAAATACGAGGAGGATTTTCCTAACTCTTTTTGTCCCAATCCTAACCCATCTGGGGTTAGAGGGGGAGACAATCCAACTTCCTATGGTATGCACTCCTGGTTCTGCCTAGTCTCCTGAGCATTGACCACATCTGAAGCCAAACCATCAATCCCTTGGGAGGATAACACCTGCACCTAATCTCCAGGTGAGACTTGCACCCCATCTGCCATAGAGCTTGCCTTGAATTCCCACTCCAAACCTTGGTTAGTTTCCTCTAGGAGGATGTCATTAACCACATTCAACCTCAACTCTTCTTTATCCTCATGCACTGGCTCACCATCTAGAACTTGATCAACTGCTTCCAAATGGAAACCACTATCACCAGCCACCTCCATCTCTCCATTAAATTCCTTTAACAATCCTATTTGTGCAACCATTGCTAATTCAACTAGCTCATATCCTACCTCCATGAGTGAGTCCAGATCATCCAATTTGGGATGCACCACCTCAAGGGCTTCTGAGATCTTACAATTGATAAATTCATGGGGTTCCAGTTGGTGTGGCAATGATGCTTCCCTTTCTGGAGCCAACATAGGAATAAAATATTTGTCAACTACACTAGGAGGCTTGGGTGGTGGCAAAAATGAGGGAAAATTTTGCAACTCATTTTCCTTGCTTTGATTTTCTTGTGCTTCCACCTGTGGTGGAGACTCAAAACTCACCGAGTCTAGAGAATACTAACCAAATATATCCAACAACACATTTATGGGGTTAGGATCTAGAACTAGGGGTTGGATAAGGGAACCCTAGTCTGTGATCAATTCTATCTCCTTCCGGCATGGACTATGGGGCTTGCATTCCACAAAAATATGAACATAGGTTCTCAACCCATCTGCACAAAACCTTTCTTTTGCACAAATGAATTTACCTAGGAGATCACCAATATGTTCCAAAATCCTTGGTTGCCAAAATTCCATGGGGAGATTAGGAAATTTATACCAATCTTTGATCCATGCAAGCTGATGTTTTAGAGGATCAAACCCTACCTCCCACTTGTGGATATAGAAACCAAAATCATCCATAAACTAGATACCCTTGAGAATTTCTTCCTGAATTTGAGTTGAAGGGAAAACTACCACAAAAAAATCTTTATCCAACACCTTGAATTTCATCTCTGGGCCCCAGCGACCTTGCCACCAACATATGAAGTTGTCCCAATTTGGATGTTGCCCGAACCAATGGATCACCAGTCCCCATTGTTGAAGAATCAAAATAGAGGGTAGTAACATATTAGTACCAATTACCAGAGATGCTCAATTCTTTTTCTTGGTGTATCGATTCCCACCTTGAGAGAAGTGAGACTTGTGACTTGATCGAGCTCTAGAGTCTCGAAACCTAGGACTATCAAAGCGAGGATTACTTGAGGATGCTTGCTTATCCTTATTACCCCAACTTCTTGCACCCACATTTTTATACCATTTTCTCCTATTCCTATTGCTTCCGCCACCAAGCTTTTGGCTGCGAGGGTTTGCATCTTGCTACTTCTTATGCTCTGTTCCAACAACTTGATTGCTAATGGTTGCCCTTGCTTGAAATGGCACCTCATTAAGCGTTGATTTCATTCCCTTTGAGGGGGAGCCTTCCTTGATTTCCCTACTACTACAACCCTTCTGATCCAACGACACCATGGATTGCTGCCCTGTAATTCATGTGCGCGCCTAGGCACCATTACACCCTCCTGTGCTCGTCGTCTTTTGAAATGTCTTGCAAGTCTTGCGATTTTTACTAAAGTTCTAGTTCATTATATTTTTAACTCTTTAAAGTTCTAGTTTTTAATATTTTCCTTGCATATGATTCTCTTAAAGTTTTATAATTAATTTTCTTTTTATTTTCCAACAATCCTCTAAAGTTCAGTTCTTATATTTTTTCCTTTTTACTCCACCTCTTATTATATTGATCCCTACTTTCTATGCAATATTTTAAACTATGGTTTTTTATTTATTTGTTTTTAGAGTTAGCTTTTCTTTTCCCTAGCATGAAAATAAACTTTTAGTAAGTTTATTTATTATTATTTTTAAAACTTTTTATTATTATAACAAAAGCTTTTAAAATTAATTTTATTTTATTATTCCATACAATTTATTTATAGAATATATTTATATTTTTCTATATATATAATATTTATTATATTGTTAATTATATATATAGACATTTATATGATTATTTTAAAAATTAAATCTTTTATTTATGTATTTATTTATATATATAAATAATATTAAATTATTATTTAATATATAAGTATACTTCAGGAAAATAATTTCTTTAATAATTATTATTTATATACATTTACATATTTATATATATTAATAATAATACCTCTATTATAAGAATCTTAGCTAGTTATAGGAAAAATCCAAAATGGTGGAGCAACGGTCAAACTAGAGTTTTCGCAGACACCATGGAATGCAATACGATGGAAGGCAAGCTCGATGGCCTTTCAATAGGTGGAGGGGGAGAAATACTCATATAGGTAGGCACAATGGGACTGACAAGGCTTGGTAGGCTTCGGTTAATCAGCCAGGCAGAAATGGGGGTTTTGGAGAGTTTTCTCACACAAATGCGCAGGTGGTGGCTAATGAAGGAAGGTTTCATTCCACGTATTCAAAGGGGCATGTGGACTTCAAGCAGTTGGAAAAGAAGTTCTAGCGGCCAAAGAACTAGATAGAGAAGGGTGAACCAAGTCAGGTACTGAAAAACTTTCTCCATACTACAATGGTAACCCTTCTGATAGACAATAGTGAATGGAA
>VDFB02047230.1:166533716-166785973 GCA_007258455.2 Sequoia sempervirens
AGACTTTTATACCTTCTTATATTCATCCTCCCTTGAAAAATCTCAAAATAATTTTTGGGTTATTTAAAAAAAAATTCTTCTTCCTATTTCATATTTGAAGATAGAATAATATTATGATTTGATCAAGGTATTCCAATTTTACACTAACTTGCAATTATGTGAGTACAACCTATTTTGTAAAATGAGATCAATGTGTTTTGCACCTTGGAAAGGTCTTGGAAGTCTTGAATTTTGTGATTTTTTTTTAAATGCTCCAAAATCAATTTTTACTAATTCATTTCATATTTATCTCACCTTCATGGAATTCCACATGACCACTATTCTTGAATGTGATTCATCCAAAAATTTGTATGCCTTCTTACACTTGAAATTTCCTTGATACATTGGTCAAACAAATTGCACACCTCTATTATAGGTTAATGTTTCTTGAGAAATTTTGTCAAATAATTCACTTTCTTTCATAATTTTCATAAGATTATACTTGAGCATTTTTAATACTAGCCTTTACATAAAACCCATATCAATATGATCTTGTGAGTATCCTCTAATCATATTTTCAATCAAAATAGTTGTTGAGTTTTAGGTCTAGTTACTTATATTGATATTCTCTATTATAGTGTCTTCTTTGGTTTATTGTTCACAGATTTTAACTTACAAATGAAAATACCCTCAATTCTCCCATTGATGTTTAGTATCTTTCACAATCATTTTATATGGTTATTATTTGGATTGGATTATGTGCTACCTTGATTCTTACTTTCTTGAACCATGTATAAAATATACAAAGAAATAATTTTTTTTTGTTCAAATACATTTTTTTGTCTCTTGAGTTAGTTAACATTTTTGGGCTCATACCAAGTCCCATCCTAGTTCAACTTGTGTGAGGATCTCCATGAGACCGAGTTATCGAAATCTATAATGTTAACGAGAATTAATTTGTTAGCTTGATGCCATATTTCTAGGTGATGTAATATCTTTTTATCGATATTATACAATTATTATACACTAAAGGTTTGTATAAAATTACTATAATCTAGGATACATATTTTTTCATTATGATGAAGTAATTGTATCTAATGACGTTACAAGATTAGGATCAACCAATAAGCAATTCAAGAAATAAATGATCCATTGCAAATAAATATGAAATCTAGTTTGAGTTGCTATGCAAATGACAAACAAATAAAGGAATCAATAGTTAAAATAAATCAAGTAGTTGAGAGTTAGTTTCTAGTTAGGAAATTAATTATTTTTAGTTTAATTGAAGTAATTCAAAACTAGTTTTTATTTAGTAATCACAAGTTAGAAATTTTGAAAATTATTAATTTAGATAAATGAAACAATATTTGCAATTGAACTTGTGAATGAATTGTTGAAAAATATAAATAATGATAATGCACAACCACCTCTTAGAATCAATAATATTCTTTCCGTTTTCTTTAGATTTATCTTTCAACATTGAAATTTTATCAATAACATCATAGATCAAATATCAAATTAAAATAATTTAGAATTAAGATTAAGATCAAAAACCCAAAAGCACATATTATTATAACAATAATTTAATTGTTGTTAAAATTTAATCATTGGGAGTATTGAGTCGATCATCATGTTTACCTTTTATAACCCTAAAATATTATGTTTTTTTATTATGTAAATGTATAATTATTATTTTTTATCATTATGTATTAGACAACTATTAATAAGAATTGTTTAAAACATAGTACCCTTTCTTTTATAAGTATAGTTAAGTACTAGAACCTTGGATTTAAACTTCGTCAGCGTGGAAAGCCTTCAATGTTAGAATTATGAAAAACCACAAAACCATGAGCCAAAGGATCAAACAACAAACAAAGACACCTTCCACACAAAAGATCTGTAGATAATATGTGCAATATTCCTCAACAAGAAAAAGCTACAAAAGAACCTCAAGAATCTTCAAGGAAAAAATAAGTCCTCAAAGGTTGAGAGTTCGAGAGAACATAAGAGAAAATCTCAGAGTGTTAATAAAATGAGGGTTGAGTTCTTTATAGGAGCAACCCTGGTAATTTCTCACTTCAGTTAACACAAAAGCACTTAGTTAACTTAATAAAAAACTCCTAAGTTTAGCTTAAGTGCATGATAATAAATTAGAATAATAATTAATTAAAGGTTAAATAATTATTAGCTAATGCATGATTACTCTAACATTCAACAATTAAAAATGATTAACTTTCTTAGATGAATGAAATTGCCTTATATTTGGAATTTGAGATAGAGTGTTACCTAGACCCTTTTGTGTACACCTATATCTGCCTCATATTATGTGCAATGCACTTAACATATTTTCCCCTAATCTATCTTTCCTTATGTTGCAATTTAAAAAAAAGAGAGTTTGTGTTATGTTTAGATAGTGAAAAGTTATGGGCATAACACAAAAATTTTATCTACACCTTCAAATACATTAGTCAATGTTTGGGTTGTGTTTTGATCATTCATTCAAATTTGTGGCTCTTTGTACTCAAATTCTAGTAGTATAGTAATTATTCTTTGATAGTTGTTTGCAACTTATTTTTTCTTCTTTCAATGCACTTATTCATGTTCATGTTCATATTGATTTTCTTTTAGAGACAACTATTTAGCTTCTAGTAAGGCTTCTTGGTCCTTCTTGTGTTCTCTCTTTTAAAGGGGAGTTTTTTTCTATGAGTTTTCCCCCTTATCTATTAGGAAATATTAGAGTTGGGGTTGACATGTCAAGGGTACTTTGGGAAGGGGAACTCCAAATTTTTTTAATGGGGAATAAAATATTAAGTTCCCAATGTAAAGTTTCAGGGATTAGAGCATGAATGAGTGTCATGAAGGTAAGAGAAAGGTTGATAGTTCAACACTCAAAATTTTTTACAAGGAAAAGGATTGGGATATTGAGATCAGGTAGAGAAATATGCAAGAAAGATGAATTTTGACAATCCAATAGGGGCAAAGGGAAAAATTGGATGGATGTGATGTCATACTCAAATGTACAACCTCAAAAGTTTGAAACACTAACTACATTAAAAAACTTAAGGAAATGATGAAAAAACCCTCAACAACACTTAGATACTTTGGATTTGTAACCTTCAACACATCAATAAATAGATGGGGAGGATGATGAACCACAATTATACTAAATTTGACCAAGGGATACCCATTTAAAACTATCTTAGATTGGTTATCAATTATGGGATAAACAAGGCCAAAATGCACGAAGGGACCGAAACATAAGGAAACGAGTTAAAGAATTAGGGTGCCAACATGTAATTATCTAGTACATTTGATATGAAAAATTTAGGAGCTGGAAAATATATCTTGGGTATGAAAATGAGTAGGAATCAAGTAAACATTAAATTATGATTAAATCAAAAGTACATAGACACTATTTTATAAGGTTTTTCCATATAGGATTGTAAATTAGTTAGTTTGCTACTAGGTAATATATAAAATAATATCTTAAAATAGATGATGATATTGAAGAGATGTATAAGGTTCCATATTTTAGCGTTATTGGAAGCCTCATGTATGCCATGGTCTATACAATAATTGATATTATCAAAGTAGTGGGAGATATGAGTAGGTCTATATCAAACCTTAGTAAAGAACACTAGACTTATTTTAAAATAGTTTCTAGATATTTATGGGGAACATATAACTATTACATTTGTTATCATTGGATTGATCATATGGGAAAGTTGGTTAATTTATATGGATTTGTTGATTTTAATTAGGCTAGTGATCTAGATTTTAGGAGGTCTATGAATGAATATGCCTTTACTTTGTTTGGTGGAGCAATTAGTTAGATGAGAAAATAAGAATAGGTATGATCACATTGCCTACTATAGAAGTAGAGTGATTGGTTGTGAAGCATACTTGTAAGGAGACAATATAGTTAGAGAGATTATGTTTAGGTATTGGATTTGAATATAAGGAGGTTAAAATTGAATGCTATAGTTAAAGTATCATGTGTTTGGATCAAAACCTAATGTATCATGCTTGTATAAAGCAAATTTATCTTTATCATCACTTTTTTTTGAGAAATGGCTGAGAGTGGTAGAGCCATGTTACAAAAAGTGGACACCTCAAAGAATGTTGCAAATTCTCTCACTAAGCTTGTGAGAAAGAAGAAGTTAGGTTGGTGTAAAGAGGTCATGGATCTCATACCCTATAGATGTTGTCTTGATATATGTTATATTTTAGTTTCAAAGGCCCCCTTTTGATCTTTCAAGGTGTTTTACAAGAGGGATAATGTTAGGATAAATTTTTCTTAGCCTTGTAGTCATAATGCTCATATTTAATATTTTGTATGTATTGTTATTCCATATCTAGTGCTTTTGTCTTCATTTGGGAAAGTCAGAATCCCATTTGGAGGTGGCATTAATCTCTCGTTAGTGAATTTTGTCCTTAGATGAGGATTTAGGCGTACCATATTGAGTTGGCATGTTTTTCATATGCCATCATCTTGAAAGGTGTGTAAGAGCATCCTAAGTGGTATTCACAAGGGTTATGTGTGAAAAAATCTTATAACTCATAAAAGAATGTAAGAGGGAGGTTACATTCATATCTTTATCAGTCTTATGAAAATTTTTGGAACTTATCATGAAGCATCTAATGAATAGGATAATGAAGAAATATTAGGGCACCCAAGTTTGAGTCTAGTCAATATTCTTATTTATGACATATACGAGGAATATGCTAAATATACTTTAAGAGACTAAATACTAGGAAAAGTGATGGGTTTTTTTCCTTGACCATTTGGGAGATATACCTCTCTTAGTCTTGTCAATGGTTTTAAAAAACCATGTGGTGGTTTCTATTTTGTAATTTACTATAAATTGGTGCTTAGAAATAGAGTATGCATAGGTTCTTTTGTAAGTTATATGAGCAAAAAAGTGTTGTTGAAATTCAAAGGGCTAAGTTGTATTGATGCAACTCTCTTTGGAAGTATTATTGTAAGCCTGGGTCTCTTTGGGTGTGGAATTTTTTCTTGAAAGGGTTTCTCCACATAAATATTCTTGTTATTACATTTCATATTCTTATTATATTTATTTATATTTCCATTATGTTATATCATTGTCAAGAATTTGTAACATTATACAAATTAGGAATGACACTAGTATTTTGATGGGATACTAGTAATTTCGATTGGTGGAGGGAGGGAAGGACCCTCAAAGTGTGAAGGAATACATTTGATAAATTATCTCTAGTAGATATCACATGGAGACCTTATAGATAGTTTACCATTGGTGTTAAATATTGTTTATAGTTAGGGAGGAACAAGTTGTCCAAATGGTTCACTGGGTAGCAAAGAATAATTATGGAGAGATTTTAGTTTGAGAGGATGCTTCACTAGTTTGGCCTTTGATAGATAATGCCCCAAGATCAAATTTTTATAATGTCATAAAAGGTCCCCATTACTAACTAAGATCCTATAGATGATGATGGGTAAGAGGATCATATAAAGTTGATGGGTAGTGATGATGCAAGAGTGGCCTTAGATTATTAGACATGTAGGATAAAGAGAGGCCTCCATAATTATATGATTTAGATGCCCTTAGCAATGCACCAGTAGCTGCAATAGATTAGGTAATTATCAGGGATGAAGATGCATAGGATCCACTAGATATTGTCTCTCTTCGATAGATCCCTATGGATGATGACTGGTAGGAGGAGAACTACATTTAATGTGATGATTTTTTTTATTTTGGTTATAAATGATTCATTTTTTTGTTTGTTTGAATAATGATGTTCATGTGATATGTAGGGAGTAAAGTAAATCAGGTGGATCCCATCTCCTTAACCATAGATAATCTCATGTTGGTCATCCCATCTATCCAAATAAATCAAATTACTTATGATCATGCACATGGTGGCCAATTTAGCAAGTTAGGTATTTGAGGCTTATATGGAAGTAATTGCAAAGCGTGTCATGCTCTAGTGAGAAAGAGGTATAACATATGGAGAGAAAGAGAGAGAAAGAGAGAGAGAGAGAAAGTTCAAGTGTATTTCTATACTTCTAGAGTTGAAAAAAATAAATTAGATGCAAAGTCGATGTGATGGGAATCTAAGAATGCAATACATATGCTCGAGGTTGATGTAGTAACTATAGTTATTCTTCAATATCCATAGGTGGTGATGACAAACCTTTGGGAGGAGTTAGGGTAGATGTGGGAGATTATTATAGCATTATAAGCAAGGTCTATGTCTAGATCTAAATCAAGGATGAGGATTTGTGGTTGAAGGAAAGGTGAGGTTGGGGATAGATCATCTAGGGATCCTCCTCTAGAGTGACATGATATTGATACTTGCTATGTTTCAAACACTTTGCATGTTGAAAATCCATCATTTATAATAATTGACATTTTGTGACTCATGAGATGTGGTATATTTAGATATTGTGATCATGAAATATATTTTTATGTTTATGGTTTATTTTTAGTTTATATGTGTGTGTATATATATATATAGTTCTAAACATATATATACATACATACATACATACATATATATATGTGTATATATACATATGTATGTATGTATATATAATAGATATGTATGTATGCATATGTGTATGTGTATGTGTATGTGTATGTGTGTATGTGTATGTATATGTATATGTAGATACATATACATATACATATACATATACATATACATATACATATACATATACATATACATATACATATACATACACACACACATACACATACACACACATACACATACACATACACATACACATACACATACACATACACATACACATACACATACACATACACATACACATACACATACACATACACATACACATACACATACACATACACGTACACACACACACACATACACATACACATACACATACACATACACATACACATACACATACACATACACATACACATACACACACATATAATTTCTTGTATGCGTGTATAAAATATTATGCATGTGTCAAATGTGGAGTGATTTTAAGGTCAACACAAACCTTAATGAAACAGTTTACATTCGAAGTTTGATCAAGTAAACTACTCTATTTGTAATACAATCAAACCTTTCAAATACGTATCATTGTCCTCTATATCTAGGGATTTATTAAACCATTTGGCCCTTATATTTCTATGGGCACAATGGTTGCTAAAATGACAACATAGAAAATAAGATTTGATGCTTAATATGCAAGCAAAGATGATTTCTATGTGCAAAACTGTGTGGGAAGGATTAGTGGTAAGCTTCTAAATGAAACAAAACGATGGAAAGGATAATGGTTATGATGATAAATGAACAAGTGGAGATGAGTGAGATGATATGAAACTAAAATGAACTATTCATGATTATGCATATGCTCAAATGCAACAAAAAAGCAAACTAATCTAAAATGCAACTATGATGTAATGGGGATGATAAAATGCAACTATGATGTAATATGTTAATGTAGGATGAGAATGCAACATAAAACATGATATAAAATCTAGTTATCAGACTCCAAGAATGCTCCAAGCTCCTAAGAAAAACCTGCATAGTAACTTTATTTCAAATGTGGATGATAAATGCAAAGGCAAGGGGGTGTATTTATAGGGTTTCTCAAGCATTTTGTGAGGTGGCACCTATCAACGGTCTAGATTCGAAGGAGAATGAATAGACGATGGAGATGGAGAGAATCAAGATGTTTTCCCCTTGACCAAAGACAACATACCATGTGTGTGAAGGAATCTCTTGACCAATGGGCAACATGCCATTTGGATGGGAGACCCAAGTGTGTGAAACAAAGAGCCATGTGCTCCAAATTTGTTGGAAGTGTGGGAGAGTAAAGCCATGTGCTTTTTCCAATTGGTGGAAGTGTGTGAGGATAATTCTAATTAATAATTAGGCTTATTTATTTTCATGTGACCTTTGTGAGGTGACACAAGAAAAAGTAGTAGACATGTGCTGTAATTCTTAATCAGGATTAAGGAAGATTAATTAAATAAACAAATTTAGGATATTTTATTTATTTAATTATTTAGATGAATATGATTTTGGAGAATTAATAGAAGAGTGAACAATATAAATAAAGTGAGACTTTATTTATACGTAGTCGAAACATTAATCAAATAGCTTGTATTTAATTAACTAAATATGATGACTGTTTTTAGGTTTATACAAATATGTATTATGATTAATAAATAAACAAATTTGTCATTAACAATTAATCAATAGACTAAATTCCCTTAATCATAGGTTATTAAGAACGAGGTGCCTCATTGGGTCTTACACTAGGTTGAAATTTAAGTTCTTTAACTTTTCATTTGTGTTCTTCTAGCCAACATATGAGTTCTTTAGATTAGTATACTATTCAATAGTGCCTTCTATTTTCTCATAAGTTCTTTGCCTTTATATCCAAGATTATGCATTACTTTACACCTAAGAACACAAATTTATTTAAATAACAAAGGAGAAATTGGTTCATTTGTAGTATGAATTTTAAGATCACTTTCATACATGTATGTCTCCTCCTTTTTGTATTCCTTAGATGTTTTTCGATAAATAGATGGATCCATATAAAGAGGGGATGTTATAAGCTTTAGGATAAACATGATATTATTGGACATGACATGTGGTAATATCAAATATACCCCAATGATTATCATCCAAAATACTATTAAGGGGTAATTATCCTTGGTTTTACCAATTTGCAAGATTTTAGCAAAGAAAAGCTTTGTCATATATATAATGATTAATCAATTCACACATTTGTCATTAGTAATTGATTAATGGAATTAAAACATCCCATAATCACAGATTATTAAGAAAAAGATACCTCATTGGGTCTTACACAAGGTTGAAATTTAAGTTCTTTGCTTTTTCATTTGTGTTCTTCCAACCAACATATGAGTTCTTTAGATTGGTATACTATTCCATAGTGGTTTTTTTCCTCATGGTTCTACAAATTTATGACCTTGTTCATTTTCCTAGGTCCTTTGCCTTTATATCTAAGTTTATTCATTAATTTATACCCGACCATAGATTTGTTTGAATGATGAAGGAAAAATGGTTCATTTGCAGAAGTATGAATTTTAAGACCACTTTCATACATGTATGTTTCCTCCTCATTGTATTCCTTAGATATTTTCTCATAAATTGATGGATCAATATAAAGAGTGGATGTTATAAGCTTTAGGATCAACACAATATTCTTTGACATGATAGGTGGTAATATCAAATATACCCCAATCGTTATCATGTCCAAAGTACTATTAAGGGGTAAGTATCCTTGGTTACACCAAATTGTAAGATTTTAGCAAAGAAAAATTGTCATATATATGCATGTATATATGTGTGTGTATATATGTATATGTATATATAGTATCTATATGCATATATATGTATGCATGTATGTATGTGTATATTTATATAGATATATATGTGTATATATATGTATGTATGTATGTATGCATGTACATATATACATACATACATACATACATACATACATACTTGTATATAAACAAATATATACATTTATATATATGCATATGTATATATACATTTATGTATATACATACATGTACATATATATACATAAGCATATACACATACACACATACATATATATACATATATATGTATTATATACATACACACATATATGACAACCTTTCTTTGCTAAATCTTACAAATAGGAAAAAATTCATAGATTTTGATAGGTGTTTGAGAAGTTTGCTTTGCAACTTGGTTGGCAGACACGCTGTCCGTCCTTGGTTTCTATGAAGTTCTAGGTGGGGGAGGCCTCATCCTCCTCCACATAGGTCTTCCATGTGTCTCTCCATGCTCTTGCTTTTGCGTTGGTTTAATTTTTCACTCTCTACTTGGTTTTGGTTATTAACACTACATGTGTAGATAGTTGTTTCTTACACTCACTCTACATACAAGTTGGGGATCAATCCTTAGGGGAATTTATGGATGGGGTGTGGACCCCTCCGCCCAATAGGTAAATATTGATGGCTTGTCCTCTTAGGGAAAACTTTCAAAGAAGCAATTGTTGGCAACAAGGTGGTTATTCTAGAAAGTGCCATTTTTGCTGTTGCGGATGAGAAAGATGAGGTGGGTGATAATGAAAGAGGAGAATGTAATCCCTCTGGCACCCATAGCTTTGCAAAACTCATTCCTAACTCTGAGATGAAGACAACTATAAAAACTGAAAAGTCTAGGCTTAAAGATGTAGCCATTTTCTTTGTTGTTGTAGACATTAGCAAAACTTTGGATAGGAAATATATGGATGCCTAGTGGTCAAATGTTTGGCTTTCTAAATTTGGTATTTAAATAAGTTATTTTAGAATGATTTAGTGGGGGCTCTTTGTTGTTTTCTTTAAAAATCATGAAATTCAGGGCAAGGCCCTTGCCAAATCTTACTGGACTATTGGTAGGTGTGTCTTCCATGCATTGGCTATTATGAAAGAAGTCCTTGCATTCTCCTTCCCAACATGGGTAGTGGTTAAAAATGTGCCTCCAGATTTCTAGAAGTTAGTTCTGACCCTTCTTTCCCCATTCAATAGCATAATTCAAATGGACGAAGCCAAAGCTTCCCTCTCACACCTGGATTCCAGAGCCCTTATGTCCTTGAATCTAGGAGTTGAGTTCCTTCCTAGAATCCTCATCGTGAATGAAGAAAGGCTCATTAGTTTCCCTATGGAAGTGTTGGGTAGTATATAAATTCTTGTCACTTGTGCCTCAAAGAAGGGCACATTAGGAAAAATTGTCCCTTGATTAAGAAAATTAATGAAAAAACATTAGAAACCCCAAAAATGGTCGTGTGACCAACCACAGATTGAAACTAGACTCAGATCAAATTGCTATAGAACAGTTGATTAACCCTAATGGGGACATCATCCCCTTAGGGTCACCCATTTCTGGTGCTAATCATCGGCCCTCCAACCATCCTAAGGGTGTTGGCCATCCTGTTCCCCAAAGCCCTTATTCGTCTCTTGGAGAACTACCCACCAGCAACACCTTCAGTGCCTTGGTCATCGAGGAAAGAGAGTGTGGTGATTCCCATGTTGTTGCTAGACCTGGTGGTGCCCCTCCACCCTTTCTTAGTCTAAACAACATCCGAATCAAAAATTTGAATGCACAACAACTTGTTGTGCACACTCTAAGAAAAAGAATTGAAGAAAACCATCTCTTGGGTGATCCCTCCAATAATAGAAATTGTAAACAAACTTGTACAATGTAAATTTAAAAAATAATTGGTAAAAATATGCTAGAAAATTTAGATTTGGTTGATGCCCATATTGGCAATGCAAATTTGGGTGGGCTCCTTGGGGATCTAGGGCAGTCTAACAACCCCTCCCTGGTCGTTGCGATAACACAACTCAAAATGTGTGCTAGGGTTGGTGAGGTCTTCCACGGTGATTCTCCCCTTTAAGAGAAGATGGTTGTGGACAAATTTTTAGAGGCACCCCAATCCTCTTTAGAGCCCAACCAAATAGGCACTAACAATCCTAGTAACATGTCAAATTTTGATAATATCTAAGGTAGTATTAATTCAAGTTGCACCCAAGAAAGTAATGAGGGTCATACCTAGGTTGATCATAACCAAATTGAGCCAAATTTATATGGAAAATTTGAACCATTAGATTTTAAAATGGAATCTAATCTTAGACCAATCAACACCCCCATGTGACCTGTGAGTCCACTAATGATATTGGGGGAGAGGTTGAGGAAAATATCATGAAGGGTAAGGTAGAGAAAAAGCATAAACTAAGGAAGGGGCCAGGGAGGCCGAGGAAATATAGAACTCAGGCCTTTGGCAACCCAAACATATAGTTGGTTAAATTCAAAAGGAAAAATATTAGTTTGATAATTCAATCCCCCACACACAAGAGACCAGAGGTGGAGGATAGATGGCCCAAATGCTTCACAACATTTTAAGAGAATTCGAGATGATAACCCCATGGCAAGTGAATATGAATATTAATCTTATCTCTTGGAATGTTTGAGGATTGGAATCTCTAGACAAGAAATACATTGTTAGAATATTTTTGAATCTTGAACCAAAAGAAGTTGTCTTTCTACAAGAAACAAAGGAAGCTAGTTTCACTTTGGAAGTGAACCTCAACTTCATTTGGAAATAATCTTGTCAGTTCTCCACCAAACATGAAAGGGGCAGAGGGGGAACAACCATCCTTATCTCTAACAAATGGAAATAATATATAACTAGACAAGGCATCTCCCCTTGTAGCAGAATGGTCTGGACCATCCTAGAAAAAGAAGGGGTTTGTGTAGGAGTTGGCTTTGTATATGCCCCTAATGATCATAGGGAGAGATCCTAGTTGTGGCAATGGATGGCCTACTAGCTTCCTGAGGTGACTTGGGTGCTTGGGGGTGATTTCAATATGGTGGAGCAGATTAAAGATAAATGGGGAGGTGTGGATATGGCTTGGAAAGGGGCCGAGAGGCACTTCTGGCAGAAACTAAAATATAAGTTAAATTTGGTGGACCCTTTGGAAAATGGAAAAAAAAAAAGATAGTAAAGGGGTATGGTTCACTTGGTGCAATGCTCAACAAGGAAGAAGAATGATCTACTGTTGGCTTGATTGATTCTATGCCAATAAAAATGCTCTAAATTTCTTGCTAGAAAAGTCAAGACAAGTTGTCACCGTCTACCCCTATACCCTCTCTGATCATCATCCCATCAAAACTAGAGTTTCTACCATCTAGTCCAAAATCGTTGAAGCCCCCAAAAATCCTAAATTTATTCTTAACACTCAGCTTTTGCAAGATGAGGATTGTAAAGATGGCATAACCTTCATCAGAGAAATCAATAAATGGATCTGACTAGATGTAAGTGCCATTGCAAGATGGGAGAAAAATTTTGAAACTTGGAAAAAGCTTCTCCAAACTATTGGGAAAAAATGGCTAAGGATGCAAGGAGAAAAAAGAATGAGCTTCAAGAAAATTTAGTGGTGGCTGAAACAAGGATCCAGGCTGACCCATATGATGTTGCCCTCAATTAATCCCTTGTGCAAGTTAAGAATGAACTCCAGAAGCTATAGGTAAATAAAACAAAAGGTCTCAAAGTTAGGGCCAAACTTAACTAGCTGAGCCATGGAGACAAGGGCTCTAAATTCTTCTTCAATTACATCAAAGAGAAGAGTTTCAAAGAACATATTGGGTAAATTTGGGAGGATGGGAAGTTACTGACTACCTAGGAAGAGATTATGAATCAATTCTAAGACTTCTACCAGAATTTGTTTACTTCAGAAGGTGATCATGAGAATAACAAGGTAGCTAGAGAGTATGTAAAAGGCCTCATTCTGAAGAAAATTGACCAAGAGAGTGCCTCCAAGCTAGCTGTTGGTGTAACTGAAGAAGAAATCCTAAGAGCCATCCAATATATGCACAATGATAAATCCCTTGGATGTGATGGGATCTCAATAGAGTTTTATAAAACCTTTAGTGATTGGATAAGTGATGATCTACTTTAGGTCTACTAGGAGGCTCTGAAAAATGGCTCCTTGGGCAAAAACATAATAAGGGCATTATAAAATTTCTTCCAAAAGGGGGAGAAGACTCTGGTAAAGAATTGGAGGCCCATAAATCTTCTTAATGTCTCCTACAAAATTCTTGCAAAGATTCTTGCTCTAAGATTGGTGGATATCCTCCCTAAGTTTATAAATAGTACTCAAACTAGATTCATCAAAGGATGATATATTTTGCAAAATCTGATCATGAGCTAGGAGGCCATGGAATGGTCAAGGTGTTCTAATTAGAATTTTTCCATGCTGTTGTTAGATTTTGAAAAGGCCTATGATATAGTTGAATGGCCTTTCTTAAGGTCAGTGTTGGAAGTGTTTGGTTTCCCAGTTGAATATTGTAATGCTGTTGACACCTTGCTTAAGGATGCGATAGCCCAAGTGGATGTAAATGGAATGCTATCCAAAGAGATCACCTTGGTAGGTCCATCAAACAAGGGTGCTCACTTTCCCAAGCTTTGTTTGTGATAGCCTCAGATGCCCTGCACTACCTGCTAAGGGACCATTCCCTCTCTCCGAAGTTCAAGGGGATCATACTCCCAAATCATAGTGAGCTTGTTAACATTCAATTCACGGATGACATCACCATCTTCATTGACTTGGATGAAAGAAATTTGGAAGCACTTATGGAAAATTTGGATCTCTTTTGTTTGGCCTTTGGGGCCAAAATCTCTATAGCCAAGTCTAATTTCTTGGGATGGTCAAAATCCCCCCCAGTTGGCTCCAAAAAATTGATTTTTAGTGTAGAGGAACTAATAAGTTGGTTAGATATCTTGGGATTCCATTTTCTCTCTCCCCCAACCTAAAAGAAATGTGGATTTGGATAAGTGCAAAATTCGAGAAAAAAATTGGAAAGCTAGAATAGGAACTATCTCTCTCTTATAGGGAGGCTTCAGGTATGCCAGAAGATCCTTTCATCCATAGTGTCTATTTTGCATTAGTATGGTTTTTCAGTAGCTATTAGGTGAATGAAATTCAAAAGAGGATCATGTTTTTCCTTTGTTCAGATGGGAAAGGCAAGAAGAAAAGGTACATGGTAAAATGGGATTGGTGTTGTATGGATAAAATGGATGGAGGTATTGGCCTTAAGGAATTAAGAGTTCAAGACACTACTCTCGCTGTCAAATGGATTGCCAAATCCATGGTGGGTGAGGAGCCATGGAAGGTCTTGATCAGGAATAATATTCTACTTGCTACTCCAAAGCAAGCAAAGTCTTGGAAAAAATTACCCCTTTGTGATATTCTCTTGAACAAGAACCCCATTTCCCCAGCCGACTCATAGGTGTTTAGAAGCCCGTGGAAGACTTAGGAGTTGGTCAAGCATGAAGTTAAATTTAAGAGCTGTAATATTTAGGTCAATAACAACCACAAGTGCCAGACTTACGACTCCCTTTGGTGGAACTTGAAACATAAGAACAAGCCTCTTGCTCTCTTACAAGGGTGTTTCGCCAAAAAATGGAGCCAAGCTGGTGTTAGAACCTTTCATAATGTTATTGAAAATGGTTAGCTAAAATCCTTGGGCAAGTTGGTTAGTGATTTTAACCTGGATATCTCCCATTCTATAACTTATAATATAATTGCTGATGCTTGCAAGTATGCTTCTTTTCCTCTGGTCTCTGTTGGAAATTGTGATATTGATAAGGATTTGATTTGGAATGATGGTACTCCTTTGGTTGTTATTAAAGAAAATAAATTGTATAAGGAATTAACAAAGGATTTTTCTATAAGAGAACATGTTAACACTTGTTGGGGTTTGAATGTTGATGATTCTAAATGGAAAGATATCATTTCTTCTATTTGGAAAAATATGAAAGAGCCTAAAAAGGCCTACTTCAAATGGAAATTAATTTTGCATAAATTCCTTTTAAACTTAACCAGATTGATGTGGACATATGCAACATATGCAGGACCCTTGAGACTCTAATTCACACATTCTTTGATTGTTTCTTTGCTAAAGAAGTTTGTAATATCTTTTGCAATAACTTGTCAACCTAGAATGAAAATGGAAAGATCAATTGGTATAATGTTTTATTTAATTCAAGGAAGCTTAGGAAAGAATATCATATTTTTTGGGACTATCTCTCTATTGAGATCCTGTGGTTCATTTGGAAGGCTAGGAATGAGGAAAAAATTCAAGGGTTTAGAAGAGGTCTTACTAAGTCTAACAAAAGACTCACTTTCCTCTCTATTATTTTGTAGGTGACAATGACAATGTAAATCTAAATGGACAAGTTCATGAGACTGATTTTGGATGGAGTAGTGATGGTGAAAAAATCAAAGGTCAAGTATGTTGGTATGTGGTGACTGATCATGCAAATATTGTACACTCATAATGTATCCTTGCCGGGGTTCGGGGGCGTAGCCCCTGATTTTTTTTTCAATATTTTTCTCATTAAGGGGTTGGTAGTTAATTTTTTGTTAATCGATAAATAAAAATGACTTTGTAAAAACCTAATTCTAGAAGCTTCCAAAAATCTTGTTATAAGTGGTTGGGATGTAAGTTGCAGGGTGTGATTCACAAGATTGTAATCTATTTTGCATTGGATAATAAAATCATTGGATGGCTAAGTTTCTATGGATGTAGCCCATATTGGGTGAACCACGCTAAAATTTTGTGTTGATCTCTTTTATGTTATTCTTCATTGTTATTTTTGGGTTATTTAATCTGCATATAATTTTGTTAATGTTTATTGCTCCAATTTTCCTGAACCCTAACAAAGTATGGCCATACTTGGCACCATGACTAGAATGACTTAGAGACCTTCCTCAGGGTGTTGAGAGAATTCTAGAGAGTTTACAATGAAGCGACCACTAGGAATGTAGAGGCCGGTAACAAACCAAAGGATATCTACAATGTGGATCAAGCTTTAGAGGACATCTCCATGGTGCAGCCTTCGAATCAGGAGGCTGAGGGTGGTGACTCGGAGGTGAACACCAACACCAAGGATTAATTCTTGTCATGGTAGTTGAATCTTTTTGGCTATACTATATGCTACTTGAACGTGGATACTGCTTTATATATGTATTTTTGACCCTATATGAACTAAACAGTAATGTTACTCATGCTTTTTGACTTAAAAAAGGAAGTTGTTAATCTTTAAACTTGATGTAACTGAATTAATCCATGGTTCACCTTATACTTTTTGACTACAAAAGGAAATGATAATGTATAATCAGATGTAAAGTGAGTTAGAATGCTCACTCTGCATATTGTTTACTTATTATCAATACAAAAAAATAATATTACAATTTGGTAAAAGTAGAATATATAACTTTTGTAGCATGTAACTTATTATAAATTTATACACACACATACACACACATACACACACATGCACACACATACACACACATACACACACACACATATACATACACATATACATGCATATACATACACATACACATATACATATACATATACATATACATATACATATACATATACATATACATATACATATACATATACACACATACATATATATGCATATACATATTTATACATGTACACATACATATATATATACATATACATATACATATACATATACATATACATATACATATACAAACACATACACTCATATACACACATATACACACATATACACACATATACATACATACATATATACATATATATGATGACTTTTCTTTGCTAAAATCTTATAAATTAGTGAAAGTGGAATATCTAACTTTTGTAGCATGCAACTTGTTAGAAGTTAATTTGTTAGACATCACATGGATAAAAATGTGTATTGTGCAAAGTCCAACCTTGATTGGGAGAATGGTAGTACCAATGCAAGATTTACCCACATTAGTAAATCCTCTAATGGTAAGGTTAGATGGTTGAACCTTTGGTAAGCCTTTTTTTAATTGGTTTAAATAATCTTAAGTACATTTATTTATGCTAGATCCATTATCAACTAAATATTATGTAATAGACAATTTTCCACATTTCACCATAGCGAGTAAAGGTAATGTTTTATTAATTACCTTCTCACATGGGATCTCATGATCATCTCAATGTTCCCTTTGGTCAATAAACTCAATCAAAGAGGCATCTAGTTGTGGAGTTGTATTGGAAATACTTTATCTTTTTAAGTATCTTTGCATAGTGTCCTTGTTAAAAAGTGAACTACACACTAAATGCCATTAATATTTTAGCTTGTGTGTTTTACAAAAAATGTTGAAGTCTCAAACTCTGTAGATAGTTTGGATGTGAGTTGAGGTGGAGGGGTTAGATTTATGTGTGTTTGATGATAAAATTAATGGTGACAATATAGCATTGTTACACTTTGATTTTGTTTTACCATTTACTTTTAACTGTTTACATTAAAATACATTTTGATATTTGATGATGATTATATGTTATTTAACATAATGATGAGATTAAATGCAATGAAATATATTTTAATTTTGTTGATTATTATTTGTTATGGAATCAAGAGTATGATGATGTCGTGATTAATAACGACTAAGTATTTGATTTGGATTCTAAGTGAAATTACAAGACTATTTTCTTGCCCTTCAGAGGGAAAGGGAGAGTATCACCAAAGAGAGGAACATAGACTTCTAAAAAAAAATAGGTTACTCCAATTGAGTTTTTGCACACACTCATGTAGGTCTATCCTCATCCTATCATTGAGTCAATTTGTGTGTTTTTATAAGTTAAGTCGAGTCGAAAGGTTAGGTCTAACCTAGTTGATTCTTGGTTTAATCATTTTTGATAAGGAAAAATAAGGTAATTTATATATTATGAAATATAATATTTCATTGATTATCTATGATATGAATCAATGTTTCGTTGATTAACTAATCTTGCATATAAATCAAGATAAATTAATTATTATTAAAATGTTTTAAATGGAATATGTGTGTGCATGTGTGCGCGATATGTGGATTTAATATCGATTATATACATACATATATACATAATATTTGATTATATATATATAATATCCATCATGCCTATAAAAGCATGTATAAAGGTTAAATGGACCTGTTTTTATGAGCACTTTGTGGGCATGAGAGCCTCCATCAAATTCTTAAATGTTGGCACATTTTTATGGCATTAAAAATAATTAAAGCCACCATAGTAGCACCAATTCAAACAACTCTTTAAAGCCACGAAGTGGTGGTAGAAACTGCCATTTAAAATGCATTATCAACTATTTTTTAATTGCCTTTATCAGCTTATGAGCCATGGCATGTTAAGTATTTTATGGTCATTAAAGTGGTGCCACAAACCAAGGATTGTTGCAGCCACTAAAGTGATAGTTAAAACTGTATTTGTTTACATTTTAAACTACCAATGGTTAAACCATGATAAGTGGTGTATAGATCTTAAGTAGAGCCTCATTTATGAGGTGATACATGATATTTTTAGTATACCATTCATTGAGTTCTGGGCATGTTGGAGTTTAATACCCACAACTAAGGAGTGTGAAGCCACAAGGAAAAGGTGATAGGAGGTATCTTTTTGTATGATTGTTTTCTCATTCCAAAGATTTTAGGAAAGAGAGAGCATTGACTACATTATCAAGTGGGATATATTTTATCTTGAGAGAAGTGACTGTAATTTTGAGTTGGGAATATAATTTTCATTAGTAGTTTTTGAAGATTATTCTCTACTTGGTTAGTCTACAAAGGGAGCAACGATGTGAGAGACAACATTTTGCATTGGTTTTTTTTTGGTGATTATTCTTTATGCATTGGGAGAAAGGGTGAAGAGATTAAGGAGGTTTCCATTTCTTATCAAGATTGGTTTTTGCATTATTATGGGGTGTGAATGATGCACAAATCTATATTGGAGATAACGACCAATGAATAGGGGAGAGGGGCCTATAGTGGAGCACTCTAACTTCACGTTTCTCAAAATCTTATGTAGAAATTTCAAATCACTCCCAATTCTGTACGATAGTTTATTTGGAAACTCATGTGCTTCTATATTTCATTTTAGGGCCACATCATCAAATATGATGCCACATCAGGATGCTTTTTGTTGAGGTATCCAAAAAGGCCCAAAAAAAATTTGAGACCGATAGTGGTGCACTAGGTCATGTTTTATTGGTGTGCTTATGTGGCATCACATGATTTGTCACTTTGCATACTTTATGGATAAAAAGTGTTTTGTAATTGGATATTAAAGTGCTCCACTATGAGGCCCACTTAGGACTACTTCTATCCCCACTATTGGACCCTACTCCATTATGGGCCCCTCTCCCCTAGATGCATTGTTATCAATTTGAAGTTGCATTGTTAGTTAATTTTGAGCTTTGTGAAGTGGCAACAATAGGATATTACTGTCATTTTCTTTTCATATGTTGTTCAACTATTGGAGAGAGAAGTGCATACCATTGCATTTTTATTTACTTCTAGTCCATTGAAGAAGGTATGGTAGAGGGTTGCAATAGTGATTTTAATTTTGGAGCTCAAGTGAAGAGCAGAGAAAGAACAACACATGCATAATTTTATATTCATTTTCTCTATGTAAACACACACTTTGTTGAAATGAACAATAAAAATGAGAGGGGGGAGGGGGCGAGGGCGGAGGGTGAATCAATTGTAGCAAATTAAAACATCAAAACCTTGAATAGTAATCATATCCACATGCATTCATCAAACCCTTATTCTGTTAGTATGATTAAAAATGAAATGCAGATAACATAAATTGAAATCACAACACCATACACAAGAGAACATCGAATTTACGTGGAAAACCCAATGAGGGAAAAACCTTGGTGAGGATTAGCTCACAATATAAATTATTGTAAAACTAGTAGAAGGGCTCATTGCTAGGATAGGACACAATGTCCATAAAGGCTCATTGCCACAAAAAGAAATACAAGAAGATAGAAGAGAAAATTTACACAAAGAACACTTTCTCAATACAACAAGGAATCCACCACAAGTGCTCCAACACTTTCATAGCCTTGCTTGAATGATTTTAGATGCCTTTAGCTCATTGCCTATAGGATTCCAATACTTTGAATTTCACATTGCTCTGCTCAATTTCTCATCACACACATCACTCACATCAATCTCGCATCTATCTTTCTTCTCTCTTGCATCTCACAACATCACCACTCTTATTTATATCAACCTTAACCTTGAAAAACTTCTCCAATGTTGGTAACTATCTGTTACACTTACAAATTCAAATTAGGTCGACACCTAAACATTCCTGTAGTGGATAGGAATGAAGGTGACCCAATATAAATCCTTAATTAGGACCCAAATAGATCCCAACACATCTCAACACACTTTTACAAGCTTCAAATGTAGTGTTAACACAAGCTTGACCAACACCCCTATAAAACACCATAAAGCATAAAGGACATGCTGAACAATAGGGGAGATGGGTGCTTTATGGCCTAGGTCATAGAATACCACTATTCTCCTACCGTCATTCAAATATGTCCTAGGCTCCCAAATTGGAATGTCTATCAACCCAAAGGGTGAGTCAATTCTCAATAAGGAAGACCTAGGAGGGGTTCTTTTAGGCTTTGAAGGGTTCACCACCAAGCAAAAGCTTGGAAAAGACAATTTAACATTCAACTCACAAAACCTAGTAATGCGAGCCAAATAATGAATGCAAATGATGAAATTAAGCAACAAAAAGTTAGGATGTGTGTACCTGGGAAGTCTGGAAATGTAACGAGGATTCTAGAAATGCAACGAAGTTTTCAAAATATGCTAGGGAGGACTAAATCGCCCTTACTATCTTATTAGTCCCGCTGCTATTTTTCAGGGTAGATGCAAAAATCTTCAAATGCCAGAACAAGATCCAAAAGAATCTCTACAAAATTCCACTTGGAGGACTAAGATTCCCTTGCTACCATCTTAGTCCCAATCTAAATTTATGAAATCTCCAAGTGTGATCCTGAGGTTTGATGTCTATACTTCCTTCTTCTCTGATCTTAGGTTCTAAAACTTTTGGATCTGGCCTATAGGTGAGTTTCTATGAAGATGGAAAATTTGAAACTTTGCAACTTCAAATGATCTTCAAGTCTTCAACCTAAATCTGCAATCACAAACATGCAAGAGAGGGAAAAACTTGTTGATTGTTAGTAAATGGGGGTTTTCCTTGGTCAAACCCCTTGTTGGTAATTAAACCTTGAAATAGAATGAAATGGAGCGAAATGATGAATGAGCAAAACACTATGTTGAAACTCACCAAACCCTTGTAATAAGAGGCTGAAAATATGCTTAGAATGGCTGCAATGAATGTGGTTCTTGACTCTTTCTTGAACGATGTTGATCTTGCATAAAACACTTCCTTGAATCATAAACCCTACATCACAAATGTTAGCACAATAACAAACATGATGCAACAATATCCTTGATATGATGCTTGAATCTTGATGATGGATCCAAATTCTTGATGAATTGCTCTTGATCTCATAAACTTGCCTTAGGAATGCTCATTCAACTTGCTTGATTTATGACAAATGAGAGAAGAAAACCTTGTATTTATACCTATCTATTCTTAATATCCTGAAATTACAGCACAACAAGCTAAAACATGAATTCATTAATTAAAAGAGGCTAAATCTCACCAAGATTTGAAATTAAATTGTAAAAGTACATTAAGGGGGACTAAGACACCCTAGGTGTCATCTTAGTCCCGAGGCATGAAACTCGGGGCACATACTCCAAAAGGGGCCCATTTAAGGCATACTTGAAATCAGGGTCCTAAGACCTTTGGGGGACAAAGACACCCGAGGTGGCATCTTAGTCCCGACCCAAAAATCAGGGACACAGCCAAATTCATTAAATTATCATTTATTCATTGATGTTTTTCAGGATTATCCATAAGAAGATATAGTTCATTTGGCTTGTGGATGCAAAATAGGACCAATTAAGACATAAATAGGGATAAAAAATGCAAGGCGGGCCCAGACAAGTGTGAAAATGTAAGGGTATGCATTTTCCTACACTATATTTAGCCCCCACTTTAGTGAGAGGAGGAACTTGCTTCAAATTCATACTAAAGTAGCCAACCACACAATCAAGAGGGGTTCAAATGTACGAGTGCTAGTAAGATAGTATGACAATAACCAAGAGGGTGGCTAAGCCCCCATGATCAAGATCCTATGGAAAACCAACATAGGCACAAAGGAACACACTTGCGAATGATATATGAAGCCATAACTAGATTGCAAACATACACCATCAAAGATAGAAAAAGGAAAAAAAGGAAAAATAAAAAGAAAAATGCAATGGATCAAGCTTCGACTAGCCATCCAACACGTTGTGGACCGAGTCTTGGATGTTTTTCCAAAAAGGTTTACAAGTGGAACATACTGTCCACTATGCAAACAAAACACACTCTCACAAGGGCTAGTGAAGGTAGTTGTCCACTAGGTGAGCCCCAAGAGGTCCATATCAAAGTCATACCCCCATGACTATGATAAAGACAAAAGGAAAAACACACACTCACAAGGACTAGTGGAAGGAAATATCATGCTCTCGGAGGAAATCAAACCCAATGACACCACCAAGAAAGGAATGCATTGTAGGAAGAAAGAAAATATCACAAAGAAACATGAGTGTCGATGTATACCCCCACTTTAAAGCAGTTGCTGACACCATTGCTGCGAGCAATTGCTTTAAATTAGAAGAAGACATGAGAGCTCATTCAGAAAGGCCTATGTTGAGTCATACATTTCCAAGAAGCTACATCATGAGAAGGGAAGGGGTTGCCCCCAAAATGTATAACTTAGTATGTCACATGCGAGCCAACTTAAGGCATGTCATCCACATCCCAAGCTTGCTCTGATATGCACATGAAAGGTGGTCAACTAGACAAAAGAGGCAACGACAGGTGACATACGAGGACAAGGCTGCCTAACTCCTTTCCCCCACTTAGTGTAGGACAAGGATGAGCGAAATGATTGATGAGATGAATGCTAGAGTCAAAATTAGTATCAATTAGAGGAATTAGGTGCCCCCACATAAGGAAGAGTACCAAACTCCTTAAGATGTTGGATTTTACTACTCAAAGCCTTACATTCATTAGTAGAATGACCATGAAATATATGATATGCACAAAATGAATTCTTGTAGTAGAATTTCTTTCGTGTTATTGGAGGAAGAGAGATCAAATGATCTTGGAGGAGTCTCAACAAGATACTCTCTTGATAAAAATTAGAAAATGGTTCTTTATTTTGCAACAAAGATATCTCTTGCTTAGTACAGGATGTCATACTTACACAAGACTCTTTAGATTGAGAGATTTTGTACTCTTATTTAAAGGAAGGTGTAAAATCTAATGAATTTGAATCATTAGTGTTTTGTGTGATGATATTAATGTTAAGCGAGGAATTCTCTTTTATTTCAAAGATAACAATCAAGACCACTAGTGTCTATCAATTCAGGATGCACTATTGTTAAAGTCAGCTTAGAGGAATCTTTTGTGAGAGTGTTGATGTTAAGTGAAGGCTTGTTTATTTCTATCAAAGGATAATAACCAAGACCACTAGTATTTTCTTGTGTTTGAGGCTCTGTAGGGACACAAATACCTTGTTCTCTAGCACCACATCCTTTTCCACTATAACCAAATTGTTTCATCATTTCATAACCTTTTCCATAAAGTTTCTACATCTCTTTTGGATTTGGTGCTTGTTGATAGTCACTTTCATCAAAGTTTGTAGTGTAATTTGTTATCATTTCTTCTGAAGTGGTTGAGGTGGATTTGTTCAAAGGGTCTTCCAAATTTTGTGTTGACATTATCACTTTTTCTTTTCCCTTTTTAGAGTCTTTGTTTATGATATTGTATTCTCCCATGAATGTTGGTTCAAAACTCAACTATCCCAAATCATCTATTGATATCATTATGAAGGGTTTAAGACATCTATCTTTTTGTTAAATTCTTGTATAGATTCCACTTGTGTAGTTGGTGTGAATGTTTTTAAAGGATTTTCCTTGTTTTTCTCAATGTTCAAACAAATATTTGGTTTAGGATCAACTTTGATTGTGTACACTTTGTTGTTATAGACATACTTCATTACACGATGAAGAGTTGAAGGCACCACATGCATCTCATGAATCCATGGTCTGTCTAAAAGTAGATTGTACAAAAGATCATCAGGCATAACATGGATTGGGGTTTGTAATGTAACTTTTTCAACTTTAATAGGTAATGTTATCATCCCAAGTAGTCATTTTCCCACATTATCAAAGACACTAATAGATAAAGAGGCGGGTTGGATTTTTGATTTATCGACACCAAGCTTATCCAAAAGGTTTATACTACACACATTAAGGGAAAAGCTATTATCAACAAGGGCTCGATTTATCCTTGTGCTATTGTATTGATCTATGATCATGAAAGCATCATATTGTTTTTTCACCTCTAAAGGAGGGAGCTCACTTTGGTGAAAAATAATGTCAACATTTATTCCTTGAATCATTGCTACTATGTCATTCGGGTTTGCACTAGAGGGGACCACAACTTGTTGCAAGGCTGTTTGAAGCATAGTGTGATAATTAGGTGAATTATGAATTAGGTCCCATAGGGATATCTTAGCAGGAGTATTCTTAAGTTGTTCGACAAGGTTATACTCCTTCCCACTATGTGAAGTTAAATGAGGAGCACTAGGCAAAATGGGATTAGGAAAAGGAAGGGATGTTGAAGTTGTTTTTATTGGTTGCAAATTGTTTCTAGTGTTGTCTGTATGAGCAATGGTATTGTAACACAGTTGCTATGAAACATTTTTCTTAGGTGGTTCAAGGATAAGGACGGGTTTGTTTTGAACTTGTGGTTTTTGAGAAGGTGGATAAATGGTAAATTTAGGCTTACGAGAGTACATCAAGGGGTATCTAATGTGCATAACCTTAGAAGAATTATCCTTATTTTCATGATATCTTAGTGAAGAGGAGTCTAATGTTACTTCATCATCTTCATCTAAGGTATTAATGTTGTCAATGTTCTCATCTTCCACCGTGATATCTTCCCCATTAGGAGAGTTTTTAGGAGAACTACAAACCAAATGTTCTTGACATTCAAGGATTGGTTCTTACAAAATGACTTCATCGCAAGTAGGGTAATAATAAATGGTTGAATTTTATTGCTTATCAATGATGTCATTATCTTGTTCAAGAATGTTTTCCTCATGAATTTCATTGGTTGTATTTTCTAACACCAAGGCATCTTCCTCACAACTAGGAGAGATATGGTGCAGGAGCACCTATTTGATCACATGCCTCCATGAGGCCATATTGAGTTATTTGTTCCATTTTGATGTTTTTATATTGTAATAAGGTCCAAGAGGCCACCTTTGTGGTGTTATAAGTCCTAGGATGTTCATTTCTCATATATTGTAAAAATTGTCAAAAGTTTAAAATTAGGTAGATGAAGTGTCATTAAAGTGTTTTATCAAAGAACTAATCAAAAGGTAGTTGAAAATGGTTGGTTTTATTTTTAAATGTATAAATACACCCTCAAAAACTCGAATTGGGGGTTGGAGACATCATTTTTGAAGATTGATGAATGGAAACCTCAAATTTTGTGCATTTTCTGATTTTCACATTGTTTCCAGATTAAAGTTGTGATTTGTACGGCCTGGTATGGACTCAAATATTGGAGTATCATATATGGATGAAAATATCTCTATTTCTAGATTCCAATTATTTTTGTCTCATTGAATTTTATTGAGTTTTGTGGAAGATATGATTATTTCGGTGAGACTGCCTATTCTAAAAATATTGTGCAGAATTTACAGTCTAAAGAAGTGTGATGGTACAGAATATAAAGTCTATATTTTGGATCTAAAAAAAATTGGTATTTTTTTTCCATGTGAATCTACTTTCATTTTCTTCAATTCTCATCAAAATTCATTAAGATTTGAATAAGTTATGACAATTTTAGTGAGGGCAGGTCTGAACCCTACCTAGGGTTTGCAGTTTTGGGAAAAATACAATAACTTTTGTTTCCACCGTTGGATCTTCATAAGAATTGGAAGAAAAGTATATAAATATGTTTTATTCAATCTAACCAGAGAGATTGGCTTAATTATTGGTTTTGTAGAAGTTATTAATGACTGTTCATTGCACTAAATTGTGGGCTGCCATAGTTATGTTTCCAATGTGATATACAATGCCTAATAACATGTGTTATTCAAAGAATGTTTTGGATTATTGTTGAAGGTTTGTGAGATGTGTTGTGAATCCTCCTAGCTCTGCATCAAGATACTAGGAGAAGAAAAAATGTAATTGTCATGATTATCGAT
The DNA here is from genome assembly GCA_007258455.2 of Sequoia sempervirens. Lineage (NCBI taxonomy): Eukaryota > Viridiplantae > Streptophyta > Pinopsida > Cupressales > Cupressaceae > Sequoia > Sequoia sempervirens. Next base: position 166,560,484 of record VDFB02047230.1, read on the forward strand.
AATTTCATTTTGTTCTCCTATAATGTCTTCAAAAATAGGAGAGGGAGCATAGAGAGGATTGTCATATATCTTCAAGTTTTGATCATCCAACACCAACATATCCTCATCATTATCACAAGAGGAAAAGATGTTGGGAGATGAATGTGGGTAGGTTTCAATGGTCTCTTGTTGTGCTATGTGGTCATCATGATTACCTATGGTTGTTTCTTATTGTTTATCAATGTCTTGTCCACTAATAGAGGTAGAAGGAGAGAAAAAACTAGGACTCTCAAAAATATCATTGATTGGTTCTTCTAACACCAAAATATCTTCTTCGCTAATAGCAGAGATATTAGGAGAAGAACGAATATGATTGTTAGGATTATCCAAGGTTGTATTCTCTTTCACTAAAACACTCTCATAGGGAGGGGATATGAACTTTTTCTTAGCGTGCCTAGAAAGGTAAGGTACTAAAATCATTTGACCAAAAATGAAAATCACTTTTAACCATCTCATGCGATGCTTTAATAATGTAAACAATGTGTATCCATAGATGCAAAACACTATTATCCAATGTATGCAAAACTTTAAGAATGCAAACAATGTATATCCAAAAATGAAAAGCACTTTTATCAAACTTATGAAAAGTTTTATGAATGTAAAAATTGTATATGCAAAAGTGAAAAGTAATTTTATCCATATTATGCAAAGTTTCAGAAATGTGAGCATTTTCAGATCTGATGATGCTTGTAATTGAAATGATTTCAAAAATGAGTTCCCTAAATTGATGTTTTTGACTTAGATGCATAAATAGATGTGCCAAAAACTTTCTAAACTTATATTATATGTTATTGAGAGGCTTAATAAGCACAAAAAAGTATATTTAAACCATGAAAACTGCAACTTCAAACTCCATAGGGACTAAGATGTCAACAAGGGCATCTTGGTCCTGCTGAAGGAATTTTGAGGTTCCAGAAACTAGAATAGAATGCAATCAACCTAGATATGATTATGAAGCAAAAATCTATAGAGGGACTAAGATGCCAATAAGGGAATTTTAGTCCTAGTAAGGGTTTTTTTCAAAAAAATAGACAAATCTTGATTGATAACAGTGTTCCAAGGTTGCCTGCATAGGGACTTGATGTTTAGAAACAAAAAAGTGTGCAAATGAATACAAGGAAAATAAAATAATTACAAGCAAGTGGATGCAAAGTTGAATGAATTTTTTTCAATTTTGAATGCAATAACAATGTTCCTAAATGCAATTAGGATGATTGAAAATGATGCACTTTTCAGTTTTTCGATGAGATAAGATGATGCAAGAAAGCAAAAATGCAACCTATATGCACTTTCACTAATGTAAATATGAGAAACCCTGGATGCACTTTCACTAATGCAAGATGCAATGAAAGAATTAATGAAACCTAGATCTAGGACTTTAATAAACTCCAAATCAGAAAATGAATGCTAAAAAGTGTCAGATTCACCAAAATGAACTGGAAAGAAAATAGGTTGGGGGAGATGCCCACCTTATTCTCCTTCAATCATTCAATAATGTCCTAGGATCCCAAATTGGATTGAATATCAACCCAAATGGTGAGTCAATTCTCAACAAGGAAGACCTATGAGGGGTTCTTTTAGGCTTTGAAGGGTTCACCACCAAGCAAAAGCTTGGAAAAGACAATTTAACATTCAACTCACAAAACCTAGTAATGCAAGCCAAATAATGAATACAAATGATGAAATTAAGCAAAAATTTAGGATGTGTGTACTTGGGAAGTATAGAAATGTAATGAGGATTCTGGAAATGCAAAGAACCTGTCAAAATATGCCAGGGAGGACTAAGACACCCTTACTGTCTTATTCGTCTCGTTGCAATTTTTTGGGGTAGATGCAGAATCTTCAGATGCTGAAATAGGATCCAAAAGAATCTCTGCAAAATTCCACTTGGAGGACTAAGAAACCCTTGCTACCACATTAGTCCCGATATGAATTTCTAAAATCTTTGAGTGTGATCTTGAGGCTTGATGTCCACACTTCCTTCTTCTCTGATCTTAGGTTCTGAAACTTTCAAATCTGGCATGTAGGTGAGTTTCCGTGAAGATGGAAACTTTGAAACTTTGCACTTCAAATGATATTCAAGTCTTCAACCTAAATCTGCAATCACAAACATGCAAGAGAGGGAAAAACTCGTTGACTGTTAGTAAATGGGGTTTTCCTTAGTCAAACCCCTTGTTGGTAATCAAACCTTTAAATAGAATGAAATTGAGGGAAATGATGAATGAACAAAACACTATATTGCAACTCACAAAACCCTTGTAATAAGAGGCTAAAAATATGCTTGGAATGGTTGCAATAGATGTGGTTCTTCAATATTGTTTAAATGATGTTGATCTTGCATAAAAAACTTGCTTGAATCATAAACCCTACATCACAAATGTTAGCACAATAACAAAAATGATGCAACAATATCCTTGATATGATGCTTGAATCTTGATGATGGCTCCAAATGCTTGATGAATTGCTCTTGATCTGATAAAATTTCCTTAGGAATGCTCATTCAACTTGCTTGATTTATGAGAAATGAGAGAAAGAACCTTGTATTTATACCTATCTATGCTTAATATCTCAAAATTACACCACAACAAGCCGACACATGAATTCATTAATTAAAGGAGGCTAAATCCTACCAAGATTTGAAATTAAATCTCAAAAATACCTTAAGGGGGACTAAGACACCCTAGGTGGTGTCTTAGTCTCGAGGCATGAAACTTGAGGCACAAAATCCAAAAAGGGGCCCATTTAAGGTACACTTGAAATTAGGGTCCCAAGACCTTTTGGGGATAAAGACACCCTAGGTGGCATCTTAGTCCAGACCCAAAAATTAGGGACACATAGCCAAAATCATTAAATTATTAATTATCCATTGATTTTTGTCAAGATTAGCCATAAGAAGATATAGTTCATTGGGCCTGAGGATGTAAAATAGGACCAATTAAGACATAAATAGGGATAAACAAAGAAAGGTGGGCCCAAAAAAGTGTGAAAATGCAAGGGTATGCATTTTCCTACACTATACACACTTCCTCAAATCAATATGTAACTTCTAGAAAACAAAATTCACTTGAACACAATCTAGAATAACCCATTAACTACTTGAGAATCATCAAACACTTCATCTAAGCTTGCATCATATAAATACTTCAACCCAGAACATTTGATAACCCTTATTTGCACATTGACTTATGAAACTCACTTTGTACTATACCAAATCAAGTAAAACATTGAATTCTGAAAGATACAAACATTATAAAAAAATTCCCAAATCCACACAACCTTAAGCCAAATAACGGAGACACATGAAGCAAATACATTTCTCACAGGCCACAAAAAACATCATTGAAAAATTGGTTCACACACTGGTGAAAATATCTCTCTGTACAACAGTCCAGAAACCCAAATTCTAAATATAACAATCTCTAACAACCTTGAATAACTTGTAAGATCCACACAGGCATAGCATCAACATAGAAGAAACATAGAGCACAATACCAGAGCACACACTGAACACTTGCACAACACTATTTTCTCTGTCTATCAAATTTTCTCAAGATCACTTGGAAACCAAGTACTAGAGACATCATCTCAACTCAATACTTCATTCCAACTGATCTCCAGAAACTACAACATAAAGATAGCTCCATGTGCACACAACACTTCCTCAAGGTCTCAACTATACATGCAGTATCTGCAACAACTTGTTTTCCTCTTTTTCACAATTTTCTCAATATCCTCCATATGCAACAAACTTCCTCAACACATTAATGACAACACTAATGAGTAGACTTCCTGTTGACATCAATGACAACACCTTAATACTTGCAACATCATTTACATTTTATATTTTCTAGTTTTAAAAAGAGGAAACATATTTATTTATTTTAAGCAATATTACAAGATAAAATAGAGGAGGATTATTCTACTTTTTTCTATTAGTAAACAGGTTTTAGATAATCTATCTTTCACTATGAGATGGACAACAAAGTTGAAAGATATTTTCTCTACTGCATTATTGGAAAGATTTATTTTATTTTCTTAAAAAGAGAATATTTCCATCTTTTGGATATAAAAATTATTTATATATATGCATATATATTCATTCATAATGAAGTATTTATCTATGAATATATATATACATATATAGATATTTATATAAGATTATGTAAAGGATAATTTATGATAAATGTTTGTAAAATTATGAGATAAGTTAGATGCTTTCTTAGCTGAGTCAATTGAATAAAACCAACTTTATATACTGATTTATTGAAGAGTTATCAAACACTTGAATATAGTATTCCTTCAAACAAAATAAGATGGTATTTTATATTATATGTTTACTAGAATTATTATTATGTTCTCGAGCATAGAACCATAAGGAAAAACATTGAAAAATCTGAACTAATTTAAAGAAGTTCAATCTTTTATTATTTTTCAAACAATTATAATATTTTACTTATTTTGACAAGTAGTCAATACCTTAAATACTAGACCAAGTGTCTCAAGTTGGTGACAATGTGTTATCATTGTAAACCATATGTGCTTGAAAATAAGAGAGTACTTTACTCTCATGGTTTGAATGCAAGTACTTGAACAAGTGGCAATTACCAAGTACCAAGTTGTTACAAGAACGTAACATGGGTGTTCAAAGTTAGAAAAGCATATCCATCCTAGTCATTTATTGACTTAGTAAGTTATTATTTTATGATCAAGTATTCTTGAAAATTCAAACAAGTTGGTCAAAAGTTAGTTAAGTGTTAAACCTTAGGTCAAGGTTGTTTCCAAGTTGAGTTAGAGGTGTCTCAACATATGATTTTATTTCTTAAGGAAGTGCTTGAAATATTTCAAACTTTGACCAAAGTAATGCAGAATTATCTGCTTGCATTGGTTGGTTCATTGTGATTTAGATTGCATATCTAGTCAAATTGTCCATACTTAGTTAGAGAAGTCTAAAGTTGTATGGTTGATTGGTTATGTAAGACACAACACTAGAAACTCAAATGAAAGACTTGTGGGTTCCTTAGATTATACTCTTCGTGAAGGGTAGAGCCACTTCTAGTTGGAAGGTGTGTGAGGGATCATCAGTCTATGGTTGGAGGTAAAGTGCTCGGGTGATGCTCTCTCTCTTGCAGACGACAATGCCGAGGCTTGTGAAACAAAAGCATTGTCCATATATGAAAGACTTGACCTTGTAACTATATTTTTTTGTATTAGATATAGTTTGAGCAAAAAAATTACAAGATGTTGAGCTGTAGTACTATTGCACTGACCCCCCCATTACAATATTATCTTGACCCCTTACATAGCTATATATTGTTTCAAATTTTTACATTGCCACTGTACAAATATACAACATATACAACATGCATAATCAAAGAGGACTATCCATAGAAAAAAGGATATGACTATGAGTATTCCAAAACTACTTGTATCCTAGATCGGTGGCCACTTGCATTGCAAATCAAGTGTACATAAGTACCAAAACTACCAAAAAAGAACCATACCAACTTAAATGGACATCTTACTGGCTTTATTCATGAGCCAACACCTGAAAGAGAATATATTTGGAGGTCATATTGTGCTATCAAAAAGGAACACAAATTGGTGGTCTTGATGGTGCTACACACTCTCTGCGGACCAAATTCTTCATTCTCAAAAGAGCTCCTGCTGCCTCAACTTCATCCCTGGTAAAGTACTCAATGCTAAGAAGTGGTGGAACATCCTCCTCCTATATATCCTTGCTTATCTTTTCATTAAAATATTTCTACAAAACATCCAAGGCCTTGAGGAAGATTTCAGTAGTGTGTTGCCAACTGTGCCCAAAATTGACCTCATGAAGGTTGATTGGCATTGTACCATCCTCCAGAAACTTTAATTTGAACTTGGACACTTTTACTATCATTGAAACCTCCAAAACAATATTATAGAATGTAAGTCTTTTATCAAAATTAGTAAGTTCCCTCTTAATCCCATTGAATCTTTCATCATTTCTCGCTTTCCAAATGCCCCAAAGAATTTCAGTAGCCACATAGTTCCAAAATAATGTTATTTCTTTCCCAATTTTATTATTTTTTAGTAAAAGAATTTTTTCAGGTCTTGGTTTACAACTTGTGTCCCATATGTCTTAATTATGACAAAAAAGATTCCAGATTTCCTTTGTATATATACAATCAAAGAATGTGTGTGTTATTATTTTAGGAACCCTACATAGGCTACAAATTTCCATGTCATCAAAAATTATTTTACAAGGCAACCTCTACATGATTAATAGCCATTTGAAGCATGCCTTCTTTGGCTCAATTATATTTGTCCAGTTATTTCTCAACACCTTTGTCCATTCATTCTTTCCCATCCTAAGGTTCCACACTTTGTTTAAGTGGTTAAAAGTCTCCTACTAGTTAGTAAGTGTGGTATAAACTATTTTGTCATTAACTTTGGTGAGTATAGTGCCTTCACTCTACTTAAATTCCTTATACTATTCGCTATTGTACAAACACTTGACTAGGAAGTTAAATCCCTTACAAGATTCTTTTAAGACCGAGTAAGTTTTCCATTTGGTAATGGAATATTGTATTTTTCACTTAACTGATTCCAATCTTTTAAAGTACCTTCTTCAAAAATATCAAAAAAGGTCTTTATAACTTTTCTAGCCCATGTCTTGGTCGAGCATCCTTGTAGGAGTGCTAGGGGCTTGCCATTGTGAACCAAATTCCACTAAATTGATCTCTGCATGCATAAAGTATTGTTTGAGTAAAACTGAGAGTTCAAAACATGCTCTTTGATATGTTCCCATGCTTTCTAGATGATCTTGAATACCACTGACTCTTCAGGAGCTATAGGGTGGCTGTTGCTAAGAAGATCACTTAGGGGGAGACCTTTCCAAGCCTTTGCATGCTTGGGTGTTGCCCTTTGTATGTTATTCCTGACCAAGACTTTCCAAGGCTCTTCCCCCTCTAATGCTTTGAAGATCCACTTGGTTTCCAAGGCTATCCCTTGAGTTTTGAGGTATTTTAGACCCAACCTACCTTTTTCTTTACTCAAGCAACACCATTCCTATCTCACATGTTTATTTTTCTTCCCTTTCACATCTAACCATAGAAAAATTCTTATTTTTTTCTGAATTTCATTAGTTTGATAACTACTAAACAACCACATTGAAGCAAAGTATAGACTGTAGGAGGAAAGTATTTTTTGGCAAATCTGAATTCGTTCTAATAGAGATAGGAAATGCCTATTCCATTTACCAATTTTCTTGTCAATTTTCCCTTGGATCCAAAGTCACGTCTCTTTTAGGTTTAGATTAACTGCAAAGGGTATGCCTAGATATCTGACTTTGTTTTGGGGCCACCCCATTGCATATTGAATTTGGATACCCAATTTGGGGGTTTCTCTTGCCACCCTAGCATAGTTGATTTAGCAAGGGATATTTTTTCTCTAGAAGCAACACAAAATGTACCAAGTTTTTCCATTAGATTAGACATATTGCTTTCATTTAATTGAAGGAAAAGTGTAGTGTCATATGCAAATTGAATGTTAAGCAATTCACTTTGGTTAGGAAAATAAATTAAAATTTACCTTTGGCAAGGAATTATCTGCTCTGAGGATATAGTGCAAAGCATCAGAGCAATAATAAACAAAGCAGGGGTAAGGGGAAGCCCTATCTGATTGACCTTTTTGGAGCAAACTATTCTGTAAGAGAGCCATTAACATCAACCTATGCCACTGCATCCCTGAAGAGAGTAACCACCATCTTGCAAAATGCTTTTGAAATACCAAAGTCTTCCAACATTAATTTGATAAAGGCCCACTCAACCCTTTCATAAGCTTTTTCAAAATCTAGTAGAACCATTTCCACCTCTTGACTAGAATCCCTTGCCCACTCCATTAATTCCCAACTAGTAATTAGGTTCTCAAGAATGTATCTACCTTAAATAAACCTTCTTTGGGTGTTGATAAACTTTGGGAGGATTTTTTATAGCCTCCTTGCTAAGACCTTAGTAAGGATTTTGTATGATACATTTAACAGGGTTATCGGTCTCTAGTTCTTAATCAGTGTTTTGTCCCCTTCCTTAGAAAGTAGCTTTATGATGCCCTTGTTTATGGTTTTTCCCAGAGATCCCTTTTCCAAAGCCTCCTTGTACACTAGGAACAAATCCTATATAATACAATCACTGAATACCTTATAGAACTTAGCTGGTAGCCCTTCTGCACCAGGGGTTTTGTCATTCTGTAAAGAGTCTATTGCTTTTCTGATTTCCCCTTTTGAGATATCCTTGCACAGATTGCTTGCTTCCCCTTCCTCAATATTTTTTGGGATGATGCTTTTTATAAGGTTCCTTGCACTAGAGCATCCCTACCCATTGCTTTCAGAGGTGAACATGTTTTTGTAGAAATTGAAAAAGTGCCCTTTGATGTCTTCTTGCTTGGTGAAGACTACCCCATCTAATTGCACTTGTTTTATATGTCCTTTGATGACCTTTTCCTTTAGGTATCCTAAGAAGAATTTAGATCCTTTGTCTCCATTCTCAAGCCAATTGAGTTTGGATCTTACTTTGAGCCCTTGGATTTTGCAATTCTAGAGCTTCCTTAAATAATATTTGGCAGATCTAATCCTATTCCCAAGACCTTCATCCTCAAGGTCTTTTTGAAGAGAAGCTTAATATTGCAACATGTCTTGTTGGAGGAGTCCCTCCTTTCTTCTTCTATCCAAGGCCTTTTTTTTCCTATCACCTAAAACAACGTTTTCCAACCATTGGTGTTCAACTCCCATCTTTCGATGGCACTCAAGCATTTTTTCATCCATTGGTTTATTTTCCTGAGAGACATTATTTCCTCCACACAATCACTATCCTAAAGGAGCTTGGTGTTGAGGAGGAATCCCTCCCTTTTTTCTTTCACCCTTATGCCCATTTTTTAGGATTGCTCTTACTTTTATGGGGTGGTGGTCAGAGAGAGTATAGGGATTAACTTCAACTTTAAACCCATCCCTTAGAGAGTCATAAATAAAATGGTCTTCATTCAGGTAGAACATGTCCAAGTGACAGTAGATCCGTTTATTACCTTTTTGAGCATTGCACTAGGTATACCAAATGCTAGGAAAGTATTTTTTTTTGCCCTTCTATGAGGTCCACCAACTTCAGTTTGGAATTAATTTTTTACTAGAAGAGTCTCTCATTTCCCTTCCAGTCCATATCCACCCCACCAAGTTTATCTTCCATATTTTCCACCATGTTGAAATCCCCTCCTAGGATCCAAGGTATGCTTTCCATCTCACATAGCCTTTTCCACAACTTGATTCTTTCACCATACTCATTTGGTACATAGATGGAATAGATCCTGAATGAGGTACCATCCTTTTTCAAAGAGATCCACACAACCCTGTTACTGGGGGAGATCCCAAAGTTAAAGAAATATTGACTCCAAAATTTTGAGATGAGGATGGCAGCCTCTCCTTTTCCCTTCTCATGTTGAGTGGAAAAGTGAGAAGCATCCCTCCAAATGAAAATGAGACTAGTTTCTAGAGAAAACCCAATAGATTTGAGCTCCTGCAAGAGCACTACATCCTTGTTTCTAAATTGATTCAGGAACCTTCTTACAATCTGTTTCTATTAGGGGATTCTAATCCCCTTACATTCCATGAGATGCAGTTAAGGGTCATTAGATTCCATTGGGGGGGGTTAGAGTCCTTTTTAGGTATGAAATTTTTAAAATATTTGGGCACCTTTAATTTTGTTTCCACCCTTTTGGCCACAAGGCTTGGAATAATTTCACTCATTTTCTCTCTCTTTTGATTTGGGAGGGTTTTTAAATTTCCTTTCCCTATTGGGATTATGGAGTCTTTTTCTTTTCTTGGCCTACCCCTAGGTCTATGAGTTTGCTCACCTTTAAGGGTTCCTTTCCCCTAGTAGCTCCCTTAGGTGCCAATTCTCCATCCACCTTTAAGGAATCAGACTCACCCTTAGTATCATTAATGCTTGAATTAGCTAGGAAAGCATGGGAACCTTCACTTGTACATTTTCCAACACTTCCAAGATTAAGGGTGAGGAACTTTCTACATAGTTCACTCCTTCGTTATTGTCCCTCCCTTTGGAATTAGCATCCAACACACCCCTATCATTTGAAGTATCATCAGTGCATTGATTACAAGGGTTGGAGGGGTTGGCCTCTTCTTCCTATCCCACCACTTCAACCAATTGACTTGTAACTAGTCCATCGGTGGTACCTTGCTGTACAAGGATGGGAAGAACCCTAGTTTCAAATTTAGAGATTTTTTTTTAACATTGTTCAGATTCTCAATGCTCACTAAGTCCTCTTTGTTACCAAATTCAGCCTTGTACAACTTAAATCTTTTGAGAAAGAAGGTTTGATTTTCGGGTTCACCATCATTTAGCATCCCTCCTTCCAATTCAATCCTTTTTAGTTTGTTCAGAGCTAATTGTTGTGCGTTTTCCTATTTCCTAAATCATTAGGATTAGCCAAGGTGCAAGTGGCTTCCAGAGGAGGATTCCCCATGAAATTTAAAATATGGGGCTCAATAGATGATAGAGGAATTGAAGCATTTAACGCTTCTATGAGGGGGGTCTTTATTCTTCCAACTTCACTCCTAACAATTTCTGCTTCTTTGATTTCTTTATAGGATTGATAGTTTGTTCCAATACCACCATCAGTTTCCATATTATCATAGAACACCCCAACATTCTCATCCATGCATTGTGAATAAATTTCTAAGAGATCATCCCTTGTTAGGGAGTCCAACTCGGCCAACTCACTACTTTTTCCCCCACTTTCATTTAGGGTTTCAACTAATTCATTACTCCCCTAGAGTTTTCTTTTCCATTTTCAACATTTGGCAATGCCAATATCTAGATCTTCGTTTAGGGTTTCTAGCATCTTTTCGTTGTTTTTAGTAGTTTCAGTTAGGGCATTATTGTGCAGTTTTTTGCACACACGCCCCACTTGGAGTAGGGACCCTCTTTTCAGATGTCTTTCGACCTTTAGTTCTATTGGATTTACCTTTTTTAAGGTCTTGACATGTTGGTCTTGCTGGCTTTGATCCCTCCCTAAGGATTGAATTGGTTGAAATTGGCTTTTAGTGAAAATCCGGGTTTTGGCCTGAATCCGAGATTTTCTAGCTCCGGCGGATTTTCCCGGGCCATGGTTCATTGTCTGGTCATCGCTGAATTTTCCAAATCCGGGTTTCCGCCTGAATCCAGGATTTTCCGGTTCTGGCGGATTTTCCCGAACTTCGCTAAAATCTCGAGCTTTGTTAAAGTCCCGGTTTCTGCCTTTCCGCGAATTTTGTGTCCATCTGGATTTCTGCGTGTCTTGGGATTTTCTGAAATTCTGTCCTGGGCTCGGGTTTCTGGATTTGTCAGACGCATCTTGTCACTCTTTAATGCTTGCAGTACCTTTGCTCAGACGAGTATGGGGATGGATTTAAAGTCTTTTAAGCGTCATTTTGACTTCATCATTCACTTGTTTGCTGCCTTGGTGTCTGAGTACTTCCTCCATTTGAGCTTTGAGTATTGATCTTGAGCCGCTTGCGTGTGGATTGTCTGGAGTGCTGATTAAGGTTTTCATTGCTTGGGCGTGCTTGCTGCGTGGTTGCTTCTTCAAGTTTGAGTTTCGTCTGGGATAATCCATGGTAGGTTATCGATGGCCCCTCTTATTTGTTGGCGTGATGATTGAGTTTTTCTGTGGAATGATTATCATTTTGGGTTGGCCCATGTTTGGTCACGATTTTCTTCTTTTAGGGTTGGACCCATCTCTTCGTGAAAACCTCATCACCCATGCTATGTATGCTTGTATTTATCCATTAGATAACGGGTGCATCCGTTGGGAAGGGGTTCTAGGTGAGATTGTTTGCCCTCTTAGTGCGTAATTTTCCATATGCAAGGTTAGGGTTTTCTTAGTGCTCGGCCCAGAATAATGGATTCGTTATGATTTTCCAATCTTGCACTTGTATTACACTGACCCCTACCTTGTGAGGATTCAGAGCGCTCTAGACTAATCTTCATAGATGATATTTTAAACCTTGAGCTTACCCTGGTTTTCATGGTGGGGGGTTGTTCATCAAAATTATGGCATCGTTGTTTCACCATGAGGACTCGTCATTTGAGAGCTTTGAGAACTTGAATCATTTGCATTATGAATTTTGTTGATTAGCGTTGATTTTGAGACCATTAGAATCCAGGTAGAAAAGATTGCATGATCATTTGATTAATAGTTTGCGTGTCGCCGATCATTGGGTTTCCGGGGTGTCCGCGGAATTCCTGCGCACTCGGATTTTCCCGATTTCGGTTGATTCTGCTGGGCGTAATGATTTTCGGAGTACTTCGAACTATCCGCGAAAATCCGTTTTGTCTAGACTTTTCCGGTTTTCCTGTCTGGTTTTATTTCTTTCAATTTTCCGAAGATAGGATTAATGGAGTAAATGCTAAATGCTTATTTCTTGTTGCTAATAACTGAATTTCATGATAATCTTATGATATTTTGTCCGTACTAACGCTTTGTTTCACTAATGATGTCTTGGCAATAGGAATCCGTTTGGGTCGGATTTCTCTGAAATTCTGCCTCGACTGGATTTTCTCGATTTTCAATGTTTTCCCGGACTGATGTATTTTTTTGGATCTTTAAGGATTGGCGATTTGTGATAGCTTTTAATTGCCTTATATGATTTTATGCTAATCCTTTGGTTGGAATATGTACGATAATTGAATACTCACGACGATCTTTTGTGGGTGCAGGCTGAATCAAGCAAGGCTACAGCGGGAAAGTCCAAGGGTGACACGGAGGGGTCCTCCATCTCAGAGGCAGAAAGACTAAGATTGGACATCAAGAGTCAACTTCCTGAGAGCAAGATATCTTCCGTGTGGTCCGAGGTGTCTAATACCAATGTGGGAGCCTAGAGATATGAGGAGTTCAAAGAAAGGACAACTGAGAAGAACCCGTCAGTCCTAAGGAATGGAATGATGAAGTCTGGACTGGTGCATGTGGCAGGATTTCCTCCTACAATCCAATGCTATGAGTTGATCCTAGAGTGTGCCCGGTAGTACGACTTCGACACACAAAGGGTTGTCAGCACTGAGGGAAGGGTCTTGGCAAATTTCAGTCCTGCTTCTATTGCCCAAGCCTTTGACATGCCGGATTTGCCTTCTATGTGTGCTTTGAACATGGACTTGGCTAAAACATACTATGAGAATGAGCCAATCAAAGCTCAACAAATGACTAATGCTTGGTTGGAAAAGCCAAAGTCGCACTATTCCAAACTGCCCAAGCAGTTGTATAGAGTCATTTAGGTCTGACATTTATGATACAATCACATTCCTGAGTAGGGTGGCAGGATTGAAAAGTGTCAGAGTACTGGAGAGTTGGATGGTCCATGTGATCACCAAAATTGAGTAGGGAACCAACTACCACTGGGCAGGTCTTATCAGCACCATAATTGATAAACAACTGAGGGATGTCCTAGAAACGAAGAGATTCACTATGTCCTCTTACGTCATGTATGTGTTGGCAAGATTCTACCCATATAGGGGTTTGAATCCACGAGGGACATTTGGATAGGACATAATCTATGAGATCTATCTGGAATTGCACCTAGGACACAGAGATTACAGAAGGGCTAATGATGCATTCACAATGCATATCACTAGGATGCTTCAGAATGCCGAGCATGTGAGACTATTAGATGGAGCAAAAGGGTTGATAAAGAATTATGGGGCCTGGTTCATTCAATTTCCCACCTTCACCTACATTAGAATTGATGGATGCCCGGTTGCTCCATATAGGTTACCTTGGTATCCTACTGATCACATTGTGTTATTGGAGATTGTGAGGCAAATATGTGAGTTTGATGCCATAGTAAAAAAGGAGAAGCATAAAACAGGTTTCGGTGGGGATTTCCCTCTTGGAATTGGCGTAGCAGAAGTGTGCCCTTCCATTCAATCAGCACACACCGCAAGAGATGAATTGGCAGCATATGGTCTCTCCTTCCACTCCAAGAGAACAAACTTTGATATCACCGGGGAGGCATAGAAGAAGGCCACCTAGGAATACCGTCATAAAGATGACCTAGAGGACTATTGGGCCAACATCAAAGATGATCTTGAAGCAAGAAAGAAGAGGTACTCTAGGCTCCCTGTTGATGTGATTAGACAATACAATGTCAAGCTAATCTCGGACCAACTGGAGGATGATGGAAACTTGGTACAAGATCATGCCTATGAAGCTGTTAAGGATAGGTCAATCGGGGAGATGAACTGGAATGAAGATGAGGTCACAGAGTTGGAGGACCTAATGGCCCTGGTTATGAAATTTACCACTTCTTGGTTGAAGCATAAGGTTTGGGAGCTGGAAAGTGAGAAGGTGGCCTGTACCTTCAATTTAATGGGAAATCTCAACCCAATGTCTACTTCAGAAGAATCTGGGGATGATGACCCCAAAGGGAAAACCAAAAAGAGCTCACCTTTCAAGATAAAGATTAGAGGCCCTAAGGAAAGTGAGCCAGAACCGAAAAGGAGGCCCAAGGGAAAGAAAAGAAGTAGAGCTTTGAAGATAGGCAAGTCCTCTGATGAGGAAGGGTTGGAAAAAGTAGAAGAGGATGATGTTCCTCCACCACCAAAGAAGACCAGAACAACCAAGGCTTCAAAGAAGAAGGTTCAGGATACATCAAAAGATGAGCCTCCAATTGTTGATGTGGAAAGTTCAGGGGAGAAGACCAAGGTTTATATGAGGAAATCAAGGACTCCTCCTAAGGAGGTTTCACAAAAGATGGACCCTTCTCCGAAGATGTCGGCTGTGGAGCAATCTAAGGCTACTTCTCCTCCACCAAACGTGCCTGAGCAGGAGACTCTTGAGGAGCATGAAACCAGTGGGGAGGCAGAGCCATTCAAGGAAGGGGAACTCTTTGGTGTGGCAGCAGAACTTGGAGTTGAAGAGGTAGAGAGGCACCCTTCCCCATTAGTGCAATATGAGGATTCTCCAGCAAGCAGCAGAGGCCATGAGTCACCTGAGAAGGAGAACATCCCAGTTAGAACCCCATCACCGGTGCAGGAAGAAGAGATTGAGAAGGGTGACCAAGGTGAGCAATCTCCTGAGAAAAGAAAGGATGAAATGCCGGAAAAACAACAGGAAGAAGCAAAAATAGAGGAAATCTGGGTAGAACCTACAGTCCTAGATTGGCTTGAGAAGGAGATTACAAGGAAGAAACAGGTGGTTGTTGAGGACACTCCTTTGGATTGGGATGAGATGCTGTCCAAAATTGGCAAAGGTAAAAAGAAGAAGGCAGCCAGGGTAGTTTCAAGAATAGAAAGGGATGAGGTAAATAACAGAGTTATCCACATTGCCACCCCTGCTGCAGACAAGACAAGAGAAGATTTCACTGGTGAAGATTATAATGTGCAAACTATTAACCTTGGAACATCATCTATGGAGCAGGATATAGAGGAGTATGAAGGGTCTAGTGCTGTGATAGTTGATAGATTAAGGAAGGAGACTCAGACCAAGCATGAGCTGAGAAAGGAGAATGAGAGACTTAGGAAATGCTTGGAAGAGGTGATGAAACCTATGCAATCTCTCCACCCATCTTCCTCTGCTACTCGTGGTCGCTTACCCAAGGAAACTATTTCTGAGATTGAGAAAATGAAAGCCTCTTCTCAAACTATAACAGATTGGTTGAAGGATGTGCAGGTAAAAGGAGATAGTGCAATCAAGGATATCCTTTCAGTTGGGAAAGATGCAGTCCAAACCAAGGAGTTATTGGAGCATGTGCTGTCCCAGGACAAAGAAGACATTGACCTTCTACTGCAGAAATCCAAGGTCATCATAGAATATGGTAAAGATCAGTTGGTTACATATGGGATCCTTCCTTCCTCCAGATTAAATGAACCTTGGGAATGGTTTGAGGCTCTGCAGATTCGACAGAAGGCCATGAGGAAGATTCAAAAATGGAAGAAGCTGATGGATGGTGACTTGACTGGTGTCTATGACGGTTGCATTGCATTCTTTGAGGTCATGACCGGTAGAAGAAAAATTGCTCCAAAATACTTAAGCCTGGAGCAACTTAGGGAATGGTGGCATGAAGTTTATGCTCCAGGTTCTGAGAATGTTATAACTGGCCACCAGCTAGATGATGCAACCACATATCTGGCAGTAATAGATAAGTATCAAGCCAACAAGGATGAATGGGATAAGACTGTTAAACAGTCAAAGGAGGAGATTGGCTCCATAGAATGCAGGCTTAGGATCTTACCTTTGCCACCTGTTGTCGAGCTAGATGGGGTATTTTTGAGGGTCCAAGGATCATTGGGCTAGAACAAGGATAAGGGAGGCGGTATTTAATGCTTGTCTTGAGATTTATGCTTCCCTGTTATTATAGGGCATGTATTGAACCGGACTACATTGAGGACTGTGTCTAGGCCGACCTTGATGATATATGGCATTTAATGTGTGCCTTATTTTGAATTCCTAAGGCCGACTTGTTTTGGCAATTGTTTTATTTTGTAAATGTTTGGCTGGGCCGACATGTCTTGAGAATTTTCTATAAAAGGGCATTCTTGTCCCATTGTAAGGGTTAGCTAGAAAGTAATAGAGATAAGAAAGAGTAGAAAAGAGTTAGAATATTTTGTAGTAGAAGTAGTAGTCAATTTCTTGAAGCAAGTATTGTAAACAAAACTGTAGAATTGTTGCAGCATTTTGATGATCTAATGCAATTGAAGACATTGTGGTTTTCCTGGTGAAATCTTTTGTGTTATTTTATCTTGCATGGTTCCTATTGTTTCATCTTTCACATTGCTTAAAGATTTAGGGTTTAGTGTTCAGAATTGAATTAGTTTTAGTTTGGTGAATGATGTTTATGATTTCATATTTGGAATGTTTGTAGCAATCTCTGGTCTATACTCCCAGTAACTATCTGATTGTAGTAGGCTGGTGAAGTCAACCTGGACCAAATATTTATGTGTGCTTAAGTTCAATTGTAGATGAATGTCTATGATTTGAAAATCTACATACCTTAGAAGATTGCACCGTTCTTGTGATATTGCATTGTGGGTTAAGCAAGAATTGGTTATTTGAGATTGGTCCATTCCAGATATCTGTCATTTGCATTGCTCATTCTAGGAATAGTTTAGATCTTATCATATTCTTGCACCCTTATCTTTTGCTATTTCTTTATCATTCGGTTAGATTTAGGATTTGAGATCATTATCTGATAAATTGGGAAGATACAGTTTGCTTGTAGTAAGGTCCGATTGTGATTACCAGCATTTTCACATATTATCTGAGTTGTTTATGCATCGTCATGACCTGACACCCGAGAGACCTTGGGGTGATATTTAGCAATTTATTGTTGAAGATTATCTTTCAAGAGAGATAGAATATCATTTTCTGTCTGAGTTGTTGCTGTGCAGAAAACACCATCAATAGGCATCATTGTTCTTTAAACATCTAGAGTTAACTAGGGTATCCTTTTCGACACCCAAGTCCATGGTATTTCCTTCTCTAGAGTTTTTGACCATCCCTTCAAGAGGGTTATGACTAGTGCCAGTATTTCCAGTATTAGGTTTTGAACCATAGTTTTTTTTAACTATTAGAGGGTAATTTTTCCTTACATGCCTCACCTTTTGATAGAGCTAGAACACATATAATCTGTCGAGCACCTCTAAAGCAAATTCAAAGTTGCCATTATCAATTTTTAACAACAGGATGTCAACCCTAAGGAGAATCAAGACAAGAGCCCTTACACATGTGTGGGAGGGCAGATTTGGTGTCAATTTTGAAAACTCAACCATAGGGCTCCAACAATAGTAGAATAAAATTCAAAACCCTTGGTGGCACATTCCTTACGACCACCCACCTAGGGCTCGAGAGAGCCAAAATTTCTTCATTTAGGGTCTCTGGCGACCAAGCCAATGCCCTGAACACAATTTTCCCAATACTCCAAAACTATTTGTTGATTACCCTAGTTTTCATTTCACGATTTTTGAAAAAAATGACAAACAATCCTTTTTGTATCATCTTGCAATATGAGAAATTGATTCCTAGTCTTTTCCCTAGACATCAACCAACCATGAATCCATGTATTTTCTTGCCGAGACTTTATTAATGTCCACGATGGCCAAAAAACCCCCAACATTTTAAAGTTTAACATCCTCATAAAGAACTTTACATAAATCAAAATTCAGAGACATGATGTCAATTCTAGGGGTTTCAGGAGTGCACTTACCTCTCCTGTATCCCCCATCTTTTCCTCCACTGCACGACTCCACAATAAACCTAACCTCTACTAGGTAGACCACCTTCTCACCAACAACAATATCCCTAAACGTTCTATCTTGCACACTACCGAAAAACCCTCCATTTTGAATTTTAGGGTTGTCTTTGGGGGATCTGTATCCCCATCCTTTACGAACTTCCAGAATTCAACCAACCTCACATGAGCTAAGATAGGAGATTAAAGGTTTCCTGTGGGAAACATGAGACAAGTGAGGACTACCCTAGAGGAATGTACTTTCACAACTAGAGTAATGTATGGAGGAGGGCCGAACCTCCTCCACCCACATGCGAGAACCTTACCACCAGTCACTTCGGCCTCAAGACTTGTTGCAGAGCAAACTTTTTTTCCCTGTCAATTCTACATAAGACAACTTTTTTCTTGTAACTGTATTGTA
Source organism: Sequoia sempervirens (assembly GCA_007258455.2). NCBI lineage: Eukaryota > Viridiplantae > Streptophyta > Pinopsida > Cupressales > Cupressaceae > Sequoia > Sequoia sempervirens. The sequence goes on from VDFB02047230.1 coordinate 166,579,188, forward strand.
TTATTTAAACTTGTATACTTGAAAATTTATCATGTATGAATTGTAATTGAAAAGTTATATCTCATTTTCAAGTTGAAATTTAATGAAGTTAAAATTCAAAAGTTGTTTTATACTTTCATATTTGATCATGTGCAATAACTGATAATGGCTTTTTTTTTACATTCCTATTTTTAAGGAAATGATTTTATTTAATTCTAAGGTAAAAATACCTAAGTAATTCCTTTGTAGTATGATTTAGTACATGTTACATATGGTATTAGATCTACTGGGTTCAACACATAGACCTATGAGTTGCAAGGAAGCTAAGGTAGCAGAACAACTTCCTACACTATTCTTGAGAGGTGAATAATGCAAAATTTTTACAGATATTTAATAATATAGAAAGTTAACAAAAATAAACACAAATATCATGCATACCACAATGCAATGATTTACGTGGGGAAAACCCTTTCTGGAGAAAAACCCCACACTCCAAAATCTTCCCTATATATTATTCAGAAATCACAAAGATTACAATATACTTGTAGAGGAAGCTTCTCATAGGAGTATCACCAACTAGAGATCTAGAGGCAACACGACCTCTATTAGAATCTCAGAATACATCAAATACCCAATCGTAATACAATTCCCTCATAAAATAGGGTTACCTTCTAGGGAAAGTCAAGCTAATAAAATATCTACCGTTAGATCTAAGACCTAATGATAACGGTCCAAATTTATAATAATAAAATATAAATAAAATTTTCCTTTTAGGGGCATTGCCCTTGGACCCGTTGTCATCATATGAACAATACCTTATGCATCAACAGCAAATTATGTAATTGCAAGGTTGAGACACATTTTCCCAACATGAGCTCATTGCAAAAAAAATCTCAAAGATTAATATTACCTAATGTTTGAAATATTCTTATGCCAGAATGGTAAGAACAAGGAAAACTACTAGGAAGTCAATACCTAGAAACTTGCCTAGTCTAGTGGCTAAAAAGGAGTCATCTTCAGAGGTAAAACTCCTTGAAAACATCAAATACACTAGGGGTTCATGGATCATTAACTCCAAAACCTTAGTTGACAAACTTAAGTGTATTAAGCTGAAAAAGAAAGTATGGATGAAAGTGAAAAAGAAGGCCATTGTACCTATCCCTTTTGTCAAACCAACCAAACTGTTTGCACATAGGGAAATGCCTTTTGGTTGTGGTCTAAATGTACCTAAGATAGAAAAGGAGGATATGGAGAATTACTTGCATGTACATCCACCCTCCAATTTTGTATTAGTTGACTTTGAGGGTGAGAAAGAACTCGAGGAGATACCACTTTCTAATAGTGACCTGTAGTTGCAAATGGTCAAAAGTTTTTGTACTAAATAAGGATATTACATAAATCCATTAAATAATATAATAAGTTTTGAAATATTGCAAAATATCTCTCTTGGATTAAGAAAAATGTATGAGTATTGTTTATTATTTATAATACAATGCTAAATTAGAGGATCTAATTAAATGCATAAAATGAAACTTTAGGTGAAGTAGAAAAATAAACATGGTGCAAACCAAAACTAACCTTGGAGGAAGTTAGGAGGCATCCCATCCTTCTGATAGTCCTAATACAAAACTAGAGAAAATTTTGGCAATTTTAAACAAAAAAAGGGATAGAATTGACACCCTGGAGCAAGAGGTTAGGGGCCTAAGTAGGCCCAAAAGAGAAATTTTAGCATCTCTTGAAGGAGAAGATGATAAAAGGCATGAGTGCACCACCCAAAGTTGGCGCGGTGAAAAAAAATCTGATTTGAGAGCTGATAATGAGAAGAGAAATCATTTAGCTCTTGAGTTATCTAGGGACATGAAAAAGGTAACCCCACCAAAGTTCAATGGAATGGTGAGAGGTGATGCAACAGAGGCCCGACTCATTGAAATAGAGAAGTATTTCAAAATAAGAAATTATTTCAAAGTTACTAAGGTAGTTTGGGTAGCCAACTAGTTGTTAGGAGAAGCATCCACTTGATGGATGAACAAGAAAATGTAATTAGGGTTAAGTTCATTGAGCTTAACTTGAGATCAGTTTGTAACCATTTTTAGGAAAATATGGTTACCACAACTATTCTTCGACCAAAAGATTATTGATTTCCAAAATATGTGACAAGGAGACTTGTCGATAGTGGAGTACTAAGAAAGGTTTATTTGTCCACTAAAATGTGCCCCAATACCAAAAATATGAAAGGTTTAGGATAAGGAAATTCATCATAGGGATGAATACCAAAATTGGAGGAGAAGTAGATGTCCATGGTCTTGCAACAATGGACCAAGTTTTTGAAAAATTAATAAAGCAGGAACAAAAGTTGAATTCTATATTTGCTTATCATGAGAAGAACAGTAAAAAGTTTAATTAGTCACAATTATCCCAATATTTCAAGAAGAGGAATGATAAGTAGGAGTCTAAAAATAAAAATGGTAAGGGATTCCACAATAATCAGAATGAAACTAAGAGTGAGAAGAAGAACAACAATAACTTTAGAAAGAATGGAGACAATTTGAGGAAGCCTCTTGAAAGGTGAGGATCTCTAGGATGATTTTTTTCATGTGGAGGAGATCATTATGCAAATAAATGCTTGAATAACTCTCAAGGAGCTCAGCCTCGTGGTAATCCCTTACCTACTCAATAGACGAAATTTCAACAAAGGATCCATGCAACATTGGATAACTAGCAAGCAAAGTAAAATATTACTCTGATTGAAACAATAGGTACATTGTTTGGTGTCCCTCTTTCAATTTTAATTAACATTTATGCAACTAAAAGTTTTATCCCACCAAGATTAATAGATAATTTTCCTAGAAGAGCTGGTTATATGGAAAAATCCTGGTTAGTAGAGTGTGCTAACTAGATAAAAGCATAGGGAGAGCAATGCATGTTTGAAGCCAAGGTTGATCTTCCAAGTTTTTCAATGAAAGTGAACTTATATGTAGCACCTTTAGGTTCCTATGATGTTGTCTTAGGAATAAATTTGTTGTGGAGGCATAAAGCTAAGGTAGACTATTTTACAAAAAAAGTAGTCTCTGGATGACCTAGGGAACAAAATTTTTCTACAATGCGCTCCAAGAGAAGTTAAGGCAAATATCTACTATGCAACTAAAGAGGGCCAAGCAAAAAGGGTGTCAAATCTTTGTGGTAAAAAATAGAGAAGTTAGAAGATTTGAAGGAGTTTATCTTCCAAGATGAATTAATGTATTACACGAGTCTCAAAAAATCCAAGGGATTGAAGATGGGGACCTTATGGATCAAGGAAAACTTGATATGGAATATTACTTATTTCTTCGAGATCTTGAGGATGTGTTACTAGATGAACTTCCCAGATTACCTCCTAAAAGGGATTTTTATTTTTCCATAGATAAAATTCTAGGTTCAAAACCAATCTCCAAATATCCATACTAAATGACCACAACAGAATTGATGGAATTGAAGGATCAGTTGTAGGAACTGTTAGCTAAAGGATTGATTAGACCTTGTGTTTCACCTTGGGGAGCGCTAGCGATCTTTGTTAAAAAGAAGGATAGTACCTAGCGCTTATGTATAGACTATCATATGCTTAACAAAGGAATGATAAAGAGCATATATGATTTACCATGTATTAATGATATTTTCAATCAAATACGTGGGGAAAAAGTATTTTCAAAGATCGATCTATGATCTGGTACCATTAGTTAAGGCTCAATAATGAAGATATTCACAAAATATCCTTCAAAACAAGGTATGGGCACTATGAATTCACAATCTTACCTTTTGGACTAACGAATACCACTATAGCATTCATGAATTTGATGGACATTATATTTACATATTGCCTGGATAAGTTTGTTTTAGTATTTTTGGATGACATTCTTGGGTAAATGTACAAAGCTGTGTCACACTTTCAGACAACTTATCAACACAAGTGAATTTTAGTATTTATAACTAAAAATTAATTTTGGTCAAACATATGATCTAGTAAGATTTATTCTAGATAAGTTAAATATGTCCACAATTTTTCCAACTAAAATTATTGGCTAAATGCATATTTAGCACCACTTTGAGGCCAATTTACTAAAGAAATGATATTATTTGAAAATTTTAATGTTTCAACAACTACTCATATAAATAACATTTTAAAATAATGTAAAAATACCCTTTTGTAGATCCATAAGTGTAGTTTTCATATATATATATATATTTATTTTAATAGTTCAATTATTATTTATATTTTATATTTTATATTTTATTTTTTATTGAAAGCAGGTTATTAGCACAAAAATATTAGGTTGATTACCATGTCAATAAAAATACTAAAACTTGTTATTATTATTTTTTTAAAAATGTGATGCCCTAGATAAAAGAATCTAGATTAAGCTAGTATAATTTGTTTTTCATTTTAGATAAATATTTAATATAAAAGTTGAAGTTGTCTGGAAACAACTATTTTTTAATACATGCACATTTAAATATTTATTTAAAATATATATTTATTAAAATTTCAAAAAATAATATCCATGCCCTAAAGTTTCAAGTTATAAATATGAATAAAAAATTTGAAGGGAAAAAAAGAAAATTTACTATATAAAGCTTGACGTCTCATGTAACATCATTTTTCAGCATTTTATCAACAACTAAATTATAGTGTTAATTTATAAAAAACAATATTCAAATAATTTTTAAATTTTATCAAGAAAATACTAACATAAAATATAATAAAAAATACACATTTTATTAGTTTATATCATTTCAGATTTCAAAACATATATACCACTTTCTAGTGATTCAAGTTTAAAAGTTAGATAAGTTTTGGTTGTTTCCTTTATAAAAGTGTTACACAACTTTGTACTTTTACCCTCTTATATATTCTAAGAATGAGGAAGAATATTTCCAACATTTGTAGTTTGTTCTTCAACATTTGAGAGAGCACAAATTGTATGGAAAGCTCTCAAAATATACTTTCTTTTAGAAAGAAGTATAGTATTTGGGTCATGCAATTTCAGCAGTAGATCTAGCGAAGATCAAAGCCATTTTGAGGTGGCCTATACAAAAAATTTGCACGAAGTCCTTAGTTTCATGGGTTTAGCAAGCTATTATAGAAAGTTTGTGTCTAACTTTTCTAAGATTACCAATCCCATCACTTCTTTGCAAAGAAAAGGTAAATGATTTGATTGGTCAAAAAAATGTTAGGAGGCATTTGATCAATTAAAAATGAAATTAAATTCGATTTCAATATTGAAAGTCCTTGATCTAGAAGGCCATTTTGAAGTTATTACCAATGCCTTGGGAGAAGGATTAGGTGGGGTGCTTATGCAAGAAGGGTGAGTTAATGCCTATGAGTTAAGGAAATTAAAGACATATATGAGCAGAATTATGCTCCTCATGATCTTGAATTGGTAACAATTGTGCATGCATTGCAAATGTGGCAGCATTATTTGCTAGGAAAACCTTCTGAGTTGAGGTCAAACCATCAAGGTCTTAAATATTTATTCAACCAACCACATCTCAACGCTCGACATAGAATATGGTTAGAGTTGATATTTGATTATGATTATGAGATCAGTTATATTAAGGGCAAGGAAAATTGAGTAGTGGATGCTCAGACTTGAAGGAGACACATTTCCTCATTGATCTCTATTCACTAAGATTTCAAAAACTAAGTATTACAAAATTCCATGGGAGATGAGTACTATGATCAAGTTAAGAAATCTCTCTAAGATAATCCTCAAGATTCAATGTATGATGGGTTCTATTTTGAACTGGAGATGGTTTGTTAAGGTTCAAAGTAAGAATGCACATTTTGAACTCCGAGGAGTTAAGAAATATGGCATGGAAATAAGTTCATTCTGCACCATATTTAGGAGATCCTAGAGTTACAAAACTTCTAGTAGATGTGAAACTACTATATTTATGGAAAGGAATGAAGAGGGATGTTGTAATATTTGTAGTCGGATGTCTAGAATGCCAGAGGGTAAAAGCTGAACATCATCACTTGGCAAGAATTCTGTATCCTCATGAGATCCTAGAGTAGAAGTGGCAAATCATCATTATGGATTTTGTACAAGGTCTTCCTATGTCTAGAAATAGGCATAATGCTATTCTGGTAGTGGTGGATAGACTCACCAAGGTAGCTCACTTTATATCTTCAAATCTAACAGATGGAGCATTAGTCATAGCTCTTAAGTTTGTTTAGGTTGCACAAAGTTCCTGAGAAGATCATCTTAGATAGGGATGCACACATGATGTCAAGGTTTTAGGAAACCTTATTTTCCTCACTTGGAATTCAATTGAATATAATCTTATCTTATCACCCTAAGACATATGGTCAGATTGAAAGAGTAAACCAAGTTTTGGAAGATTTTTTGAGGATGTATTGCATGGATCAACAATACTAATGGGAGGATTATCTTCTGCTTGTAGAATTTTCTTACAACAATTCCTATCATTCTGTAATAAAGATGGATCCATTTGAAGCATTACATGGAAGAAAGTTTTGAACTCCTATATAAGTTGGGATAAACTAGAATATAGGATTAGCCTTGGTTAAGAAATGTTGTAAAAGATGGAAGAGCAAATCAAGTTGATCAAGAAAATATTGATGAAGGGGAATGATAAATAAAAAACTATGCTGATGCTAAGTGTACATCGAGACATATCTTAGTAGGAGAAAAAATTATTTTGTGAGTCAAACCCTAGAAGAATTCCATAAAGTTGGAAAGTCATCCAAACTAGCTCCTTAATATGTGGGTTCCTTCAAAGTTCTTGAAGTGTGTGGACACAAAAAAAAGTATCCTTTTTTCCTTGATATGGGAATAATTGATTACAAATTGGACTTAATGAGGCCTTGATTTGGTGTTGTGAGGTGTTTTACACATCCACACTAGGTCTCAAGGACCCTTGAAAATTGAATAAAATGCACTTAACGATGTCTTGTAAAGGTGTTGTAAAAGACTTTCATGCCTCTCTAGACTTAATGGACCCATCTTTCCCTAATTCAATGTTATAAAATATATTTAATTGCATCTTCACACCGATCTAGAAGGCTTGTGAATTAAACTTAACTCTAATCTAGTGTTGTAATGTGTCCTACACATTCACATTGGATGTTGTGCCTTTCTAGGCTATGTGGACCCTATTTTAATGTTGTAAAGTGTATTTAATCACATTTTCATATTGAATTTTGTGTCCCAAGCCCTAATTATTATTTTTATAATCATTAATAGGAACCTATGACCCCATATTGTGCATCCCGAGGCATAATTTGATGAAATAACTGACAAAATCACCATATAAACCTTATTTCCTTACTTCCTGGCATTCCTAGCTATTAAAAGTGCCCCTCTGGGACTAATTCTCCCATCTGGGTGAATGATTCCCTACTAGGTGGGACTAATTCACCCAAGGTGGTGAATTAGTACCATTTGGGTCATTTTTGAGTTTTGAGTTGGAAAAAATAGGTTTTAATTTTAATTTTTCTCCAAGTCAGCCTTAGGGATTAAATTAATAGGAAAATAAGGTGAATTTCCTATAAATACAAGTCTCTAAACCCTAATTCACATCTCTTATTTTCATTTTCACACATCTTTCATCATTCATTCATCATTTTTCTTCCATCTCAAGTTAAGCAAGCTAGGGTTTTATCATTCCAAGTCATTGAAGATCAATTTTCAAACATTCAAGGGTAGAATCTTCATGTCTTTTTACAAAAATTCAAGATCAATCTTCATGGAAAGGTATTAGCTCCATTGTTTCATGCTTCATTACATTCTTTCTTCATTTGGGTTTAATTACCTCAAAGGGGTTTGACCAAGGAAAACCCCCATGCCCTAACATTCAACATTTTTCCTTCTTTTCTTGTGTGTTTGTAGATTTGGGTATCTTGAAGGCTTGGAAATCATTGAAGATCAAGTTGCAAAGTTGTTGAAGACATCTCCTTGTTGACCAAGTCAAAATATCAACAAAAAGTCACTTTCAGTGCCGAAAATTAGACTTTCAAAGGCAAACACCTATCAAGAACCAAAGAGGTGCTTTTGTTTCCACTTTTGAATTCTCAAAAATTCAAAAGTGGACTGATTCACCATCAGTGGTGAATGAGTCCCACTACTAGGCCTGAAAAAGGTTTTCTGCAGTTTTGGATACCCATTTGTCCGAAACAGGCTCTGGAACAGTTTCCTAGATTTGGGACTAATTCACCCAAAATGGTGAATGAGTCCCTATAGGCTAAATTTTCAACATCAAAAACATTTAAAAAGTCATTTCCAATCTCCAACAAGTTCTTAGGTGCACACCTTCAATTTCACCCATTTCTGTTACAATTTACTTTCATTTCTAAGTCTTTTTGCATATCATAATGTGTTTTCCAACAACTTGCATTTTCTTATGTTTCACTTAATAATCAATATCTTTCTTTAGTTTTCTACATTTAGATCAACTTATTTAGAAACATTTCACCCATCCTTGTATCAATCTTGAGTGTAGACATTGCCCATTTTGGCCCAATCTTTCCCCCTTTTAGGTGAAAAACCCTAGGAGTATAAAGCATTAGGGTGCCAAAATATTTGTCCACATTTTGGTGAACCCGACCTTAGAACATCAAATTTTCTGATTTTGGAGTCCATAATCATCCTAGAATTAGCTTGCATTGCATATTGCATTAGTTAAGTTGCATTCTAGGGTCTCAAATTTTGCATTAGTGAAAGTGCATATAGGTTGCATTCTTGAATCTTAATTTAATTGAGAATTTTTGAAATTTTGCATTTACCTCTTAGGTATGCATCATACAACATCAAAAGCATCAAAACCAATTGAAAATTTCTAATTTTTTTTGAAAAAACCCTAACTAGGACTCATTCGTCATCCTGGGCGAATCAGTCCCAATCCAAAATTTTCACTGTCAGTTACAACACCAAAAACCTCATTTTTGTGCTTCCTAAGCCTCCTAGTATCATATACTATAATTCTATAAAGTTCCAGGAACATTTTTTTTATGCATCTCGCTCAAAAACATCAATTTAGGGTACTCATTTCAAAATCATTCCAATCTAAAGCATCATTAGATTTGAAAATGCTCACATTTATGAAGTTTTGCATAACATGTATAAAATTACTTTTCACTTTTGTATACACAATGTTTCTATTTATAAAACTTTGCATAATTTTGATAAAATTACTTTTCATTTTGGGATGTAAATTGTTTGCATTCTTAAAGTTTTACATATATTGGATAAAAATGTTGTGCATCTTTGGATATACATTGTTTACATTGCTGAAAAATTGCATGCAATGGTTACAAGTGCTTTTCGTTTTTGTTCAAACAATGTTACTATCTTACATATTTAGACATGTACTAAGAAACATTTCCTCTCCCCTCCCTATGAGAGTGTTTTTGTGAAAGAGACTACAACCTTGGACATTCCTAATGATCATATTTGTTCTTCTCAGGTAATATCTCTCCTATTGGCAAAGAAGATATTTTGGTAGAAGAATCAATTGACGAGAGTTGCGAGAATCCTAGTTGTTTCTCTCCTCTTACCTCTCCTAGTGGATAAAAAATTAATGAACAAAAAAACACAACCATAGGCAATCATGACACTCACATTTGTTCTTCTCCTAGTATCTCTCCTAGTTGTGAAGAAGATACTTTGTTGTTAGAAAACACAATCGATGAAGATCATGACTATCTTAGTTGTCCCCCTTCACCTAGGAAAGAACTTATCGAGCAAGATAACTGAACCATTGATCATTCCCCTACTTGTGATGTAGTCATTTTAGAAGAACCAATCCATGAATATCCACAACATTTGATTTGTAGTTCTCCTAAGAACTCTCCTCCTAGGGAGAATATCATGGTGCAAGCAAATGAAAACAATAGTAATGTGTCTTCCTTAGATCACAAGGTGATTATAGAATCTAGATTGCCCTTTATTAGACATACATCAAACCAAGACTGCTGAGGTTATGCATACAAAAGTTTCCATTCGACCCCCTTTGCTTAATGGACCTCATACATACCCCCTGGGACATCCTAAGAACCCTCTAATTCTCTACCCATTTTCACAAAAGCAACAAAATCAAAAACAACTTGAACTCATCCTTTATCCCCCTTCACACAAACAAAAAACTCAAAACCAACCTGAACTCATCCTTTCTCCCCCCATCACACAACCCTTACACTCACAACAAACCCAAACTTATCCTCTACCCACCTCAGAATACTGTGTCACAACAACCGAGTCATAATGCCATTTCTCATACATACAACACTAGAAACAATCCGTCACCACAACAACCAATCCCAACTTCCTTACATTTTCCTAATTCTATACTGCCTACTGCCCCTCGATTAAGGGAGTATGATCTTATCAAACAACTTAAGAGCACTCCCACCAAGATATCCCTATGCGATTTACTTCAAAATTCACCTACCTACTACACTATGCTTTAAATGGCCTTATAACAAGTTCCTATCCCTTCTAATGCACAACCAAATGACATGGCAGCCATAATTACAAGATTGAATACTGACATTGCTTTCCACCAAAGTGAGCTTCCTCTTTTGGACGTGCAAAAAAATAATGAAGCTTTCCAAATAATCTCTCAATACAATACAACGGGGATAAAGCGAACCCTTGTTGACAATGGATCCAATCTTAATGTGTGTAGTGTAAACCTCTTGGATAGGCTTTGTGTGGATAGATAAAAAATTCAACCTGATTCTTTATCCATTAAGGGATTTGACAATATAGAAAAACAACCATTGGGTGTAATTACTCTCCCTATTACAGTTGGATAGGTTACATTGCAGACACCAATCCATGTCATTCCCCATAGTCTTTCATATAATATTCTTCTTGGATGACCATGGATTCATGAGATGAATGCAATGCCTTCACTCTTCATTGAAAAATGAAATACATTTAAAAAAAAAAGTATGCACCCTTGACACTGATCCTAAACCTTACAGTTGTTTAAACATTGAGAAAAGTAAGGAAAATCCCTTGAAAACATTAACACCAACTACACAAGTGGAACCTGTCCAACAAACAAACACAGACAAACATATTGAACAAGCCACAAAGTTATTAGAAGATGATTGGGGTTCCCTAGACTTCACACCAACATTCATGGGAGAACACAAGATCATACATAAATACTTTGACAAGAGAAACAAAACAATAATGAAAAACTCGGACAATCCTTTGAAAGCATCCACCTCAACCACCTTAGACCAAAACACAACCAATTACACAACAACCTTTGACAACAATGACCAAAACCCTGATCCAAAAGCAATGAAAAAGCTTTATGGAAAAGGTTATGAGCTTATGAAACAACTTGGATATAGTGGAAAAGGATGTGGTGCTAACGAACAAGGTATTCACAACCCTATAGATCCTATCACACAACAAACAACTCACGGTCTTGGTTATTGTCCTTTGATAGAAGTAATCATGCCTTCACTCAACATCAACAATCTCACACAACATAATCCTAAATCAACCTTAATAGTTTTCCATCCTAAACTCCTCTACACTAGTGGTCTTGAAAGTCATCCTTTACACAACATGAAACAAACAATGAACTCTTTGCTTAATGTCAATGTCATCTCGCAAGACACTAATGATTTGACTTCATTAGATTTTACACCCTCCTATACATGAGATTCCAAAATCTCGTAATCCAAATAGTCTTGCATAGGTATGAAATCTTGTACATCTAAGCAAGAAGTTTCTTTTTCACACACTACAATACCACCTTCTACCATTTATCAAGAGGGTATCTTGTCAAGAATTCTCCAAGATCACTTGATCACCCTTCCTCCAAGAACTCGAAAGAAATGTTACTACAAGAATTCATTTTGTGCATATCATAGTGTTAACAACCATTCAACTAATGAATGTAAGGCTTTGAGTAGTAAAATACAACATTTTAAAGAGATTGGTGTTCTTCCTTATGTGGGGGACCTAATCTCTCTAATTGATACTAATTTTCACTCTCGCTTGCATCTTATCAATCATTTTGGCTCACCCTTGTCTTGCACTAAGTGGGGGCAAGGAGTTCAATAGTCTTGTCCTCGTATGTCACTTGTCGTTGCCTCCTTTGGCTAGATGTTAACCTTTCATGTACATATAAGAGAGCTTGGGATTTGGATGACATGCCTTAAGTTGGATCACATGTGACATACTACCTTCCTTCATGATGTAGATTATCCGAAACATATGACTTGGCATAGGGCTTTCCGACTAAGCTCTCATGACCTCTTCTTCTACTTTAGAGCAATTTCTCATAGTAATGGTGTTAGAAACCGCTTTAAAGTGGGGGCATACATCGATACTCACATTTCATTGTGTGATTTTATTTTTCTTTCTATTTTCTCTCTTGGAAACATTAGGTACATTGTTACCCAGGATGAGAACATACACTTGTCCTCTCTTGGAAACAAGATGAGACCATTTGCACTTTTCCTCTCTTGGAAACATTAAGCATGATGTTCCTTAAGATGAGACCTTGCATGAACTAAGAAAAATACCTTTAAGCACACCTTACACTATTTTCACATTTACAACAATTGTTATATGGCCACCTTCCATAATATAGCTTGCATGCTTGTGGTGCCATCCTGTTTGTCTACGAGTGTCAAGCATACAAAGTTTTCCTTACCTCATAGAGGTTGATTTTTTTTTTCATTGTGGTGCCTTATTAAATTTATTAGGAGGTATAACTTTGGTATGGTTGAGCACGAAAGCCCATTATGAGGCATGCATTTTCCCCATAGCCACCTCGTGGATTTCTCACCTTGTGGACAACCAAAAGTTCCATGGTCCCAGAGTGAGTATGTTGTGGTTTTCTCACCCCATGGACAACTAGAAGTTCCATGGCCCTAGAGTGAGTATACTTAGGACTTCTCACCTGATGGATAGCCAAGAGTTCTATCACCTCAGAGTGAGTATGAATTTTTGGACAAACAACCTAGATCTAATCCACAACGGGCTAGAAAAATGATCAAAGCTTGATCCACCTTTTTATTTTTGCTTTTATATCCCTTCTAGTTCTTTCCATTGTATGATCATTTATATTTTCTTGTTACAAATCATTCACCTTGTGTGTGTCCTTTCACACTTATGTTGGTTTGACTTAGGATCTTAGATCCTAGGGGATTGTACAACCTCCTTTGATCTTTGTCATCCTTTGCAATCCACATTGGTATGATTGGACTTCCTTCTTGAATGTCTACTTTAGTGTGAGTTTGAAGAAAGTTCATCCTCTCACTAAAGTGGGGGCTAACTGTAGACATGAAAAAAGTATACTTTTTTGCTTGCTTGATATGGGAATAATTGATGACAAATTGGACTTAGTGAGGCCTTGATTTGGTGTTGTGAGGTGTTTTACACATCCATGCTAGGCCTTGGACCCTTGCAAATTGAATAAAATGCACTTAACAATGTCTTGTAAAGGTGTTGTAAAGTGTTGTAAGAGACTTTCACACCTCTCTAGACTTAATGGACCTATCTTTCCCTAATTCAATATTATAAAATATATTTAATTGCATCTTCACATCAATCTAGAAGGCTTGTGAATTATCTTAACTCTAATCTAGTGTTGTAATGTGTCCTACACTTTTGCATTGGATGTTGTGCCTTTCTAGGCTATGTGAACCATATTTTAATGTTGTAAAGTGTATTTAATCACACTTTCACATTGAATTTTGTGTCCCAAGCCATAATTATCTTTTATATCATCATTAATAGGCCCCTATGACCCCATATTGTGCATCCTGAGGCATAATTTGATGAAATAACCGACAAAATCACCATATAAACCTTATTTGAACCTTACTTCCTGGCATTCCAACTGTTAAAAGGGCCCCTCTGGGACTAATTTTCCCATATGGGTGAATGAGTCCCTACCAGGTGGGACTAATTCACCCAAGGTGGTGAATTAGTCCCATTTGGGCTATTTTTGAGTTTTGAGCGAGAAAAATTAGGTTTTAAGTTTAGTTTTTCTCCATGTCAACCTTAGGGATCAAATTAATAGGAAAATAAGGCAAATTTCCTATAAATACAAGTCTCTAAACCCTAATTCACATCTCTTATTTTCATTTTCACACATCTTTCATCATTCATTCATCATTTGTCTTCCATCTCAAGTTAATCAAGCTAGGGTTTTATCATTCCAAGTCATTCAAGATCAATTTTCAAACATTCAAGGGAAAAATCTTCATGTCTTGTTGTAGAAATTCAAGATCAATATTCATGGAAAGGTATTAGCTCCATTGTTTCATGCTTCATTACATTCTTTCTTCATTTGGGTTTTATTACCTCAAAGAGGTTTGACCAAGACAAACCCCCATGCCCTAACATTCAAAATTTTTCCTTCTTTTCTTGTGTGTTTGCAGATTTAGGCATCTTGAAGGCTTGGAAATCATTGAATATCAATTTGAAAAGTTGTTGAAGACATCTCCTTGTTGACCAAGTCAAATTATCAACAAAAAATCACTTTTAGTGCCAGAAATCAGATTTTTGAAGGCAGACACTTGTCAGGAACTAAAGAGCAGATTGGGGGCTTTTGTTTCCACTTTTGAATTATCAAAAATTTAAAAGTGAATTGATTCACCATCAGTGGCAAATGAGTCCCACTACTAGGCCTGAAAAAGGTTTTTTGCAGTTTTGGATACCCATTTGTCTGAAATGGGCTTAAGAACAGTTTCCCAGATCTAGGACTAATTCACCTAGAATGGCGAATGAGTCCCTATAGGCCAAATTTTCAGCATCATCAACATTTCAAAAGTAATTTCTAGTCTACAACAGGTTCTCAGGTGCACACCTTCAATTTCACCCATTTATGTTTATAGTTTACTTTCATTTCTAAGTCTTTTTGCATATCACAATGTTTTTTCCAACAAATTGCATTTTCTTAGTTTTCACTTAATAATCAATATCTTTCTTTAGTTTTCTGCATTTAGATAAACTTATTTAGACACATTTCACCCATCCTTGCATCAATCTTGAGTGTATAAATTTCCCATTTTGGCCCAATCTTTCCTCCCTTTAGGTGAAAAACCCTAGGAGTATAAAGCATTAGGGTGCCAAAATCTTTGTCCACGAAGAGATCAACCTGGTTGCCTATAGAATTTCTCTACCACCAACTCTTGCTCGAGTGTATAATGTGTTTCATGTTCCTTATCTCAAAAAGTATATAACAAGTTTTAATCATATATTTTACTAAAATGCAGTACATGTACATGACCTAGGGGTAGTAATGATTGAGCTTCTCAAAGTGATCGAAACTTGTAGGATCCACCTACGTAACAAAGAGGTAACTTAGTACAAGGTCCAGTGGGATCGGTATGCAGAGGATAGTGCTACATGGGAGGACTATAATGAAATTCTCCAAAAAATTCCTCATTTATTTCATGCTTATTAAAATTGTTGAAGAAAAAATTGTTTATGGTTTTGTTATGATACTCTAAATCATCAAGGACGATGATCCTTATGTGGGGAGATATGTTACATCTCGATTTTGTTTTACTAGTTACTTTTAACTATTTATGTTAAAATGCATTTTTTATATTTGATGATGATTACATGCTATTTAACATTATGATGAGATTAAATGAAATGCAATGTATTTTAATTTTGATGATTATTATATGTTATTGAATCAAGATTATGATGATGTCATGATTAATAATGACTAAATATTTTGATTTGGATTCTAAGTGAAATGGAAAAGTATTTTCTTGCCCTCTAGAGGGAGATGGATAGTATCACCAGAGAGAGGAATATAGACTTCAAAAATTAGGTTATGCAAATTGAGTTTTCACACACACTCACGTAGGTCTATCCTATTCCTATTGTTGAGTCAATTTATGTGTTTTGCTAAGTTAAGTCGAGTTGAAAGGTTAGGTCTAACCTAGTCGAGTCTTGATTTAATCATTTTCGATTAAAAAAAAGAGGTAATTTATATGTTATGAATCATGATATTTCATAGATTATTTATGATATGAATCAACTATTTTGTCAATTAGCTAATCTTATATATAAATCAAGATAAATCTATCATTATTAAAATGTGTTAATTTTTTTATATATATTATATTTAATGTATATTAATAATTATTATAAAAGCATGTATAAAGGTTTAATAAACCTATTTTTATCAACATTTCGTGGGCATGGGAGCCTCCATCGAAGGCTTAAATGTTGAAACATTTCTATGGCATTAAAACCACAGTTAAAGCCACCATAGTGGCACCAATTCAAACAACTCTTTCAAGCCACTAAGTGGCGGTAGAAACTACCATTTAAAATGCATTATCAACTAACTTTTAATTGCCTTTATCAACTTATGATCTGTGCTATGTTAAGTATTTTATGGTCATTAAAGTGGCACCATAAACCAAGGATTGTTGCACCCACTAAAGTGCCAGTAAAAAATGTATATGTTTACATTTTAAATTACCAATGGTTAAGCCATGATAAGTGTCGTATAGATCTTAAGTTGAGTCTCCTTTATGATAATTTGTCTTTCGTCTGAGATGGACAAAAGAGTTAAAATTTTCTTTGTTGTATTTTTGGAAAAAAATATTTTTAACTTTTGGATATATATATATATATATATATATATATATATATAAATATATATGTATAAATGTATAAATATTTATATAAGATTATGTAAAGGATAATTTATGATATATGTTTGTGAAATTATGAGATAAGTTGGATACATTCTCAATCAAGTTAATTGAATAAAACCAACTTTATATATTGATATATTGAAGAATTATCAAACACTTGAATATAGTATTACTTCAAACAAAATAAGATGGTATTTCATCTTATATGTTTACCAAAATTATTATTATGTTCTTGAGCATAGAACTATAAGGAAAAACATTGAAAAGTTTGAACTAATTTAAAGAAAAAGTGATCTTTTATTATTGTTCAAACATTATAACATTTTACTTATTTTGACAAGTAGTCAATACCTTAAATATGAGACTAAGTGTCTCGAGTTGATGATAATGTGTTATCATTGTAAACCATATGCATATGAAAGTAAAAGCGTACTTTACTCTCATGGTTTGAATGCAAGTAATTAAACAAGTGGCAATTTCCAAGTCCCTAGTTGCTACAAGAACATAACATGGATGTTCAAAATCAAAAAAATATCCATTATAGTCATGTACTGACTTAATAAGTTATTATTTTATAATTGAGTATCCTTACGAAAAGTCAAACAAGGTGGTCAACAATCAATTAAGTGTTAAACCTTTGGTTAAAGTGGTTTCCAAGTCGAGTTCGAGGTGTGTTAACATACAACTTCACTTCTTAAGGAAGTGTTTGAAATGTTTCAAAATTTTGGCCAAAGTAATGCAAAATATTTTTCTTGCATTAATCGGTTTATCGTGATCTAGATTGCATATCTAGTCATATTGATCACACTTAGTTAGAGAAGTCTAGAGTTGTATGATCAATTAGCTATGTAGGACACAATATTAGAAAATCAAATGGCATACTTGTGGGTTCCTTAGACTATACTCTTTGTGAAGGATAAAACCACTTCAGTTGGAAGAAGTGTGGGAGATTGCTAGTTTTTTGGTTAGAAGTAAAGCGCTCAAGCAATCCTCTTGCAGACAACGCCGGGGCTTGTGAAATAGAAGCATTGTCTACATATGGAAGACTTGATCTTGTAACTATATTGTAATATGTAAAATTGTATACTTGAATGTTTATCATGTATGAATTGTAATTGAAAAATTATATCTCATTTTAAAGTTGAAATTTAATAAAGTTCAAATTCAAAAGCTGATTTATACTTTCATATTTGGTCATGTGCAATAACTGATGAATAAAAAAGACTTTTTTATATTCCTATTTTTAAGGAAATGTTTTTATTTATTGCTAAGGTAAAAACCTAAATAATTCCTTTGTAGTATGAGTTAGTATATTACAAGCATCTTGGAATTTTTCTAATTCTTTTATGTATATCCATAATGTTGTAATCAATCATGTGAATCAAGGGTAGTGTGCAAATAGGTATAATAGAAATACCTAGAAATAAATGAATTAATGTTAAAAGATAAATCATTAAAAAGCTTATTATCCTCATGAACGAGTGGTAGAGAAATAAGGGAAAAAAGTAAGAGCCAATTGATAAGTAAAATGAAAACAAGATGAATTAAACAAGTATAAAGCCCTACCACTCATAACTAAACTTATTAAATAATAAGATATTGTCATTTAAATGTTCATGATTGACTAACAAAAATTATTGTGTAAGGAAACATAAATAAATACATCATAATCATCATGTAATATTTCTTCAGTAAGGTTCATGATATCACTATGAAGAGCTAAAGAAGTATCAATGTAAAGTATGACATCACCTTGGCATGTATAAATAAAATAAATATGTAATGTGTAAGATTAATCATCATTGTTCATATTATGATGTATAAGAGGAGATATGTCATCTATAAAAGTATAGCTATAAAGATGTAGGGATATCAAGATACGTGGAAAAAATATCATAAGGTGTAACATTGTCATAAATAAGTATAAGATATAACCATATCTATATCCATCATACAAGTTTTATCACAAGGTAAAATGTATAAGATCATCATGAAGCTCATGGAAAAATGACACAAATGTAGCTAAAATACAAGGATCTAAATTTGTAGCTAAAAGACAAGGATCTACATTAACCAACTTCAAGAAGGAAGTGAAAAATAAAACATATTATACTATCATAACAACTAGTAAAATAAGTAGGAGTCCATAAAAAATATGGACAACTTTACATAAGAAAATAATATGTAATTTTTTTCTTTATATTCCAAGACTAGCAATAAATTGTGTAAACATGCACCCTATTATAACAACTAGATAAATAAATAAGTGTATAAAAAATTATAATAACCCATTCTAATTATTACTTAAATATTTATTGCAAATGATATTATGAATATTGGATTTTAAAAAGACATAACTTAAGCAGCTACTTTCAATCATAGCAACACATGTCTAGTTAAAATATGAGTCATGATATATATATTCATCTCCAAATGTCAATTACAATATCCAAGTTGACTTGGCTCATAGGGCCACAAAGTTAATAAAATATACAATTTTGCATCAAGGTTACATCATAATCCTCTGATAAATTGAAAAAATCCAAGGTTTCCTCTTGACACTTGCCTCCTCTGGTGGACGAGAACATGGATGAAGTGCTTTGCCGCCCAACCACAAAGCTTATGCTTCCCCACAATTCTTCCTACTTGAAGAACACCTGACCCTGTATGGAAAGTTTAGCAAGAGAACAATTTGCAAGGTGGAATCTAGTGTGTGCCCAAAAATCAACATGATCTCTATCTATGATTAGACGAATGCAAGATCTATGCTAGGAATGGAAGAGAGTGTTATCGCAAAGTCCATACATACATAATGGGCTTATTGCTTGGCCAAGCATTAAAATTAAGTTACAACAACAAAAGAAAGCAAAACCTATACCCTCTGCACTCCATCTTGACACCCGCCCCGAAAGGTAACTTTCAATCAACACAAGTTTATTCCTTAGCAACTATCTATCCTCTAGCAACATCTACCTTGAGGTGTTCTAGTCTACTTAGGTGTTGCTATTCTACTAAAAAAAGAGGATATTCTTTTAACTCATATCAATAGAAAAGTAATTAAGTCTACTTAATTCCTCCACTTAATAAAGTTCAAAAAGATAATTCAAGTGGATTTGATCAATACATTATCCATTCAGTTCATATCGATATCACATGATTACATTCAATGTAATTTAGTATTTTTTTAAAAATGAATTGCATAAGTAACAAAAGAAGGTATGTCACTAGTATGTGTATCTACATAGATGAAGGTCTATGTGTATACACATATATATGCCGACTTAAGTTTATATATATATATGTGCATACACTATGAAATAAAAACTATTATAACATATAGCTTTCATTCAAAATAATGCTACAGATTGTCATATCATTTGAAAAATGTACAAGATGTAAAAATTCCCTTTTCAAAGAAAGAAGAACAATTATGTTTGAAATAGTTACTACATACTAGTACACTATTTGTAATAAATCCATGTTGTTTGCAGAAGTTTAGAAGTTACTATACCAATGTATTTAATTAACAATTTCAAGTTAACTAGTACAACATGTAAACAATCAATGTTTCCATCATTCTGGATATACAAATATTTAAACCACACTAATACATTTTTGTGCAAATAAAAGAATCGAACGATATGCTTGTCATTTCAGAACCAAAATAAACATATGAATTTGGAACAATTTTATCATTGTTCGAATTTGGATAAACTCGTGCTTCTATTGGTTGTAGTTATAAGATATATATATTCAAGCCACTGCCGTTATAAAGAATGAATAACAATTGAACGACTATTGAGTTTTATCATTAACATTATCAATAACCGAACTTCGATGAATTCCAATCAACAACATACATTGCTCGACAACAAAACTAGTAAAATTTATTCATGGCAATCATTCTATGGAATGATCTGAGTATCGTTCTGAGGAACAAAGGTGTGCATGCAATAAAGACTGGTGATTTTTTACATTGCAAGCATTGCATGAAAGCAACGATAATGGGAATCATTCTAATGAACGATTAAATTTGAATACAAATGGTATATTGATAATTGATCATAAAGATCATGCCAACATAATGAAAATAAAATTGAGCAATATAATTGTTTGGCCATCGTTCATAGTGAATGAGGCGACATGCTTTAATAACAACATTTATACATCATTTTATGAACAATTATTGAAGCCTTCGTGCCCATTTGGCATGGCATACCTTCTTGGCCTAGCTGACAGGAAGATTAACAAACAATGAAGAATAACATTAGAAAAATAGTCGTTTCCCTTAGAGGGATACAATAAACGATTTAAAAAATCATTTAAAATAAAACAATATTAATAGATATCAAATTCACCCGATTAACCATGAAATGGTTAATAAAACTTACATGCAAGAAATATCGATTAGAGGTGATAACAATAAAACATATAGAGCTTAATTAGGTTTGAATATCATGCTGATAGAAAGAAAATGCATAGATTTAGTGCATGCAAAGGTTGGTTGATAAGGCCCTTGCAAAATTTTTCTCAAGAAATGATCAATCTTAAACCAAAAGGTCTTGATATTAAAGCAAATACACTTGCAGTTAATGGACATCTAATGTTTTACCACCAAATCAAATTGAATGGACATAATGAAAGGGAAAATGAAAATTTCAAATAGTTTAAACTGAAAAATCAAGCATATATAGCATCAAACATCGATTTTTACCTTTGTTTGTGGCTTTGCCTTAGTTTTTTCCTACTTTTCCAGATGAGTCGATTCACTTTCTTTTCTTCTTCCTAATTCCTCGTTGCCACTGCTAGTACCTACTGATTCCTTCAAAGTATTTCATGCTACCAAAGTGGAAAACCATGTTCACTCCATTATGGGAGCCATTTCATTCCATAATTGACATTAATTTAGCCGCCTCCTACTAAAATTTGAATATCTTGCCTTAAATTTGAATGCAAGCCACTATTTCATAATATCTTCCCTATACGTGCATATATATGCATATATATATATATGTATTTATATATACATATATGCATGTATATATATTTATGTATCTCTATTTTACTTTTATAACAATATAGTATTCAATCACTTTCAAATAAAAAATGAACTTTTATTCTATTAAATAATGATTTTTAAATGAAGTGGTTTTCTTATCCTTCAAGCATTCCTTTTTAATTACATACAAATATGTTTAACCATGCTATCATTTTCTTTTAAATTTTGAAAACATGAGATAAAATTAGACAATTAGATAAGAAATCACATGTATATCATTTCACAAGCCTATTTTTTTAAACATTGAATCATTTGAATCGTCATTATAATATTTTATATGAAGTTTCAAATGCAACATCATGCCATTTTGTAGTGTGTGTACCCAAATTCCATCAAGCTTACCATTCAATTCGGCTAAACGAGCCTACCTCAATCGTGTTCTTGTCCTTCAACCTATTTTCCTGCATTTACACACTTGCACATACATAGTTCATTGATAACGTTCAATCATGATAAAGTATAATATAGTTAAAAATATCACATAGCGAAAAGATGGTCATCTTCTTTCAAACATTTGAAAATTATCAAAATTTCCATTCAACATATTGAATTTCCTCAATAATTCAATTTATCATATTATAATTTAAATACAATAAAAATTGGGTTATCAAATCCTTTCCCTCTTGGAAGAGACATCATCCCAATGTCTATTTAATCAAAATTAAAGAATATATGTATATTTCAACATCATATCATACTATTTCCAAGCCAAAAAATTATAATATTCAATCCAAAATATTCAAACAAAATTATCAAGATTCTCTTTCTAAGAAAGGAAATGTGGGAAGGAGAGTTCTATTTCTTCCGCATCCTCCCAAGTAGCACTGTCTCTTGAATACTGGTCCCATTAGATCTTAAACTAAGTAATATCTCTTCTCTGTAACTTAATTTTCCATCTATCCAGGATTCTAATGGGCTCCACTAGCACCACTCCTGGGTCCTGTACCTACAAAGTTTTCCAATAAAGCACATGAGCTACATTAGGATGATATGGATTAATCAAAGAAACATGAAACACATTATGAAGTTGAGCTAGAGTAGGTGGTCTAGAGAAAGTCTATAAGCAAGTGGGTTTATCACTTCTAAGAAATCAAACGAATCCACAGATCTTGGGGCTAACTTGGAAGATTTTCCAAAGGTACTAGAACTTTTATGAGGCATGACTCTTAAGAAGAATTTATCCCCTACTACAAACTATCTAAGAATTCTATTCTTATTGGCATAACTCTTATGTCGGTTTGTTTCCTCCTTTAGTCTACTCTTAATAACTCCCATTTTTTCTTCCATCTCCTTGAGCATTTTAGGTCCTAATATGATTCTATCTTCCAATCTATTCCAATTGATGGATGTATGACACTTCTTCCGATAAAGAGCTTTGGATGGTGCCATACCTAGAAATGTGTGATAAGAGTTATTATAAGAAAACTCTACCAATGGTAAGTATTCTTCCCACTTATACGATTGGTACATGTAGTACATTTGAAGGATATCTTTGACTACCTATTTAGTCTCTCCATTTTTCTATCGGTCTAAGGATGGTAAGCCAACCTAAAATTTAACTTGGTTCCCAATGCAACATTTAGGGTCGTCCAAAATCTTGAGGTCATCTTGGTGTTCCAATAAAAAATTATAGTCTTTGGCACTCCATGTAAGCAGAAAATCTTCTAGAAAAACTTCTTAGCCAGGGTCAATGATCCATCCTTAAGGTTTCCTGGGATGAAGTGTGCCAGTTTGGTCAACTTATCAATCACAACCAAGATAACATCATGTCAATTCTTGCTGAAAGGTAACCCCTATATGAAGTCCATACTGATCACCTACCATTTAAAATCATGTATTTCATGAGGATACAATAGCCTTGTTGGATGTGCATGTTTAGCCTTGACACGCTGAGATTCTAAGCATCTGGCTATGTAATACACTACATCCTTCTTGAGTTTAGGACAAAAGTATAAATTTTTCAATTTTGCAATCATTTTGGATACTCCGGGGTGTCTTGAATAAGGTGCATTATGAACCTCTTCTAGAACCAACTTCCTCAACTCTCTAGAGTCTAGAATGTGCATTCTTCTTTGGTATCTCAAAATGCCATCTAGTTTGAACTCATACACATCAAATCGATGATCTGATGGAATCTCTGCTAGGGCGCTCTTCACTCTTTCTTAGTGCTCATCCCCTTGCAAATGTTGTGTCACCTGTTGTCTCAGATTAGACCTTGTCGAGATCATGGCTGCTAGATGTCTTTGTCTACTAAGAGCATCAACTAATCTATTCTCTTTTCCCTTTATATGCTCAATTTTGAAGTCATAATCACTAAGGAATTCCAACCACCTTCTTTACTGTGCATTAAGATTTGGTTGTTTAAAAATGTATCTCAATCCCATGTGGTTTGTCTTGAGCTCAAATGGCTTTCCCAAGAGATAATTCCTCCATATTTGTAAGGCATGAACTATTGCAGCCAACTCTAAATCATGCGGTGCGTAATTTACCTCATGATGTTTAAGATTTCTTGATTCATACACTACCACTTGTCCATCTTGCATTAGTACTACTCCTAATCCCTCTCCTGAAGCATATGCGATTATAGTAAATCTTCCATTAGGATCAAGGATGGTCAACACTGGTGTTGTTGTGAGCCTTTCATTCAAGAGTTGGAATTCTTGATCACACTTCTCGGTCCATTCAAAGCGTGTTCCTTTTCTTTGGAATGACATGATTGGAGACACAATTTGAGAGAACCCTTGCACAAAATTTCTATAGTATCCTATGAGGCCCATGAAACTAAAATTTTTTGACACATTCTGAGGCACTGGCCATTCCATGATTGCCTTGATCTTCTCAGGGTCTACAAAGACTCCCTCAGCTAAAATAATATGGCCTAGATAGTGCTCCCTATATTTATAAAATGAGCACTTGGATAGCTTCCCAAAGAGTTTCTTCTCTCTTAGCCACTATAAAACTATCCTCAAGTGCCTATCATGCTTTTCAATAGAATTTGAGTATACTAGGATGTTGTCAATGAAAATAAAAAAAAGTAATCCAAATAGTCTCTGAACAAACTATTCATGAGGTTCATGAAAGTTGTAGGTGCATTGGTCAAACCAAAAGGTGTACCATAGTGAACTTGTAATGTCCATATCGAGTTTGAAAAGCTGTCTTCAAAATATCTTCTTCCCTTATTCTTAATTAATGGTATCCCGACCTGAGATTGATTTTGGAGAACACTGTCACTCCCTTCATTTGGTCAAACAACTCATCGATCCTTGGGAGTGGATTTCAATTCTTGATGGTTGCCTTGTTCAACATTCGATAGTCTATACACATACACAAGGTTCCATCCTTTTTCACAAAGATAACTGGTGCTCCCAAAGGACACACACTGGGTCTTATGTTCCCTTTGTTTAACAACTCCATTAACTGGACCTTCAATTCATAGAGTTCATTGGTATTCATCTGATATGGTGCTTTGAATTGAGGCTTATCTCTTGGTACAAGGTCAATAGAGAAGTCAAATTCCCATTTCAGAGGTAACTCCATGATTTCATCATGGAACGCATCTCAAAACTCTTGAGAATAGGGTAGTCATCTAAATACGGTTCCTTGCTATCAAGGTTATTGATATGCACTACATAAATAGAACATCCCTTTTGATGAGCCTTTTTGAGCTGCATAGTAGAGATTTGTCTAAGTTTTAAAGGTCTTTGCATCCCATAGATCCCGACTGGGTTCCCCTAATCATCTAGACAACTACCTACCTTATCCTCATATTTCACTATAGAATTATGCTTGGTTAACCAATTTATCCCTAGAATTATATCATATGAGCCTAAGGGTGCTACATACAAGTTGACCTAGTTATGGAAGGTTGGAAGCTCTAACTCGTTGCAAAAGAGACAGATGTCTAATCTCCACTTTGCTCAGTTTCCATACTGGGATTTCCATGAGCTTTCCATGTATTCAAGTCTAATACATATCTTGGATATTACTATACTTGGGTCTATGAAGCATTTAGTAGCTCTGGTATCAATTAAAATAGAGACAATTCGGCCATAGAGCTTACCCATCAATTGTATTGGTGAAGCTTGATACTCTTCCTACTTGTTATCCATTGCAACATGGATCTAATGATGTTGAGACTACCGATAGTTTTATTCCCTTCATGACTTTGACCACTATAGACAACTAAAGGCATAATGATCACCTCCACAAATATAACACCTTCCATTAGGTCCTTTGCGACCTCCTGGCTTGTCCTCTCTGAAGCCCTTCTACTTTTGGTCATCTTTTCTTTTGTTATTATTTGCTTTCTTTCTCTTTCCATCATTTCCATCTTCATCTTTCTCCTATGACCCACTTCCCCTCTTGAGATTATGAATTTGGTGGTTCTTGTCTCCTTTTTGAAACTTCTTGTTTCCAAATCACAACTGAGGATTTAAATTATTGCGGTAATTGGATAATTGCTATAATTTATGCTCCTATTTGGTGGCCTTTAGGAAGAATTCTTTCATGGTGAGAGGATCTTGCATGTCCATTTCTGCTCCAATGTGGGGTCTAAGTCCCAATATGGAATTTTAGATACGAAAACATTCATCTCCTTGATACTGGGGAACATACTTCAGTAGATTGGTGAACTTTTCCTTGTATTGGGTCACAGTCATGCTCCCTTGAGTTAGGTTTTGGAATTTTGTCAGCTTATTTTTGAAAAGGAGTTGTGGTAACCATCTCTTCGTAAAAGATTGGAGGAAGAGTTCCTAAGTAATCTCTCTAGGCTAAAGATTCCTTTCTATATTTTCATTATCCCACCAAGTAGATGCTTCTCTTGAAAGCTGATACGTAGCCCATGCCTCTTTACTCTAGTCAGATAGGTTATGAAATACAAAGTATTTCTCCATCTCTATGATCCATGCATCATCTCGTGCTCTGATGGATTTACCATCAAACTTAGGAGATACTACTCTTTTGATATACTTTCCTAGTTCTTCCTCAATTCAACCTCGAGGGCCTTCCCCTAGACCACCTTCTCCCTAATTGAATTTCACATTTCTGGGAATCTAGTCCTTGTGTACCACTTGGAACTCATGTTCTATGTGATCCATATGAGCCTCTTTCCTGTTTAGAAGTTCTGGAATCTGATCCAGCCTTTTGTTTGGTCCATTGTTTGATCCACTACAACCCATCTCTTGCCTAGTGGTCACCATACAGACTCACACTTGACCTAATCACATTTCACATCTACCATAACTTAGCACTAGGTTCTACGGGTAAATATTCTTATTCACATAACACTACATACACATGAATATATCACTCATTCATTAAAGAAACACATTCATGTACAAAAAAACATGTTTGAGTTCTTCATTTGAACACACCAAAAATAACATATTTATTTATATTAAGTGTGGGTCAATAGGCCCTTATTTACAAAGCTTCTTATTTAAATTAGTCATTTTTCTCATTCTCAAAGAGAGGACACTCCTCTGGGTCCTTGTCAAAATTTACATCAATTTCCTCGAAAGAGGAGGGTTGAGCACGTAGGCTCTCCTTTTCCTCCTTAGTTAATAAGGGTGCATTTGGTCCACACCCTAGGGGCTAATCTTTGATTGCAAAAAGATTTTTAATCTTAGGAGTTCACTTCAACTCCTCATTCTTCTTGCCCCTCTATAGCTTAAGTCGAGTGAGGGCTTGAGCTAGAATCTCATCATTGGGAATCTCGGGTTGAACCTCAATCTTGGTGTTTTCTTCAACTACGACTTTCTTGTTTAAGGTCCTAAATGTCTTCCCTTTCTTTCTTCCTGAATTAGACCTTCCCATACCTACATTCAATCTAGGTTTGGTCAATCCTCAAGACAACTCAATTTGGTTGAGGGTCAACTATCCCCTAGTCATGTCTATTGTGGAATCAAAAGGCTTAGAGTTGAACCCTAAGCTCTAATACCAATTGTAATAACCCATTCTAATTATTACTTAAATATTTATTGTAAATGACATTATGAATATTGAATTTTAAAAATACATAACTTAAGCATCTATTTTCAATCATAGAAACACATGTCTAGTAAAAATATGAGTCATGATATATATTCATTTCCAAATGTCAATTACAATATCCAAGTTGACTTGGCTCATAGGGCCAAAAAGTCAATACAATATACAATTTTACATCAAGGTTACATCATAATCCTTTGATAACTTGAAAACATCCAAGGTTTCCTCTTGACGCTTACCTCCTCTACTGGATGAGAACATGGCTGAAGTGCTTTACCGCCCAACCACAAAGGTTACACTTCCCTAGAATTATTCCTACTTGAAGAATACCCTACCCTGCAAAAAAAGTTTAGAAAAAGAACAATTAGCAAGGTAGAATCTAGTGTGTTCCCAAATATCAACATGTATCTCTATCTATGATTAGAAAAATTCAAGATCTATGCTAGGAATGGCAGAGAGTATTATCACAAAGTCCATACATACATAATGGGCTAATTGATTGGAAAAGCATTAAAATTAAGTTGTAACAACAAAAGAAAGGTTTTGGGTAAAGAAAAACCTATACCCTCTCTACTCCATCTCGGCACCCATCCCAAAAGGTAACTTTCAAACAACAAAAGTTTATTCCTTAGCAACTATCTACCCTCTAGCAACATCTACCTTGAGGTGCTCTAGTCTACTTAGGTGTTTCTATTCTACTAAACAAAGAGGATATTATTTTAACTCATATCAACGGAAAAGTAATTCAGTTTACTTAATCCCCCCACTTAATAAAGTTCAGATAGATAATTCAAGTGAATCTGATCAATACATTATCCATTCAGTTCATACTGATGTCACTTGATTACATTCAACGCAATTCAATATTTTTTAAAAATAAATTAAATAAGTAACAAAAGAAGGTATGTCACAAGTATGTGTATGTACGTAGATAAAGGTCTATGTGCATACACATATATGTGCCAACTTAAGTTAATATATATGTGCATACATTCTGAAATAAAAACCATTATAGAAGATTGCTTTAATTCAAAATAGTGCTACAAATTGTCATATCATTTGACAAATGTACAAGATGTAAAAATTCCCTTTTCAAAGAAAGAAGAATAGTTCTGTTCGAAACAATTACTACATACTAGTACACTATTTGTAATAAATCCATGGTGTTTGTAGAAGTTTACAAGTTACTATGCCAATGCATTTCATTAATAGTTTAAGTTAACTAGTACAACATGTAAACAATCAATGTTTCCATTATTATGGATATATAAATATTTAAACAACACTAATATCTTTTTTTGCAAATAAAAGAATCAAACAACATGCTTGTCATTTCAGAACCAAAATAAATATATGAATCAAGAACAATTTTATCATTGTTTGGGTTTGGAGAAACTCGTGCTTCTACTGGTGGTAGTTATAAGATATATATTCAAGCCACTATCATTCTAAAGAATGACTAATAGTTGAACAACTGTTCAATTTTATCATTAACATTATCAATAGTCAAACTTTGATGAATGCTGATCAACTACATACATTGCTCAATAACAAAATTGGTAAAATTTATTCATGATGATTGTTCTATGGAATGGTCCAGGTATCATTCTAGGGAACAAAAGTGTGCATGCAATAAGGAATGGTGATTTTTTACATTGTGAGCATCACATGAAAGCAACAATAATGGGAATCATTTTGATGAATGATTAAATCTAAATATAAATGGTATACTGATAATCAATCATAAATATTGTTCGAACATAATGAAAAAAATGGAATGATATAATTGTTTGAACATTGTTCATGGTGAACAAGGTGACAAGATTTAATAACAGTGACATTTATACATCATTCTATGAACGATTATTGAAGCCTTCACATCCATTTGGCACATGCCTTCTTGGGCTAGCCAACAAGAAGATTAACAAATAGTGAAGAATAACATTAGAGAAATAGTTGTTTCCCTTAAAGGGAGACGATATGCGATTTAAAAATCATTTAAAATAAAACAATACTAATAGCCATCAAATTCATCCGATTAACCATGAAATGGTTAATAAAACTGAAATGCAAGAAATATCAATTAGAGGTGATAACAATAAAATATACAAAGCTTAACCAAGTTCAGCTATCATGCCGATAGAAAGAAAATGCATAGATTTAGTGCATGTAAATGTTGGATGATAAGGCCCTTGCAACATTTTTTTCAAGAAATGATCGATCTTAAACCAAAACATTTTGATACTAAAGAAAATATGCTTGTAGTTAATGAACATCTAATGTTTTACCAACTCGAATGGAATTGACATAATGAAAGGGAAAATAGAATTTTAAAATAGTTTGAATTGAAAAATCAAGCATATACAACATCAAACATTTATTGTTGCCTCTGTTCGTGGCTTTTCCTTAGTTTTTTCTTGCTTTTCCAGATGAGTCGATTCACTTGCTTTTCTTCTTCCTGATTCCTCATCACCACTACTAGTCCTTGCCGATTCCTTCCAAGTATTTCATGCTACCAAAATGAAAAACCATGTTCAGTCCATTATGGGAGCCATTTCATTCCATAATTGACATTAATTTAACCACCTTCCTATTGAAATTTGAATATATTGCCTTAAATTTGAATGCAAGCCACTATTTCATAATATCTTCCTTATGATATTATTTGAATTCAACAATATGGTTTTGATAATTTCGATCCCATATTTGATTTTTTTAGGAATATTTATATATATTTATATATATGCGTGCATATCTATATGTATATATATGTGTGTATTTATATATTTAAATCTATATATATATATATGAGTATATATATATATACATATTTATGTATCTCTATTTTACTTTTATAACAATATAGTATTCAATCGCTTTCAAATAAAGAATGAACTTTTATTCTATTCGAATAATGATTTTTAAATGAAATAGTTTTCTTATCCTTCAAGCATTCCTTTCTAATTACATACAAATATGTTTAATCATGCTATCGTTTTCTTTTAAATTTCAAAAACATGAGATAAAATTAGACAATTAGATAAGAAATCACATATATATCATTTCACAAGCCTATTTTTTTAAACATTGAATCATTCAAATCAAGTTATTATAATCTTCTATATGAATTTTCAAATGCAACTATCATGCCATTTTGTGGTGTGTGCACATAGATTCCATCAAGCTTATCATTCAATCTGGCTAAATGATCCTACCTCAACCATGTTCTCGTCCTTCAATCTATTTTCTTGCATTTGCATAGACTTGCACTTACATAGTTCATTAGTAATTGATAGGTCCAAATAATAGTTTATTTTTTGTTGGTTTTATCAGATTTTGGGATACCTTTTGAACAATACTTCCTAACTATAGTCCATATTATATTATCCTTTTTGTATCTATTATACAGACCTAAGACCTAAAAGTATGATGATGGAATTATAGTTTAATATATTAGCATTAAGTGGTTTATATGAATATGTGCATGGAAATGTTGATGGAAATTTATGTTTTAATCCAATGGTTATCCTTGTGTATATATTATGTGGAAATAACCTATTTGTAGCAAAAAGAGGAACCATGATGCGCAAATGTTGCAGGATGAACCTATAGCAAAAGGAATGCTGAATACCAAGAACAGGGGATACTACAAAAAAAGTTGAACGTGGTGGTTAGTGGTCGGAGAAATTCATGAAGATAGAGCACATGTTGTCATGACAGTTAATAAATGCTGAAGAAGAGGTCTTCTTTGATTTGGAACTTTGATAGATGAATGTATGATTTAATGTAATATGTTTGGTAGAAGTTCTATTTTTTTAGGATTCTCTTTCTTTTCAGTTTTAGATTGAATAGGTCCAAATCTTAAAACCACATTCTAGATATCTGGAAGTGGAATTAATGATTTCAGCTTTAGTTGTTATTTTCAATAAAGACTCCCTCAGTTTGTATATAACTAATGGTTGAATCTATAGTTTAGTTAGTTGTATGTTTTGAAAATTTTGTACTATCCATTATTTTCTAGTCAAAACATGAATCTATAGAATGGTTAAATCCAGTTTGTGAGAGTTTTTTGTAATCCTTCAATATATGCAATAAATGAAGTCCAGTTCATGAGATGTGTGAGATCTACTAGTTAGATTGTTCTTAGTTAAGTGGGAATAGTTACTTGAGTAGGTTACTCAAGGCATTGCTCTCTACTCTTTCTTTTAGTTATTCATTTTTGTTAATAGTTAATATTAGTTTAGTGTTACTTGTGAATTGTAGAATCCATTTCTTGTTTATTACAAGTGATACCCAATAACCTATATGGAATAGCTATTAATAATACTTCAGAGGATAGTTTAGATATCACAGTAATCTTAATCATGTTTTTAGTTTACTTTCATTAGAAGTAGTTCAGTTACAGCCATTACTGTAGGAACCCGTAGCAACTAAGGTTTAGTTTTACTTTCGTCGTTTTATAGTTTTCATGAGTTTCCAACAACTAGAATAACTTTAGTAGCTTAGTTTGAGTAGGTTGAGTCCATGAAGGAATATATCTTATTACACCATCATAAGCTTATGCTCCTTGGTTGATAATCTAATGTAGTCTTAAGCAATGCCAAGTGGACTGTTTAGTTTGTTAATCCTTTGAATTGAGTGACCTTCACCAAGTTTACAAAACATTAACTTAGAATCTACATTTTTGGTGTCGTTGCCGAGGATGGTGCTAACTTCATAGACCCATTTTTGTTTTCATAGTTAAATTTCCCTTCTTAAGTATTAGGACTGTTAGAAACCACCTTTTTCAACATCGAGCTACTAACATTGTGCAGCGTTGTGGCCATACAAAGTTAAATTTACCGTATAAGGAGGCACAAAGATAACCAATGAAGATTCATCCCTTCAGACATTTAAGATAGAGAAGATACTATTGGTTTTCCTGAATATACTCTAGAGATTGTTGAAAGAGTAGAAACTACTCTTACATCTTCATCAACTTCATCATCACCATCATCTTCCGTACCTATAGAAGGGACCTTTTGAACAATGGGGGATGCACTACCAAATGATACATAACATGGAACCTTTGAGTTCCCTATTATTGATCAAGCCAGAGCCATTGTGTTGAAGAATATACCACCATCAACATTACCGATATTTTATGGCTTGGTGTAGACATGCAAAATTAACATTGTGCATTCAATCAAGTTCATTCATTAACTGAACTATATTTCACATTAGGTCCATTCATCACTTTCATCCATTCATTAGGTAATCTCATCTCCTAAGGTCATTTATTTAAAATCAAATAAACATTATCATCAACCTTTTAATAAATCAAACATCCATTTAATTAAATCAAATCCCAAATCATACTTCATCCTTTTCTGAATTAAATAAATCAAGTATTTAAGTCCTAAAAGGTCAAATCAGCCTAATCATCATTAATTTAATCTAACCATGATTAAATGCTAATCTTACCCACTTGCACAAATAAATCAATTTATTGATTTATTAAAACTCTCATTTTCACTCAACATGGCATTTATGGGGAATATTCCCTCAAGGTTTGAAAAACATGACAAGTTGATTTGTCCCTCCAACATAGCATTTATTGCTCATTTTCTTGTCCCCCTCTCAAAATTTATTGCAAGATTCAAATTTGAAATTCCCTCTCATGGGAACTCTTCCCAAATCTTGCACATCCATTGGCCTATCACCACTTGACAAGTGGCCTCTTCTCATTGGTGGATCTTTAGTCCCACATTCACCCATTTGGCCAATCTCTCATCAAGAAAATCTATAAAAGAAGGCCTTAATCCTCATTCATCCATCCACAACATTTATGCAAGGTTACTCTCTTGATTTGAGAACTCATCTTGCTCTTCATCCTATTTGCATTTGCATCATCTTAAGCTTTGATCAAGGATTGGGAAAGTGTCACTTGCATATGTGACACCAATCCACTATGGAATAGATAACTTTTTAAGAGTTTTCATGATGCTTTTAGTTTTCTTTTATCCTTTGTTGCATTTTGAAGCATTTGCAAGGTATTTCATAGGAGCATTTTATTAGATTTGTGAAATACTAAACCTTGCTTGAAGTTTAGTTCTTTTGCAGATTTCAAAAAGGTTCTCACACTTGGTAACAGAGGATCCAAATAATTTCCTCTTTGAGTTTGATGTTCTATGCATAAGTTATGATTACACTACCATTGCACAGTAACTCAAGCTCTTTCTGACTACTCTAAAAGATGCTACCCTCAGATGGTTTATGGGGTTTGACAGAGATGTTGTACCAGATTGGGAACTATGAAGAAAAATTTCTTGGAGAAGTACAAGGACTATTGCAAAGGATTAGACCAAAGAAGAGATGACATTTTCTCAATGTCTCAAAAGGAGGATGAGCCACTAGAAGATTATATTGAGAGGTTTCAGTTTGCTTTGAAGAAATACCCCTAGCATAAATTGTCAGAGGATTCCCTTAAGTTGGTATTTTTAAGGGGGATTAATGAAGATAGTATGGACTCTCTCAACCTTATTGGAGGAGGGGATGTTTCTAAAAGACATTTTGAAGTCTATAATAATTATTCTGGGACTCTATCCAGAAAGCCAAGAGGTGAGAGGTCATCCATCACAAGTAAATCCTCTAATGAGGCTTCTAAAGTTAAAATTAGTAATTTACTATCCAACATGAAGTAGGACATAATAAGTCATTTAGCAACACAACTGGACACACTCCATATCAAGAAGAAGTATAAGGAAGCATAATCCATGCTCACTAAGTACTGTTCTAGTTGTAGGTAGAGGAAGGCCAATTATAAGTGCAAAAGGGTGGCCAGTATCCAGCCAGAAACAGTTGAAAAATGAGACTTCTAGCCAATGGAAGGAGATGATGGAAAAAATTTCTATATAGAAAAAAGGAAGCCATGGAAGTAGAGACAAGGTATGTCACCAAACCCCCTTAGTTTTAATCCATCTTTCCTTTCTAGTAATAAAATTTTTTCTGCTTGGGACACTCAGCCCTGGAAAATAAACCAAAACCAGTGGCAGACTCCTCAATAATGGCCACAAGTCCAACCAAATTGGAACCAATAACCAAACCCATGGCCACAACAAATTATTTAGAGTTACAACTATAATCCACAATGGTCAAATAAAAAAAATCAATGACAACCTTGGTGGCAGAGAGGCCAACAATGGCAACAACCCAATATAAATTACCAACAGCCTATGCTACCACCACTTCCACCACAAAAACAAGATCTGATGCCTCCATCAAATCCTCAATCTTAGCCACCTGAACCATCACAAATACTTTCCCAACCTGCACCTAACGCTAACACTAAGCTTGTTCAATAGGATTAAACTAATGAAGCTATGTAGTACCCCACTTATGGGGTACAAGTGAGTGATGTCCACCTCAGATCAAGAAAGCAACTTTTTGGGCCTTCATCTCCCCAAGTTATAGAAGTGGGGGATGAGGAACTTGCAGTTGAGGCTTCTGATAAACCACCTTTGGAGCGTGGGAAAAACCAACCACCCCAAACTACTTCAAATCTTAAGCCACCATTTCCTAAATGCCTAGCTTTGCAAAAGTATCACACACAAGCTGAGACTGAAATTTTAGGGTAGTTGAAACATGTTAACATCAAAATTACACTTATCCAGGATATCAAAGATATTCCCATCTACACTAAGATAGTGAGATATCTCTGTCTTAAGAAGCCAAGAAGAAAGAAAAAAGATCCACAAATAGTTCATGTTTTGGGGAATCTTGCAGACATCATGTTGGGAAATATTATAGTCCCTAAGTTTACTGACCCTGGTAGTCCAGTTGTGGAAATCAAAATAAATGAGACTCTCATTAAGAATACTTTGATAGAATTAGGAGAAACTATCAATGTAATGACAAGAGAAATAATGCAAATGCTTTAGTTGATCAACCTAAGGCCTACACAAATTGTTTTGCAATTAGCTGATAGATCCATAGTTAAACCTAAAGGAATTATTAAAGATATAGTTATTGCATTGGATTCATGGGAATACCTTGTAGACTTCATAGTATTGCAACCTAAAGTTAATCTTGTAGGTTACCCACTCATCCTAGGTAGGCCTTGGTTAGCAACAATTGATGCCTTCATATGATGTAGATCTCGTAAGATGATTATATCCAATGGGAAAATAACCAAGAACTTGGTTCTTTATCTGCCTGCTCAGCCATATGTAGATATGGAGCATTCCATTTGGCCCAGTTTGGGTGAAAAAGAGGAAGATAACTACGCTCTTTAGACATTGATAACTATTGAACACAACCCTTTGCTGGATGAACGAGATGAAGATGAGATCATCGCTCATATTATACAAAATGATTGTGGATGGAGTGCTCAACAACATGATTGTCTCATATGTCTTCAAGACCCCTTGCAAAGTATTATACCTATTGATTCTATTAAAGAGATATCTCAATTATTTCATTCACTACTTCCTCAACAATGTTTTCCAATTATACCAAGCCTTGACCTCTCATCAGTTCAAGAGTTATCAAAGGAATTGGAAATTATGCCAAGAAGGATATTGAATATCAATAAATCCTTGACTGAAGAACAACATAACTCACTACAGTCAGTGCTGCAAGCACACTCAATTTCATATGCATGGGATTATCATGATATGAGAGGTATTGATCTTGATCTTTGCATGCATAGGATTTATATTAATGAAGTTTACAGACCAATCAGACAACCTCAAGGGTGCATGAATCTAGCTCTAAGGGACATAGTAAAAGATGAACTTCAAAAGCTCTTAGATGCTGGTTTAATATACCCAATTTCAAATAGTGAATGAATTTCACCATTGGTTATAGTTCCCAAGAAAGGAGGAAAATGGAGAGTCCATGTTGATTACAAATAATTAAATACTACTACAAGGAAGGATAATTTTCCATTTCCATTTATTGACCAAGTTCTTGATTCTTTGGCTGGAAAGAAATATTTTTCATTTCTTGATGGTTTTAGTGGTTACAACCAGATCAAGATTGCACCAGGAGATCAGGATAAGACAACATTCACCTACCCCTGGGGAACTTATGCATATTCTGTTCTACCCTTTGGCTTGTGTAATGCTCCAATTACCTTTCAGTGTGCAATACTCAACATATTTTCTAATTTTGTACGTAATTGCATGGAGATATACATGGATGAATTCACCACTTATGGTGAAACCTATGAGAAAGCTCTAAGTAACTTGGAGGTGTTAAAAAGATGCAAGGAACACAATTTATCTCTCAGCAATGAAAATTGTTTCATGATGATGAAACAAGGTATTGTGTTAGGACACTTTATATCTAGTGAAGGTATATAGGTTGATCCAAAGAAAATTGAGATTATATCTAATAAACCTATACTATAGAAGTAAAAGGATTTCAAAAGCTTCTTGGGACATCCAAGTTACTATAGGCGATTTATACAAGATTTCAGTAAGATTGTTGTGCCTTTGTTCACTTTGTTAACAAAGGATTCAAAATTTGATTGGACTGAGGGCTGTTATAATTCATTTGAAAAACTAAAGGTAGCTTTATACATGCACCGATCCTCAGAGGGTCGAAATGGACATTGCCATTTCATATTCATATTGATGCACTTGACTTTGCCATTGGAGTAGTCTTAGGGTAAAAGGAAGGAACTAAGGAGTATGCAATCTATTACATGAGAAAGAACCTCCAAGGAGAAGAATTGAACTACATTGTCACAAAAAAATAAATGCTTGCAGTTGTCTATGCTATTAACAAGTTCAAACATTATATAACTAGTTATCAGGTGTTCATACATGCAGATCATACAACTATTAGGTACCTAATGAAAAAACTAGTGGTAGGTGGCAGACTTGTAAGGTGGCTATTATTGCTACAAGAATTTGACATAACAATTGTTGACAAGCCTAGAAGGGCTAATGTGGTTGTCGATTTCTTGTCTAGATTGCCTACTTAATCATCAGGAGTTGTTGGTGATTCCTTTCTTGATGAGCATTTATTTTCTCTAAATGTGCACACACCATGGTATGCTAACATAGCAAACTATTTAGTGTTAGGAAAAATTCCAAGTTACTTTTCTCCAAGAGAGAAAAGATAGTTGGTTCATAAATGCTTCCCTTATTCATGGATTTCTAGATTTTTGTTTTACACTAGTCTAAATAATAGTATGAGGAGGTGTATTCAGGAGGATGAAGTATTTGAAATAATGAAATCATGCCATGATGAACCTTGTGGTGGAAATTTTCCATCCAAAAGGAAAACTTTCAAGATTTTGACAGCAAGATATTATTGGCCAACATTACATAAGGACTTTGTTAAATATACTAGAAGTTGTGACTACTATCAAAGGATGGGTAGACCTACAAGATCTGATGAAATGACCTTACAACCTTAGCTGGATTTATCTCTTTTTGAAAAATGGGGGATAGATTGGACCTATCTCTCCTACTTCAAATAATAAAGAATACATACTGGTATGCACTGATTACTTAACCAAATGGGTTGAAGTAAGAGCATTGCAGTTTGCCAGGGATGACAATGTTGAAGATTTTTTATATGAGGATATCTTCACTAGATATGGTGTGCCAAAAGAAATAGTGTCTGATCAAGGGACACAATTCACATCATACCTTTTTAAAAATTTGATGGAAGAATATCAGATCAGGCACAAGAAGTCCACCCCATATCATCCTCAAGCTAATGGATAGGTTGAGGTTACCAACAGGGAGATTGAAAATATTTTGACAAAGACAATGCAACTACATAGAAGAGATTGGGTATCCATATTACCAGAAGCTGTCTGGGCATACAAGACTACATGGAAAACAACAATAAGATTTACTCCATATGAGCTGGTTTATGGAAAAATAGTAGTATTGCCTATGGAAACTGAGTAAAAATTTCTCAGGAAAGTAGTGGACTTAGGTATGGATTTAACAGAGGCACAAAAGGAAAGGTTGCACTCCTTGAATGGGCTAGATGAAATCCAGATGGAGCAATTCATCATACAAAGGTGATGCAACAACAACACATAAAGTGGCATGATCGATTTATCAAGACAAAATAATTTAAGGAAGGAGATTGGGCTCTACTGTATGATTCAAGATATAAGGATTTCAAGGGAAAATTTTAGTCTAGGTGGCTCGACCCTTATGAAATAAGTAAGGTTTATCCAAATAGATCAATCTGCTTCTCCCTTCTTGTCAATTGACATAGAATCAAGCTATATAAGAAGCCAGTGCAACATGATGACTTCATTTTTTCACTCATACAACAATATGGTGCAAACTGTAAGAATGAAACTAAATCTAATTCCTTGATTCCTACATCTATTTTAAGGGACATTCCAAGCACGTTTGATAACCCAGTGGTTGAGTTACACAACTCATCCCTTGAGGTTACCTTGACCTAATTTTCAATGCTTTACCACATGCACACACAACACAATAAATTTGCACACACTGCACAATTATGATAAAACTGCAACCATCTCTATAAGGGACCTATTCAAAATAGTACAAAGGGACTTGATGCCAATGGGACCTGTAGCTTCACACTATCTATGAGATGTTTGGGACTTGTCACTGAAGGATCTGATAGCACACTTTGAGAAGCTCGAACGACTATTTTATTTCAAATGTTTCATATTTATTACAAGGTTATCACCACTCCTTTCCATTATACCCGCCTATTCCACCTAACACTTGCGACATAATTATTTTATTTTTTGCATACACTTCCAACCTTTTCAATGTCACATCATGTAATTTCACCTATCTAATCATATCTGCTTGCCATCCATGATACTTATTACCTTGCATTTAATATATGTACCATAAAATCCATCACAATATATATTCTTTCAGGTTTCAAATGTCATCAGTGGTTATTTTCGCACAAGTGTACTTAAGGTAAACTATTATGATTATGCACACTTTCTTTAAACCTTTTATGCACTTTAACTTTCATTTCCATGTATGTGAATTATTAAATTCTTTAATTCTATCAAATCGCCACCATGAAGTGAGGTCACTTCACATCTTTAGTTGGGGGGAAACACTTAAACTATCTTTTCGCCACATTTTTCAAGTTAGCCACCCCAAATTGAGTTAATGTAATCATGACATGCAAAGCCTTGAGTTGTGTCTTTATTGCTATTTTGTCACTACCATTTTTGTGATTCTTAAGAACATGAAACCCTATCAAAATTAAAAGAACCTTAGTTTGGTTTTTGTTTGAGCTAAATTTGAAGAGGGGCTTGCAGTTATAATCTAGTATGGTAGCAAGTATACCTTTGGAAACTGAGGTTTTTGAAGTCATAAGTGTAGTTAAGGGTTGTAGGCGGAGACTGAGTTGAGTTTTTGAGTTGATTTGGTATTTCGAGTAGTAAGTGAACTAAGATGGGAGGAGATGTTATCAGGAGAGAATTGGTAGCTCATCAACAAATTTTGGAGGATGCAATTGTTCTTCCTATATTTATAGTGGTTGGATGGCTTGATTATTTCTTGAAGTTGGCTGAGTTTAGTGATGATTTAACAAATATATTTGTAGAAAATATTAAGTATGATGAAGGTGTGGTAAGAGGACTTTTTGTAGATGCTTTGGAAGCTTCTATTCCTCAAGTAACTAGATTTCCAAGGACGAGAGATCAATTTCCAGCTTGGGCTGATGCAGTCGCTGCTTGGGAAGAATTTTGCATAAGAGGTGATGAATTGGATTCCTTAGCACAAGGTACGAAAAGAATGTCTCTCCACTGGTTATGGGAAAGGTGTGCTTCTTATATTATCATATATATTACATGTGATGGGAGGAAAAATCTGTTGTATACCATCCATTTCAAGTTATTAACTCATCTTAGACATAACAAGATAGTTAATGTACCCAACTTCTTCTACCACTTATTGAAAAGAATGGCTGTAGAGTATCAAAGGAGACAATATGATACTTATCTTTCCCACCATTGTTTGGTTACTCTTTTGATAAAAATAAGTCTGAGGATTCAATACCCACAAGTAAGGTGGGGAGATTTTAGGGCTGAGGAGTGTAATGATATCAATAGTTTACTAGTAATTCCTAAAAATATGGGAATTCAAGATGAATCCTAGAATGAGCATGGAGGTCAAAACCCTCATAATTCACTCATGGCTTCACCTACCCACAAACAAAATGAACATGCAGAACTTGAAGAACCAGAATTAGGGCCATCTAAAAGTAAAGAGTTACCTTCTTCTTCAAAGCTGTGGAAGTCTAAAAGTGAGAGTAGTGTGTCCACTACTTCCACACCCTCTAAACTAGAAGAAGAGGATCTAAGAGGGAAGAGGGTTGTTCAGGAAAAGAGGAAGAGTGCTAAAAAGGATAAGAAGAAAACTAAAGCAAAGATATTTATGTCCAAACATTCTGGTAGAATAAGGCAATAACATATTGCAAAGGAATGTATAGGGGAACCTGTAGGGAAAATGAGAATAGAGAAGAGCTCCAAGAAGGAAAAACAACAAGAGAATGTTGCAATTGTGGAGTCTGATTCTGAGCAAGATAAGAATGACCCTGGTGACATGAATGCACCTGTGAAAAGGAGAAGAAATATAATAATGACTTCTGTTCTAAGTCAGAAGATCCATTTATTGCAAATAAATTATGGAGAGAAACTCTAGATAGCCCTACATATGGTGAATCTGAAGGATGGAATGAATAGTTTGAAGGTGGAGAAGAAGCTTATCTTGAAGAAAGGAATGTAAGGAAAGAACTCCAGAAGCAATGGAAAGAATTAAACATCTAGAGGATTTGGTGAAAAATTATGAACAAAAGGACAAAGAGAGATAAGTTAAAATAAAAGAAATGGAGGAAAAATTGTAATTGTATGGTCCCGGTGCTAAGTTGGATTTATTGGCACAGTTGGCTGATACTAAAATAGGGGATAAAGAACTTACTATTCCAAGTGAAAAGCCCCCTTCTCTTAGGGATCCTAGTCATCATACAAAATTTTCTCTAGGTTACCAATTGTGGAGTGTAACCCATGAGTTTGAAGAAGAAAAAGGGAAATGGAAGAAGGAAAAGGAGAAATATATACAAGATTTGGAAAAGAAGGATATGGAATTGAATGAGTTTGCAGTCTGACTGAAAGAAGTAGTAGATAATGCTGCAAAAATTATGAAATGCAAACCTCTACCCAAAACTTATGCATTATTTCTACATGAAAGGTATTTTTGTTTCTAGTTTAATAGATTGGTTAGTAAATAGTCAGCTGCTATGAGTCAACCAAATGAGTTTCTTAAATTTTTTAAAGCTTCTACAATAGAGGACCAGGATCAATTGTGTGAATTTTATTTGCTCAATTATGTGATTCCTGATGATATAGAATGAAACCCCTTAATGTTTTTTGGGGATATTCAATTCAAATCCCTTTCCTCTTATTACAAGAATGAACAACTTAGAGGAGAAATCATGGAAGAGTATGATGAAAAAGAAAAATCTATTACACTTCCAGTAAGGAAGGTGGCTAGGGATTTAGATCCAATTATTGATGACTAGATAAGACTTCTTGGGCATAAGGGAGTTGGTAAGATAATAATGAAACTCAGAAAAGAAGACTATGAAAGGATGAAAATGCTAGATTTAGGAATTGTACAGCAGTGTTACAAGTATGTGCAAAATTGGTGGAATGAACTAACTCCTGAATTGCAGAAAAAGGAATCACATTCTATGTACAACTTTACTGCTATGCTCTAGAGGGTCCAAAAGTACATGGAAATCAACATTAACAAAGGATTTCATTGGATGCCCCTTACATTTCAACCACCCATTCTCCTTTTTCCAATTCCACATTGGACTTGAAATAAGGGTGATGAATTAGAAAGGGAGGAAGCTATCAAAATGAGGAGAATTTAATCATATCAAGGATAAGGGTATTAGTATAGTTATGGACCTAAGGAAAACCACTCTATAGAATAATCAAGATCCTTAGTATTTTTGCTTGAGGACAAGCAAAAAGTTAAGCTGGGGGAAAATGATAGGTCCAAATAATAGTTTATTTTCTATTGGTTTTATCAGATTTTGGGATACCTTTTGAAAATTACTTTTTGACTATAGTCCATATTATATTATCCTTTTTGTATCCATTATACAAACCTAAGACCTAAAAGTATGATGATGGAATTATAGTTTAATATATTAGCATTAAGTGGTTTATATGAATATGTGCATGGAAATGTTGATGGAAAGTTATGTTTTAATCTGATGGTTATCCTTGTGTACATATTATGTGGAACTAACCTGTTTGAAACAAAAATAGGAACAATGATGCACAACTGTTGCAAGATGAACCCATAGCAAAAGGAATGCTGAATACCAAGTATAGGAGATGTAGAAACAATTGAACGTGGTGGTTAGTGGTCGAAGAAATTCATTCAAAGATAGAGCACACGTTGTCATGACAATTAATAAACACTGAAGAAGAGGTCTTCTTTGATTTGGAACTTTGATAGATGGATGTATGATTTAATGTAATCCATTTGGTAGAAGTTCTATTCTTTTAGGATTATCTTTCTTTTTAATTTTAGATTGAATAAGTCCAAATCTTAAAACCACATTCTAGATATCCGGAAGTTGAATTAATGATTTAGGTTTGAGTTGTTATTTTCAATAAAGACTCCCTTAGTTTGTATATAACTGATGGTTGAGTCTGTAGTTTAGTTAGTTGGATGTTTTGCAAAGTTTGTACTATTTGTTATTTTCCAATTGAAACATGAATCTACAGAATGGTTACATCTAGTTTGTGAAAGTTTTTTGTAATCCTTCACTTTATGCAATAAATGAAGTTCAGTTAATGAGATGTGTGAGGTCTACTAGTTAGATTGTGCTCAGTTAAGTGGGAACAACTACTTGAGCAGGCCACTCAAGTTATTGTTCTCCACTCTTTCTTTTAGTTATTCATTTTTGTTAATAGTTAATATTAGTTTAGTGTTACTTGTCAATTGTAGAATCTATTTCTTGTTTATTACAAGTGATACCTAGGAACCTACATGGAATAGCTATTAATAATACTCCAGAGGATAGTTTAGTTATCACAGTAGTCTTAATTAGGTTTTTCAGTTTACTTTCATTAGAAGTAGTTTAGTTATAGTCGTTATTGTAGGAACTCGTAGCAACTAAGGTTTAGTTTTACTTTCCCTATTTTATAGTTTTTA
This sequence comes from Sequoia sempervirens, assembly GCA_007258455.2. Taxonomy (NCBI): domain Eukaryota; kingdom Viridiplantae; phylum Streptophyta; class Pinopsida; order Cupressales; family Cupressaceae; genus Sequoia; species Sequoia sempervirens. Next base: position 166,623,067 of record VDFB02047230.1, read on the forward strand.
TGAGTTTCCAGCAACTATAATAACTTTATTAGGTTAGTTTGAGTAGGTTGAGTACATGAAGGAATATATCTTGTTGCACCATCATAAGCTTATGCTCCTTGGTCGATAATCTAATGTAGTCTTAAGTAGTGTCAAGTGGACTGTTCGGTTTGTTAACCCTCTAAATTTAGTGACCTTCACCAAGTTTACAAAACATTAACTTAGACTCTACAGTAATGTTCAATCATAATAAAGTATAAGATAGTTCAAAAGATCACATAGTCAAAAGACTACCAACTTCTTTCAAACATTTCAAAAATATCAAATTTTTCATTCAACATATTGAATTTCCTCAATAATTCAATTTATCATATTATAATTTAAATGCAATAAAAATTGGGTTATGAAAAAAATATGCCACAAATTTACACAAGAAAACACAATTTATCTAAAAATATATGCCCAAATTTAAACAAGAAAATGTAATTGTAAGGACTGTGTCCCAATTAAATCTCACAAAATGATCAATAACTCAATATCTCATAAGTATAGAATAAAAATGATACATCATTAAATATATAAATTACATAACACAACCTCATGTATGTAGTGCATAATCTAGGTAAAAGCACATAATATCTAATATACAACATTAAAATTTAGGCTCCCAAGCCATGAAATGAGCTAAATATAAAAGCTAGAAGTGATATTACAAATAATGATACAACAACCATGTGAGGACGTTAATAGCATAACCACTAACTGCCACTAAACCTCACAATCATCCACAAGTCAAAAGATGAGAACATGGCTTAAGCCTTTTTCTGCCCAACCACAAACCTTACACTTCTCAAAAATTATTCTTAACATGAAGAATACTCTACCTTGGATGGAGTACATAACAACCTGGAAAAAAAACATGAGGGAATCCCGATGCAACCCTGATGTATATACATACATCTCTAAACTTGAATATGCAATTTCCCACAAACAAGATATGGCAGAGAAATATAAAATAATTTTGATAGGTAAATTCCATCTATTTCAATGAACACATGGATTTTTCCAAAGCACTAAAAGTATCAAGCAGATCCTGAAAAGAGGATCAACTTTCTCTGTTAAACCACATTTGACACCCTATGCTGGAAAGTAAACCCAATACACACACATAATATAATAGTCATGCACATACTTCTAAAATAAATAATTACTCTTTTCCTTTTATGTTGTTGATAATTTGCTAAGTTTTTATCATTTAATCTTTCCATGCATTATAAATGGTAAAATTCGACATGCAATTCATTATACCTTACATGCAAACTAATTACAAACATATGATTGAATTCATTTTACAAGTAGTATCATTTTCACTATCATGCATTAAATAACATAATTGTGGATACTAGTTTTACTTTAGGCAGAAATTTATGTTTGCATAAAGACCCATTCCAACATAGGTTTCGGTATACCAAGAGACTTATAGCATAAAAAATTATAGTGCAAGTTTTAAAGAAGGCAAATAAAAGTATAGAGATCTTAGAATCTGATTTATTTATGTTTCAAACAACATAAAAAATGGTTGATATAAATGTTATAGGCATCTAAAATGTCAAATTTAAATAGGTTTTGGTATGGTGCATGAGATGAATAATATGATAAACCCTATTCCCAAAACTGACCAAGGCTTCCTTTTATTAACTTTGTTTTATCAAACAAATAAAAAAAATAAAGGCAAATAATGAAAAAAAATCTACAAGAGTATCTATTATTTGTTGGTGTAGTAGAAGAATGGTATGGTGCATGAGAAATTTCAAAACTATGAACTAAGACCTATCTTTCTACAACTGCTGCCTTAATATTTTCAAGAAAGCACACTAACTTCTTTCTCTTTAGCCACTGCTTTAATATATTCACAATAGACTCAAAGTAGATCTAAAATATATGTTTCTACAGTTTGTGCTGAAAAATATATCACTATCCCTATCCAGTACTGTTGAAGTAAATCTAGACTTTTAATCATGTTCTAAATAAATTTGTAGGGTTGCAACCAAGTAGATAATTCTGGACTATTTCTATAGTTTCAAATTTCAAAAATAAAATGAATTAATTTTCAAACTAGTCTATGAAAGGAATACTTAGACTTTTGCACTAAAAATGAGGCTGACTTTAATTTTTCTCCCAGTGTTCTCCTTTGTTCCTGTGATTTTTTTTGCTAGTAAAATTATTTTCCCAGAAGCTGTTGTGCATATTTAAGTCTTAGACCCACGCCTTATTTATTCTTTTTTTGTTTCCTATTTTTGCAAGTCTTGCAATTTTTTTTGGTATGTAAGAAGGATATTATATTAATAAAAATCAAAATTTATAGTTTTTCTACCATTGCAGGAGAAATTTAGGAAACCCTAGCACTTGTTTTTCCTAGCCAGCCCAAGCAAATTTTCACTACATAATTTCAACGCAACCCAAATCAAACCCATATTTGTGCTTCAATAGAGGCCAAAAAACAACCCAAGCCAACACCAAAAAATGGATTGAGCCACCACTTGAAAAACATTGTCGACCGATGAAGCCAAAAAACCAGTAGTAGGGAGATCATGAACACATAGTCATAGATAGCCATTGAGGTGGGCAAAATCATTGAATTCCTCCACCCAACCCATGTCCTCAGTCACCACAAGATTTAGTGCTTTCTTCAGATACTCCACCATGACTGTAGTTACCATCTAATGCCTAACCAATGCCAACCCTTTTGGCTCCAGTAGAAGTGAAAAAAATTGAACCATAGCCCTAGGAGACTTGAGCAAAACCAAATCTTTCGGACGCAACACCCTAGAGCCAAGAATTAAGGCAAAAATGACTTCTTCCATGCCGCCCAAGAGATTAGGCTTAAAGAGCTTGCTCATCAACAACCATGCCAAATATTTGGGAGTGCTTTGATCAAGTAGAGAGGCAAGAAAATGAGAAACTATATGAGAGTTAACCCTGACAGTTTCGGTGTAGGCCACATGCTCTCAACCCAAAACCATTTTAACCACAACCGCTGTCAAATGATTGAAGTCCAGGAGAATCCATTTGAGCCTCTGGTTTGTGAGTTTTTGAAACCAACTTGCCTCACACCATAATATAGAAAGATTGGAGTGTCATGCCCAAAGGCGGATAATGCCTTAGCTGATTTGAACATTGCAAACTTCGTGTTCACCTCAATGGTTCTTCTCAACCTGAGTGAAATGTTTGGAACAAAAACCTTGAGTAAATGCAAAATGTAGAGAGCACCACCTTTGTTAGGATATATTGAATGAAATATTTCCACTCTTACATAGCATGCTCTATGAGGTGGATGTGCCACCTGATGAGTGGCCTAGAACTCTTGTCAAGGCCTTCAACCAGTGATGTCGTACCCACTATTATAAATAAGAAAAGATAGTTGATCAAGCATAATCTGAAGCCATAAAAACTCCATCATTACCTATTGGCCAACTCACCTAGCTCCAACAAACCTTAGACCAATTCATCCTACCGCCATGTCAGACCCTCCATAGGGGTCATGGAGGGTTGCCCACCCATCCTCCCACAAGTTTGAAGGTTATTCTGCATTTTCTTGAGAGAATTTGAAGTTGTTACCATGCGCTCTCTAGTTAGATAATTCATTAGCTTCATTATTACCTTCACACATAATATGATTTGTGGTCACTACCTCAAATATTTCCATAAGTTTTAATGCCAATTCCAACCTTGCTGAGAGTTTCCAATTGGCCATATGCTTAGTTCTAAGGGCATTTATAACTATAGAAGAATCTCCTTCAATTATGAGTTGCTTATATTGAATTATTTGGAGAATTCCAATCCCATAAAGAGTGCCTCCAACTCTGCCACATTATTAGTTCCAAATGGTAAAGGAAAGGCAAGCCTCCCTATTGTCTTAGCTTTCTAGTTTTTGATTATACAACCAACTCCTAAAGCTATAGGGTTTCCTCGAGAGGCACCATCAAAATTTAGTTTGAACCAACCTTCAGGAGGGGGGTCCATACTACCCTTTCCCTTGCTTGTTGTGTAGATTTTCCACTGGCTCCCTATTGAGGTGGATACTTAAGACCATGCCAAGTATTAGCCATCAGAGAATCCCAGGTTGTTGACATTCTAATACTTCCCTTGAGTTCATCCACCCTTGAATTGATAGTTTCAACTATACTTGCTTCAACTTTATTAAGGATAGACTCACGCTGCAAGACTTTGTCTTGAAAGATGCAAAAGTTCTTCTCTTTCTAGATCTCCCACACCACCATTGAGGGGAAAGTCACCCATAGCCCACTAAAAATTGCATTCCAGTTTAGCATAGGCCAACTTGTCATAAAGCTTAGGAGATTATTAGGTATGGCAGTATGCCATTGAATTTTTGCATGAAGCCATCCCCATGCATATTGAGCAAAGGGGAAATTGATAAATAGGTGATCGGTTGTTTCCTCTACTTGCTTGTAAAGAACACATATAGAAGGCCTTGAATAACCTAACTTCGTGAACCTGTCTGTAGTTAGGAACCAATTCTGTATTGCATCCCACAATAATAACTTTGCCTTGGGAATACAATCAGGGCACCGAAAAAGCTTGATCAACAACATAGACTTAGGGTGATAAGCATCTAACAACACCTTGTAGCCTTGTTTTGTTGAGTATACTCTGCTAGGGGAAGCATGCTAGCGAAGCATGTCACACTCTTGTCTAGGAAAAATCTTGCACTTGACCATTTTAGCTTCACAACAACCAAATAGCCTTGGGTCTAGTCCAAGCCCATCTAAAATTTTCCATTTATATTTTGGACAACTATTTTCCTAGTCCACCGTCCAATAACTAGGTGATGGATCTTACTTGATCTAAGTCTGCAATGTATTCCTACTTCTTGTAACCTTGCCATGAGTCTTCCCAGAAAAAAGCCTTCTACCTATCCTTAACCTCCCAAGTTAGATAAGCTAAGATCAACTATCTACAACTACAAAGAAAATTCTAGATTCTTGAGCCTTTCAACAAATTTCTTGAGGTGATATGATGAGCTCATCTTCATCCAGACATTTGGCCTTCAATATTTGAACCCACTTGAGGTCTGGCTTTGCATAAATTTCCTAGACTAATTTCTCCCCTAAGGCCTAGTTTTTCCTAAGAAAAATTTGAATGCCTACCCCATTCACTTCTTTTGACTCACATATTTGCTTCCATTTGATCAATGAGAATTTATGCTGCTCAGAGTTTCCTTGCCAATTTTTTTTTTGATTTGTTGATTGATGCTTTTGTTCACACCAGTAGATAGACACATACACTATAGAGAGTAGATGGGCAGAGCGGCAATGATTGACTTCAACATTATTAACCTTCTAGCCCAAGACAACCATTTGTGCTTCCAATAGGCCAATTTGGATTTGAATTTCTCTATTATTGGTTCCCAAGTTTTCCCTAGTTGTACGCCTTTGACCAAAGAAAGGCCTAGGTATTTACATGGTAGATTTCCTTTGTGAAAATTTAAAATTTGAAAGATCTGCATTTCTCTAGAGACATCAATATTAAAAAAGAAGACTTTCGACTTAGCTTGACTTACCTCCTGACTAGATGATTTGTCATATTTATCAAGTATATGCTTGAATTTATTTGCCTCTTTGAGAGTTTAAGTTCCTAATAACATGTTATCATCAACAAATTTTTGATGTGTAACTTCTGGGATGCCCCTTGTAATTTGAATTCCTTCCAGCTTGCCATTTGTTCTTGCTTTTGTGAAGGTTTGGCCTAGAGCTTTAGCCATGATAATAAAAATGAAAGGGAATAAAGGGTCCCCCTATTATAGACCTCTCAAAGCATTGAAAAAACCTTCTGGAAAGTCATTGAGCAACACCAAAAATCTTGGGCATGATATCCACTCAAACAATCAATCCAAACATTGCTTGTGTAGATGCTCAAAATATCCTGATTGACATCATGCACTTGATTCACTCACACCGATTCTTCCTTAATCACTTCCACACTAACCAATTAATTGAATAATCATTATTTAATTAATTGAGTTCATCAAAATTTCCTCATTAATCAAATAATACACTTTATCAAATTATTTCATCATATTCTTCATTTAGTTAAATAAATCAACTTTATTTAATTAAATCCTAATATTCTTCATTTAATTAAATAAATCAATTTTATTTAATTAAATCCTAATGTTCTTCCTTTAATTAAATAAATCAAATTTTATTTAATTAAAATCATAATGTTCCAACATCCTCTCATTTGATTTAAATGAACTCAAATATTTAAATTAAATCTCACAATCAAACTAATTTCATCTAAGTTAATTAATCCTAGACTAATTAGCTCCTAACACTAATCCCCCATTCCTCTAGATTTTAACTCCACCTTTGGGTAAGTCAACCTAACCAAGTTGCACATGTATATCAATTTATTTGATTTAAAATTACCCTATTTTCATTCAAATATGTCATATTCTTGGAATATTCCACCCATTTAAATTTTCCCTCCAAAAGGACTTTTTTCCTCCACCTTTGCATTGAAGGCTCTTACACATCCTCTTACACAAGCCACCTCTTGGCTTTCAAATCTCAACTACATGCATTTAACATGCACATTGTTCAAAATGTGCTCCACCTCCCTTCATTAGCATGTTGACAAGTGGCACAATGCCATTGGTCCCTTCTTTAATCCCACATTCTCCCCATTCTTCACTCTTCAATACTTGTTCCTTATAAATAAAGGCCTTCTCTATTGATTTGAGGGAGACAAGTTTATGCAAGTTCATTATCCACAATTTCATCCATATTTTCATCTAAGTTAGCATAGAATTTCATCATCCATAGCTAGGCTATTGACATTTTGCATCAAGAATCACACATCCATCATCAAGCTTATCAAAGGATTAGGAAAGGGCTTCTTTCCACATCAAAGAAGTACCAATACCCCTATGGGATGCTAGTTTGGGCATTAGCATAGTGTTTTTATTGTGATTTACTTGGTATTTTGCTTTTTTTTCATTATTCATATGTTCAAAGATTCTCATAGGGAATGCTTAGTTTCTACTTTTTTATGGACTAATGTTTGCTTGTTTGTCCATGTTTGAGCAAGTCTAGGCAAACCATTCACATTTTGGAGCTAGAAGGAGGGCACAAATCTCAAAATTAACACATTTTCTCCATTTCCGTTGTTTTCCCCCTTTTTTGTCTTTCCAGGACAGAGCGATGCTGGTTTTAGCAGAGCAACGTTGAAAGTCTCAAATAGTGATGCAACTATAAATAGCAACACTAAAAGTCTTAAATAGCGATTTTGAAATTCTTAAATATTGACACTGATCCTATTCAAATGGTGATGCTATTGTTTTTTTTTTCTTTTATAGTCAATCTTAAAATGGCCATATCTTGGTCATATGGAGGTCTTTTTTGAAGCTTTTTATTTTGAAATGGGTAGAATTTCATAAGTTATGCAATGGTGTAGGTGTTTCTCTCAAATTTTGGATTTTTTTTTCAATTCTATACCTAAATTCAAATCACATTGTAACTTGGTCTAAGTTTTAGGGTTTTTATGCTTAATCATTCATCTAACCCTCATATCTTCTTGTTTCTTGATCTCATCTAGCATTTTGAGCATTGATTGTAGGTTTTAAGAGGAACATGCATTGAAGTGAAAGAAAAAGCATTTGATATCCATTGTAATAGTGTTTTCAAACACTCATGGGAAAATAACCCATCATATGTTATTTTTCATTCATGCTTTAGGACCAACTAGCATTAATTCGGGCTTAAAATTAACCATCTACACAAGCTTTGTCAAAGTTGGTTAAAAAGAACATTAGAAACTCACTAGTTTTTGGATTTGGTTAAAATTGAATAATCAAATCCACACTCAATTTTGGTGCTTTAAAAAGAACTTGCTATTTTCTTGAATGATTTAAAACCAACTTGTTTCTACCTTGTTTTGTAGTCTTCTCTACAAACTAATACCATCCAACTGCGTATGCACTTCTCTCGTGCTTCACAATGATCTTGAGAATCAAAATTTTTTTGGTGATATTAGGTTGTCTAAAATATTTCCTCCACATTTCAAAATTGGGTTTTTAAAATTGAACAAAAGCTTTCTAGTGTGAGAAAAGGCATCGCGTGCGTTCTCTCTTTGTTCATGCAAACAAAGATTGATCGAACTACAGATGTGCTTAATCACTATTGTTCACCTTTAGAGGGCTTTCCTTGGTGGGAAAAAGCACCCACCCCAAGGGAATGACCCAAGCAGTAACGAGCATAAGCCAAGCTCTTCCAAACCGCTATATAAATTTGTGGTTATGATGAAAAATCATAAACAATGGGAAGCAGTGCTTGATAACTCTCCCCCATTGTCTTAATGATGCATAAATACCTTGTTCTAAGGGTTGGGAGATATCTCACAAGGATTTTATCATTGCACCCCCTAAACTAGATGCCCTTACTATGAACCTTTGTTCAGAATCCAAAATCCCAATATTTGTTCGCATCAGGTCGGACCTCTGAAGCTATCCTACATATTTGCAGTTCTTTGTAGAGATGAAAATTTTGTCATGGGAGATTCATGAGAAATGAAGCTTGGCTGACCTGTAGAAGTGAGTGCCATGGAGGGGAGCCAGTGTGGTCAAGCTTCTAATCATCCACTTTGAATAAGCGCAATTGGATTTATCCAAGTGGGAATTCAACAAATATTTTCTCTTCCATCCTAGGGTTGTGCAATCTTTGAGTCAGTTAAACACATTGCTTGGATCCAAAATCTTGAAAACAAACATTTAACAAGGTCATCAAATTTCAAACCCTTTAGAGGAGGAAAATACCTTTGAAAAGTCCAAGTATTACTGCTTGTCCCTAGGGATTTATCCTTAGAGGCTTCTAAAGACTTGGGACTATTTCTCAATTTGTTTTCTCCAAAGTCAACATAAGGAAACTATGGGTTTGACTTCTTGATTCTCACATAATGGAGCTTGTGGAATGAAAGAAGGTCTTGGCATAGAAATTTAGTTTGAAACTTAAGCAAGACAATTGGATGTGGTGAAAAGCAAGTCATTAATCAAGATTAACTCAAATTGAACCCCACACATGTGCTTGGTCTCTTTTGGTCTTTTGGTTTGAACCACTCTTAGGGAAAAGCATGTTCTTCACTATCTTGGTCTTGAAAACAAAGTCTCTCTAGGTTCATTTAGGATCAAAATATAACTCTTCATCCATCCCAAACATCTATCAAAATCCATCCCACCAAACAACTTTAGAGCTTTGGAAATATCATTGTCTAGACTTGGGTACATCCTTAAACGAAATCAAAATCGTCTCTTTAGTTAGGTGTGTGTGGATGAATCCTTCCTCACATACTTAGTTAAATTATCACCTTTATGAATGAGTTTAGATCCTAAGATAACATCTAACATATTGGGATTCACAAAGTTCATTATCCAATCAAAACAATCAAAATCAAATCCTAAAGTTTAGCATTGATCCAAAGTTCCTAAAAGCTCAACACCCATATCATTCACCCCTTTCATCTTTCATCTCATCATTGGTCCTAAATCCCTTAAAGGTCAACAAGGTCAAAACACAAAAAGAACATGGAATATAAACTTTCTTCATACATCACGAGTGATCTAAGTCTACCAAACTATCAAATCCTTACAATGACGATTGATTATGAAAACTCACATTTATACAATCCATACATGGGATCATTTTCTCCTACAAACCTCAATGGTACAAAAAATGTGAGTATGCCCAATCTAAATTTTGGAACACCTCTCCCTGTGGTAGATTTAAGTCAAAGTCCAAACATACAAATCTATCAACCAAATAATCAATGCATGATTCTTCAACAAAACAACATTATCCCACCAAATCCATACATTCCAAATGTGAATATACCAAGTGCAAACTTACCAAACATGAATATATCAAATCCACACTTGGTGAAATTTGGGACAGATATGTTTGCGAATCATAAAAATATTGTTCAAAGTCCAAACAATATGTTAAAAACTCCATGTATTGATCCAAGTCAAGGTAACACCATGTAAAATCAAAGTTGCCTAAATCAAGGAAATATGTTTCTGAATCAAAACAATGTTCAATTTCAACCTATAATACCAAATCTAAAAATCATCCCAAATCAAAACATTGTCCAAAATCAATTTGTCCATGATCCCATACAAACACCAAAAGTATAAATTCCAAATATGCTTGAAAAAAAACCAAATCAACTATATCAAGGGTGTCAAGATCAAATTTTGTGAGATCAAATTGCTTCAGTTACCAAAATAATTGAGTCATTGTGCTAAGACACATCTCCAACCCAAAATATAAACACTCCCCCTTGGGTGAAACCATGTCATCAAAGCATTGAGTTGTATCCACAATCACATCAATAACAATATCTCTAATTTCAAGAGGTTGGATATCAAGATCAACAACATCAACAACAAACCCAATCACCACATCTCGAAGATCAATCACAACAAGAATCCTCTCAACAAGCACAAATATCACAAGATCACAAATGTGAATACACTCCTTTTGGAATGACAATCGAAACAGTGCTAAGAAAGCTAGTTAATGCAAAACTCATCACTCTTCCAAAAGAAAGTTCTTTCAACTCTATCCTAGAATTACCTTGGAATAGGGGTGGATCTTATTGTGAGTATCATAGAGAAAATATTCATAAAACATCAAATTGTATTCAACTCAAAAATCTCATCCAAAACTTTATTGATCAAAAAATAATAATAGTTGATGAAAATGATCAGGATTCAAGAACTAGTGATAATAGTGACAATCTCTCCACCACGATTGTTGAAAAAAATGAACAAGATCTATCCATCAATGAGCACCTTGAAGATGTTTTTACCTCATCCAAAAATAAAATCAACATTTATCAAGTCACTTTTCAATCATGATCAAAATACAACAACAATAACCAACAATGATCCAATTCAAGAAATGTTAACATCATTTGATCCTATGGTTGAAAATAGTAATAGTCTCCCCACCATGATTATTGAAAACAATGATCAAGATCTATCCATCAATGATCACCTTGAAGATTTTTTTACCTCATCCAATGATAAAATCAACATATATCAAGAGTCACTCTTCAATCATGATCATAATCCACCAACAATACCCAACAATGATCCAATTCAAGAAATGTTAACATCATTTGATCCTATGGTTGAAAACATTGACAATCTCTCCACCACAATTTATGAAAACAATGATCAAGATCTATCCATCAATGAGAACCTTGAAGATGTTTCCACCTCATCCAACAATCAAATCAACATACATCAAGAGTCACTTTTTAGTCATGATCAAAACCCATCAAACAATGATCTATTTCAAGGAGTGTTAGAATTATTTGATCCTATTGACATAATCCAAGATCCATCCACCAATGATCATGTTGAAAATGTCTCTACATCACCTAATGAGTTAGAGAACATATCTCAAGAATTTATTCCAAAGAATGATCAAAATATTTCACCAAAGTCTAGAAATGGTCCTTTCCAAGACATATTGACATCCTTTGACCTCATGGTTACAAATATTGAAGAAATCATCAACTCAACAATTGATCCAAATTCACTCAAAGATCTAGAGGATATTGAGCCACTTCTCATGCCTAATGAAGACATCCAAGAACCCTTTGTAAGTAATCCATCCTTTGAAACTGACCCATGCCAAGAACTTGATCCAAAGCATGTCAAAAGCAATTCCAAAATTAATCAAGATCAATAATTCGTATCTCCAAGATACTACAATGATCTAATGGACACTCTCCAAGCTATACAAGATGTCGCAAATGATGATCATCTCCATATAGCACGTATTCCTTCATCTACCCATGAGGCGCTTACTCCTAATGGACATGTAGATGATCTTCATTCAAAAAAAGAGTGTCATACTCTTGATATCATTACCAAGGGACAATATTTTCCTACTTTTAACATTTGTACACATGATCAAGATATAGAAAAATCTAGAGACATATTAGAAATGGGTCATGAAGAAGGCTTATACAAAAGTTGTGAATTAGAGACATCTTGTGAAGGAATATAAAAAATGAATCATAAGGAATAATTTTACATGGATAGTGAAGCATCAACACCTCTTGAAGAAGCATTAAAATATGATATTTCAGAAGATCAAGCCAAAGATATGAATCAGGAAGTTATCCCACTTATGGAGGATCCTATCACTTATAAGCTTAGATCACTTAGCTTTTTTAGGGAAAGCTATCTTATCAATAAAGAAGCTATCACCTTTGAAGATCCACAACAGAGTAGAGAAGGATTAGAATCTTGTTTCCAAGGTCAATCATATCCTATTGCAAACAAAATGTTTCAATAGATGAATTATCAAGGAAGAGGATTAGGCATACATTAATAGGGTATCCTAGAACCAGTGTAGATTATTGGAAATCCTAAACATCAAGGCCTTGGTTATTCAAAAATTAAGGGTTCTAAAAACATTAGTGATATCTATATAATACTGGGGGAAATTTTATCTAGTGCAAACATCAACATAGGGAGCACGAAGAGTCCTTATAGTGAAACCAATGTCAATACTACAACCAACCATGTCATGAATCTTCATCCACCCATCACCCCATCCAAAAATTGGGATCAACATCAAAATAAATATTTGAATAAAAGAAAAAAGAACATTGTCAAAGAAAAAGAAGCTAAGAAGAATAATGGACAAATCAAATACACATGGATACCAAATAATACAAAGAAAGATTATCCCTATCAAACTCCACCAGTCAAAGAAACTATGGGGTAAAATAAAAAAGGGAAAAGTATCCATCAAAGATGTCCACAAAGGAAAAATCAGGCTTCTCAAGCAACGTACAAAGTATATCAAGCAATTGGTCCTAATTCCATGCACACTTTCGTATCCACCCATCATTTCTCATCTTCCCAAGTTTGGAGAGTCAAATGTTCCAAACTATCAACCAATCCATCTTTTATTCCTAAACACACTCCATCCACTCCTCCACACATGATATCCAATTCTCAAATTGACCATGCATTGGTAGCCACCCTTCATCATAAGGATTTAGAGGGCATCCTATCACGATGTGAGCACAAAGATAGAGTTAACTTCGATATCAACAAAGTAGATCAAGAATCTCAAAAGTTGTATTCAAGTGCACGTATCTTGGCAATGCAGCTTCTTGAAGTAGGATATCGATGGCACATTATGATAGAAGTATCTACATCAACACCACCAGGTGGTTCAACATGAACTTAAAATATTTTAGAAAATAAAAAAATCATGAAAATAGTAAAGATAAAAATTGTCCTATAGTGAAAACCACTACGATGGCGCTTTGGATAGGTACCATGATGAAAACCTAGCAAGTAGGAATCATGTGTAGAATCGAGCATCTACATGCGCTAGTTCAAGTGGAAGCATCTTTTCTCACCAATAATAAATCCAACATTCCATCCATCTTATCCATAATAAATCCATTCATCCATGAACCATTTATCCAATCCATTTTCATCCATCTACATCCATCTTCCAAATTATCTTGATCTTGAAAAATATTGGTGGACACTTTATACTTGCTTATGGTAAACATCTTGACATGGGTCATTGTCATTGATCCTATCCTACCTAGCATTATCTAAGCCATAAAGCATTATCCAAATGAGCATTCTTTATTCGAACACCTTATCACAAGATAATCCTTGGCATCCTTTGTGTGCTTACCATATCCATCCATCCACACACCAATCCAAGCATCCACCCATGTAATTCCATACATTACTAGACATTGGGGGAAAATATTTACATCTTGCTTTGGGAATAAATATTGATCTATATCTTTCAACTTATGTGGTGACCTAAACGTTGGAAAATGTGAAATCAAATTGGTGAAAGCATTTGTAAGCCAAAAAATCAAAATCACTTGCCCATGACATATTTTAATGGGAAGATGTTCCTTATGAAGCTTTATCTTTCATCGAACATTGATCCAAATAGTCTATATTAGTTGCAACTAACGTGTGCTTCAACATCACATCAAATCATTGAAACAAAATTTTCTTCCAAACTGAGTTTCACAATCTTGATCAACCAAATCCAATCAATCCATCATCATCTTGGGATATCCTTTCCAATCCTTGTGTTTCTTAACATTATAATTGCATTGTTGTGTATCCTCAACAATGTTATCATCATCAATCTTGATAAATCAAATCCAATCAATCCATCATCATCTCGGGATATCCTTCCCAATCCTTGTATTGGTTAACACTATTCTTGCATTGTTGTGTATCCTCAACAATGTTATTATCATCAATCCATCAATAAGATTAATTGACCCTAGCTTGGTTTTCAACAAGATCCCAAAAAAATCACTGATATCATCATACATATCTATATCCAAATTGTCAAAATCATGCAAAAATCCAAACACATTCAAAACATATCAAAATCCAAAATAGGTCAAAAAGTCAAAAAAGTAAAAAACATGGTAATCCAAACTACGTTGTCTTTGAGCTTAAATGTAGGGAAGGCTAATATTTGATCAGCCCCCAAGAAACAAAAACACAAAAACATTTAGATAACCCGAAAATCCAAAAAAAGCCTCATAACATTTCAAAAACATAAAAAAAAATCCAAATATTTGAAAAAATCAATTTGTCTCATTTTTCCTCACCCACAATAATCACTCATCCACAATAAAACAATTGTCACCTTCATCCTTTGTCAATACAAATAGAAATAAGCAAAACAATCAATAAAAGAAAACTTCAAATGCAAAATCAAAATTGAAACAACAAACTTTTAATTGCAAAATCAAACTCTTGATCATTCACAAACATGTCAATCAACCTTATATCAACAACCTTTCGAACAACCTATCAACTTTCCACCATCCACTAACATGTCCTAGGATGTTTCCTTCTTACAATGGGAATTATCTATTGGCAAAACACTTTGGATAATTATCCTAAACAAAACAACTTGCCACCATCCACTAACATGTCATAGGATGCATCGTTCCTACAATGGGCATTATCTTTGGAAATCACTTTGGATACTTATCCTAAGCAAAAAACATCCCCTTGGCTAGATGTATGAAGAACATTGACTTGTTTGTGTACTTGATCTTTTATTTTGGTTTATCTTATTGCGCTCATTCCAATGACCTCTCGATGATGTCTAATAAAAATGATTTAGAGAGAAAGGAATGGGGCATTGATCATTATCTTTTGTTTGTTGTGCTTGTTGGATATTCTTGTAAAATAACTTGGTCATGCTTACCTTTTTTGGTTTGTAGGGAGGGTGTTTTAGATGTCTTGTTGACTATTACATAGGAAGGTTTTTCCTTCCTATGTTTTGGTCCAAAATGTTTGAAATATCTGAAGTACATCCTAATAGGGTTTCGTATGCTAGGTGTGAACAGGGATACTCCTATCTGATTATTGAGTCAAAGTGCCATCCTAGTTTTCTATAACTTAATGCATCGTATCTATGTGTGTGATAAAAAATAAGGAAAGTTATGCTCTTTACATCCCCCATCCTTGGATAAGAAATACATCATCATCAGTCATCATCACATTTAATAAAGTATACACAACTCATAGACTTGTTGGACTTTTGTATCTTCTCAAAATCAAGGGCTGATCCTTCTCATTCTTCTATCTTCTTTCACACTAACATGCTATAATGGAATGCATCCATCCTACATTCATAAAACATCATGATACCCATCTTTCATATTAATATATATCATCATAATAGGAAACATCATTCTTCTCATTTGTATCATTATTATCATATAGATTTGTTAGTCTAACCATCCATACATCCATCTTGAACCTCTTTGTTATGAGATCGACCCTAAAATCAAACTTTTCACCCGATCTCTCAAGGGGGCAGTGTACTAGTATACTTCTTTCCATTGGGGCATTTGAAAAAAATTAGAAATTTTTTTAACTTTGATCTTAGCAAGGTTATTCTTTGAACCAACGCAACAGGTGCATTGCTTCAAAGTGGGGAAAAATGTAAACGCTCAAAATATCTTGATTGAAATCATGCACTTAATTCACTCACACCGATTCTTCCTTAATCACTTCCACACTAACCAATTAATAATCTTTATTTAATTAATTAAATTCATCAAAATTTCCTCATTAATCAGATAATACACTTTATCAGATTATTTCATCATATTCTTCATTTAGTTAAATAAATAAACTTTATTTAATTAAATCCTAATGTTCTTCATTTAATTAAATAAATCAATTTTATTTAATTAAATCCTAATGTTCTTCCTTTAATTAAATAAATCAAATTTTATTTAATTAAAATCATAATGTTCCAACATCCTCTCATTTGATTAATTTCATCTAAGTTAATTAATCCTAGATTAATTAGCTCCTAACACTAATTGCCCATTCCTCTAGCTTTTAACTCCACCCTTGGGTAAGTCAACCTAACCAAGTTGCATGTGTATATCAATTTATTTGATTTAAAATTACCCTATTTTCATTCAATTATGACATATTCTTGGAATATTCCACCCATTTGAATTTTCCCTCCCAAAGGACTTTTGTCCTCCACCTTTGCATTGAAGGCTCTTACACCTCCTCTTACACAAGCCACCTCTTGGCTTTCAAATCTCAACTACATGCATTTATCATGCACATTGTTCAAAATGTGCTCCACCTCCCTTCATTAGCATGTTGACAAGTGGAACAATGCCATTGGTCCCTTCTTTAATCCCACATTCTCCCCATTCTTCACTCTTCAATCCTTCTTCCTTATAAATAAAGTCCTCTATTGATTTGAGGGAGACAAGTTTATGGAAGTTCATTATCCATAATTTCATCCATATTTTCATCTAAGTTAGCATAAAATTTCATCATACATAGCTAGGTTATTGAAAATTTGCATCAAGAATCACACATCCATCATCAAGCTTATCAAGGGCTTAGGAAAGGGCTTCTTTCCACATTAAGGAAGCACCAATCCCCCTATGGGATGCTGGTTTGGGCATTAGAATAATGTTTTTATTGTGATTTACTTGGTATTTTGCTTTGTTTTCATTATTCATATGTTCAAAGAATCTCATAGGGAATGCTTAGTTTCTACTTTTTTATGGACTAATGTTTGCTTGTTTGTCCATATTAGAGTAGGTCTAGGCAAAGCATTCACAACTTGTTAAAACCAAAAGCCTCCAAGAATTTGCACAAGAAGTGCTAGTTAACCTTATCATAAGCCTTTTTGATGTCTAGTTTAATTAACATGGTAGGTTTTTTCAAATGTTGCATTGAATGGATGGCTTCTTGGACAATGATTACCCCATAAAAAATGGACCTACTTGGCACAAACCCGGTATGCTCCTCTGAGGTGATCTGAGGCAAAAAAACACTTGATCCTATTTGTTGTGGCTTTGGAAATGATCTTATAAAGAGTGTTGCATAGAGAGATAGGCTGAAAGTCCTCAAAGGAATCGAGCTTCTCCTTTTTCAGGATTAATACAATGAAGGTGTTGTTGAACTCTTTGAGAACTCTACTCGAACGTCTTGAGTCTTCAATTGCATCCACTACATCCTTCCCCAAAATTTACCAAAATTTTTGGAAGAAGCTGGTTGGAAAACCATTTGGGCCTGGGGCCTTATCCAAATGAAGTTGGAAGAGAGCACATTTGATTTCCTCTGCTAATAAAATGATATTTAAAAAAATCATTTTGTTCCTTAGTGATGATATGTGGGATGGCACCCAAAAATGCTTATTGCTCTGAGAGATGGGATCCCCCTTGCTCATTCAAGGATGAGCGAAAATAATCCACCGAGGCAGCCCTAATATCATCGATATTGTCAAGAACCTTACCCTCACCATTTTTAATGACTATGATTTTATTGTGTTCTCTTCTTGCTTTGGTGGAGTTATGAAAGAACTTGGTGTTCTTATCGCCACCCTTTAGCCAAACTTCTCTTAATTTTTGTCTCCAAAAGATCTCCTCCTTAGCCAACAAATAATTTACTTTTCCCAACAATTGCTTTTCCTGCTGATAGTTATTAGCGTCCATCCCATTGCTTATAACAACTTCATTTAGTGCCTGCAGAGCCTCAAAAATTTTGTTTTATTCTTCAATTTTTTTTAAAACTATTTCCTTTTCCACTCCTTCAAACACTACTTAACCCATTTCAACTTTGTCACTACATTGAAAATTTTGGAGCCACCCAAACTAAATTCTGACCACCATTGCTGCACTAGATCCAAGAAATTTGGATCTCGAAACCACATGTTCTTGAATTTAAATGGACATCTAACATTGATCATTCTCCTTCAATGATTAGCTCCACTGGAAAATGATCTGATCCTACCCCGGGAAGAATTCTTCCCTCCAAATTGAAATAAAAGTTATGAAGATTCCCTTTGAATAGAGATCTATCCAAATGGTTTGAAATATTGTAGAGGCCCATTATTCTATTGGACCATGTAAAGTGTCCATTACTTGTATTGATTTACATTAGAAAATTCTGCTAAATGAACCCTTCAAAATCTACTTGGGATTGTGTCCTACGAGCCACTCCACCTTTTTTTTCATTTTCCTTGAGAATGACATTAAAATATCCCCCCATGATAAAGAATTCATTTAGTTGTTGCTCACAAAATAGGCTAAGCTCTCTCCACACCTCTCTTTTTTGAATGCAAGAGATGGGCCCATACACATTAATCAAAATAAATTGTAGGTTAGAGACTAGGGTTCTAACCTTGCAAGCCACCCAACACTTGTTAGAAGTGATCTCTTCGAGCCATACATTTTGAGGGCACCATAGAGTGATGATTCCTCCAGAGGAACCCACAACATCCACGCTAAAGCCATTCCAATTTTTCAACTTTTCAAATTTTTTTTTTTTTCAAAAGCACCAAAGTTCATTTCTTGAAGCAAAAAGATGTTCGCTTGGAAGTCCACCATTCGATGCCTGATGAGGCATTGTTTGTTAGAGAATTAATGCCCCTAACATTCTAGGTTATGATTTTCATGGTTGTTTAGGAAGGGAATTACCCTTCCCTACTTTCAATAACTCGTTGATTTTCAACTAACCGTTGGCCTCACCATCCCACTTAAGTTTCTCCTGATTGGGAATTCTTCCTCTCCTCTTCTTTTCCCCAAAATACGAGGAGGATTTTCCTAACTCTTTTTGTCCCAATCCTAACCCCTCTGGGGCTAGAGGGGGAGACAATACAACTTCCTATAGTATGCACTCTTGGTTCTTCCTAGTCTCCTGAGCATTGACCACATCTGAAGCCAAACCGTCAATCCCTTGGGAGGATAACACCTGCACCTGATCTCCAGGTGAGACTTGCACCCCATCCGCCTTAGAGCCTGCCTTGAATTCCCACTCCAAACCTTGGTTAGTTTCCTCTAGGAGGATGTCATTAACCACATTCAACCTCAACTCTTCTTTATCCTCATGCATTGGCTCACCATCTAGAACTTGATCAACTGCTTCCAAATGGAAACCACTATCACTAGCCACCCCCATCTCTCCATTAAATTCCTTTAACAATCCTATTTGTGCAACCATTGCTAATTCAACTAGCTCATATCCTACCTCCATGAGTGAGTCCAGATCATCCAATTTGGTATGCACCACCTCAAGGGCTTCTAAGATCTTACTATTGATAAATTCATGGGGTTCCAGTTAGTGTGGCAATGATGCTTCCCTTTCTGGAGCCAACATAGGAATAAAATATTTTTCAACTACACTAGGAGGCCTAGGCGGTGGCAAAAATGAGGCAAAATTTTGCAACTCATTTTCCTTGCTTTGTTTTTCTTGTGCTTCCACCTGTGGTGGAGACTCAAAACTCACTGAGTCTAGAGAATACTAACCAAATATATCCAACAACACATTTTTGGGGTTAGGATCTAGAACCAGGGGTTGGATAAGGGAGCCCTAGTCTGTGATCAATTATATCTCCTTCCAGCAGGGACTATGGGGCTTGCATTCCACAAAAATACAAACATAGGTTCTCAACCCATCTGCACAAAACCTTTCTTTTGTACAAATGAATTTACCCAGGAGATCACCAATATGTTCCAAAATCCTTGGTTGCCAAAATTCCATGGGGAGATTAGGAAATTTATACCAATCTTTGATCCATGCAAGCTGATGTTTTAGAGGATCAAACCCTACCTCCCACTTGTGGATATAGAAACCAAAATCATCCATAAACTAGATAACCTTGAGAATTTCTTCCCAAATTTGAGTTGAAGGGAAAACTAACACACAAAAATCTTTATCCAACACCTTGAATTTCATCTCTAGGCCCCAGCGACCTTGCCACCAACATATGAAGTTGTCCCAATTTAGATGTTGCCCGAACCAATCGATCACTAGTCCCCGTTGTTGAAGAATCAAAATAGAGGGTAGTAACATATTAGTACCAATTACCAGAGATGCTCAATTCTTTTGCTTGGTGTATCAATTCCCACCTTGAGAGAAGTGAGACTTGTGACTTGATCGAGCCCTAGAGTCTTGAAACCTAGGACTATCAAAGCGAGGATTACTTGAGGATGCTTGCTTATCCTTATTACCCCAACTTCTTGCACCCACATTTTTATACCATTTCCTCCTATTCCTGTTGCTTTTGCCACCAAGATTTTGGCTGTGAGGGTTTGCATCTTGCTACTTGTTATGCTATGTTCCAACAACCTGATTGCTAATGGTTGCCCTTGCTTGAAATGGCACCTCATTAAGCGTTGATTTCATTCCCTTTGAGGGGGAGCCTTCTTTGATTTCCCTACTACTACAACCCTTCCGATCCAACAACACCATGGATTGCTGCCCTGTAATTCATGTGTGCGCCTAGGCGCCATTGCACCCTCCCGCGCTCGCCATCTTTTGAAATGTCTTGCAAGTCTTGCAATTTTTACTAAAGTTCTAGTTCCTTATATTTTTAACTCTTTAAAGTTCTAGTTTTTAATATTTTCCTTGCATATGATTCTGTTTAAGTTTTATAATTAATTTTCTTTTTATTTTCCAACAATCCTCTAAAGATCAGTTCTTATATTTTTTCCTTTTTACTCCACCTCTTATTATATTGATCCCTACTTTCTATGCAATATTTTAAACTATAGTTCTCTATTTATTTGTTTTTAGAGTTAGATTTTCTTTTCCCTAGCATGAAAATAAACTTTTATTAAGTGCGCCTGGTAAACTTTTTAACGTGACCGGCGGCGCTACGCCCTCCGGTACCACGGGACGGGGGGAGACTAGAACTCGTGACCAGCAGAGCCGCAACGGAATTACTTAGCCAACCGAGCTAGGGCCCCCGCCCAACTTTTTATTATTATAGTAAAAGCTTTTAAAATTAATTTTATTTTATTATTCCATACAATTTATTTATAGAATATATTTATATTTTTCTATATATATAATATTTATTATATTGTTAATTATATATATAGACATTTAAATGATTATTTTAAAAATAAAATCTTTTATTTATGTATTTATTTATATATATAAATAATATTAAATTATTATTTAATATATAAGTATACTTCAGGAAAATAATTTCTTTAATAATTATTATTTATATACATTTACATATTTATATATATTAATAATAATACCTCTATTATAAGAATCTTAGCTAGTTATAGGAAAAATCCGAAATGGTGGAGCAACGGTCAAACTAGAGTTTTCATAGACACCATGGACTGCAATACGATGGAAGGCAAGCTCGATGGCCTTTCAATAGGTGGAGGGGGAGAAATACTCATATAGGTAGGCACAATGGGATTGACAAGGCTTGGTAGGCTTTGGTTAATCAACGAGGCATAAATGAGGGTTTTGGAGAGTTTTCTCACATGAATGCGCAGGTGGTGGCTAATGAAGGAAGGTTTTGTTCCACGTATTCAAAGGGGCATGTGGACTTCAAGCAGTTGGAAAAGAAGTTCTAGTGGCCAAAGTACTAGATAGAGAAGGGTGAACCAAGTTAGGTACTGAAAAAATTTCTCCATACTACAATGGTAACCCTTCTGATAGACAATAGTGAATGGAATGATTCTGTGAGTGTCTTTAAAGCTCGTGCCTTTTTTATGCAGTGGGGTGGGCACTGGTCGACATTCACAAAAGTGAAGGAGTGGTGTGATGCTAACTGGGGTAAATGGTGTGAAATAAAAATTTGGAGCATGGTTTTTATCTAGTAGTTTGTCAAACAGCTCAGGGTAAAGAATGGATCTTAAATAGTGGCCCTTTTATAATGGAAGGTAGAGGCTTGTTTATTTTAGACTCAACCCCAAATTTTGAACCCAATATGGCCAAGATAAAGGAGATAGCTGTTTGGATTAGCTTGAAAATCTCCCTCAAGAATATTGGGATCAGGAAACCCTAAGAAAAATTGGAAACAAACTGGGAATCTTTGTAAAGTCAGAGGTGGTGGTAGAAAAAGTAGACTATAGTAGGTTCCCAAGGATCTACATTCTAAGACAGATAATCCATCCTCTACCAAAAATGATAGAGCTGAAATTTGGGGAAGGCATGTGGTGTCAGAATCTGGTGGTGGAAGATCATATTTTTCCTGATGGGAGTTGTTCAGTAGAAGTAGGTGTAGAGGCCTAGAGTTGGCAGGGATCTAAAGGGAAAGGCATTGCTCAAAATCTTCCTACGGAGGAAGTGATAGCTCTCACAGAGGTAGTGGCAGCTGAAGAATGGAGAATGTCCAAAGAGAGGGGCTCCCTGGAGTTGTTAATGAAAGCTACAAATCAAGAGGGTGAAATGGATTCTCTATCATGGGGTATTAGGAGAAAACATGAAATTGCTTATATTCATGAAGTTGAATGTGAAATGAAATTTTAAAATCTAGTCTCAGAAGGGCTGGTTTCGAATGAGGCAATAAGGGTTAGTGAGTATGTGGAAACAAATCTAACTCTAGCCACTCCAAATAGTATCATGAAGGTTTTAAACAAAAAGAGGGTTAATGAGGTGAAGGAGTTTGCAAAAACACTCTCCTCCCCTTTTGGAGAAGAGATAGGCAGGTCTCTGGAATAGGGCACTTCGAATGTTTTTGGGCTTCGTCATGTTGAAAAACTTGATGATAAGTGTCCTCAACATGCTTCAATTAAAGGAAGGAAGGATCAGATGGATGTTTTGTTGTAGGTTGAAGTTGACAGCCCAGTTGGTTCTGAAGGGGTAGTTTTTAAGGATATTCCAATATCTCCTATTCAAAATTTAGATAGTGCTTTTGAAGGGGTCAAAGATAGCAGAGGATCTTTGGAAGACTCAGACTCAAACAAATTCAGAGGCAGAGCCTGGTGGGGAAGATTTGCTGGGTTTTAATGATCAAATTGGCATAGTGGAGAAGAGGTCTATTGAACAATCATCAACTCAAAATAGTAAGGTAAGGGTGGGTGAGAAGAGGAGGCGTTGTCCTAAAACTAATAAGATGCACCTTGAAAAGGTGGGGAATGCAATTGGCCAAAGCAAATTGAGATCGGGAAAAGGCTATGCCTTTTCTCGGTAGCCATGAAAATCCTTTTGTGGAATGTTAGGGGCTGCAATTCCCCTGACAAAATCCATTTGATCAAGCGCTATTTTGATCAAATGAGGTCGGGTTTAGTTTTACTTCAAGAAACGAAAGTAAAGGAAAAGGATTTTGATTGCTTCCTAAAACAGTTTGGCAGATGGAAAGGCTGTCTCTCAGGGGCTGTAGGGGCCTCAGGTGGTCTTGGTATATTGTGGGATGAAGCCCTTGTAAATTTGAGATTGGTGAGGCAAGAAAGGTATTGACAATGGGTCAGTGTAGATTCAAAGCAGCTGTGAGCCAGTTTTTACATTCTTAATGTTTATGGCCCCTCGGGAGTTGCTCAGAAGAATCAGCTATGGCAAGAGCTCTCTAATGTTCTAAGTTTAGAAAGTGGTAGAATGTTCCTCTTAAGTGGTTATTTTAATGCCATCCTAAAACCATCTGACAAGATTGGTGGGGTGTGCTGGGCTAGTCAAAGTCAGAGGGATTTTAGTGCTTTTGTTTTGTTGAATGGTCTATTTGATCTTCTGTTCAAAAATAGGGAATTCAGATGGACAAATAGAAGAAGTGGTTTTTTTAACATAGCGGAGAAGCTAGATCATTTCTTTTTGGCTAGGGATTGGGTGGCACAACAATGGTTGTGTGAAGCAGAGGTAACTCCCATAATTGGATTGGATCATTATTCGATAGGGTTGAGAATCCAAGAGGAGTTAACACCAGTAAGCTGCCCTTTCAAGTTTGAGGTAATGTGGTTGTGGGCAGAAGGCTTCCAAGAGCTAGTGGTAGATTGGTGGAGAAATGCCCCTGAAAGGTATGGAAGTAAAGCCTATATCTTTTTTAAGAAGTTACAATTTCTTAAAGAACAACTAAAGAGGTGGAATAGGGAATCCTTTAAAAAAAATTTCACTGAGAAGTTAAGGTTGGAGGAGGAGTTAAAGATCCTTCATTCAAAAATTATTGAGAAAGGGATGTTTGAAGAACATTTTGAGCAGGAAAAGTTGTTGAACAAAGCTTATTCTGAAATTTTAGCCCGTGAGGAGGTTTTTTGGAATCAGAAATCAAGGGAATGCTGGTTAAAAGTAGGGGACGAAAATACAAAGTTTTTTCACAACTCCGTGAAAGTTCACAGAGCTAGTAACAAGGTTCTCTCAATCAAGGACAGGGATGGGATTGTGCTGTCAGATAATGCTCTTATAATCAAAGAAGCTATAAATTTTTTTCTTTGGTTTATGCAAGGGGAATAGTGGTGAAGAAATTCAAGATTGGAAGATCTTGGAGAACATTCCTAGTGTGGTTTTTGATGAAAAAAATGCTATGTTAATGGAAAAAGGCTATTTTTGGGTTGGGGGGAGATAAGGCTCCTGGGCCGGATGGCTTCCCAGCCTTTTTCTTCTAGAAATTCTGGGGTATCTTAGCACAAGATATTTGGGAAGTGGTTGAAGAATCAAGGGGAAGTGGTTTTGTTTTGAAGGATTTGAATAATACTTTCATTGCTTTGGTACCAAAAAGATTGGAGATAGTTTCATTTGAAGACCATCGTCCAATTTTTTTGTGTAACACAATTTACAAGGTTATTTCTAAGGTGGTTACCAATAGACTTAAAAAAGTTTTACCTTCGGTGATCTCGGTAGAGTAGAGTGGTTTCTCTCCAAATAGGTCTATTTTTGAAGGGGTAATTGTTTTTCATGAAGCTATTCATTCGGTAAGATTACAAAAAGTGGAGAAGTTGATGGTGAAATTAGACATTAAATAGGCTTATGACAAATTTAATAGGAGTTTTCTTCTAAAGGTCCTTGAGAAGTTTGGTTTTTGCAGAGAGTGGGTTGCATGGATTAGGAGTTGTATTAGTACCCCTCATTTTTTGGTATTGTTAAATGGCTACCCTCAGGGTTTTTTTGAATCTAGTAAGGGGATCAGGCAAGGAGGCCCCATCTCTCCTTTCCTTTTTATTATACTAGCTGAATCATTAGGGAGGCTGATTGTTAAGAAAAGGTGTAGTGGGATGTGGAAAGGCATTGCTGTTGTTGAAGGGGTTGATCCGATCTCGCATTTGCAATTTGCTAATGACACTTTTCTTCTGGGGGATGCAACCATTAGAGAAGCGCGAGTGATGAAAGAATCTCTAGATGAGTATGGGGAGGCTTCTAGTCAATGTATCAATTTGTAGAAATTTGAGGTTTTCTTCTTTCAGGTTCCCATAGCTAAACAACTTGAAATATGTAGGATTTTGGGTATGCGGGTTGGTTTACTTCTGAGCATTTTTTAGGTATTCCTCTCTTTGGGGGAGCTAATAAAGTCGATATTTGGAAAGACTTGGTGGACAACTGCTTAAGTAGGATGGACGGTTGGAAAAGTAAATGGCTAATGACCGCTAGTCATTTACTCATGTTAAAAAGTGTGATCTCAGCTATTCTAGTATTCTCCATGATGTGCTTGAAAATTTTGAAGAAGGTGGTGAAATCAATAGGGAAACAAATGCAATTTTTTTTTTGGAATGGTGCAAATGATCAAGATAAAATCCCTTTACTAGCATGGGAGAAATTTTGTAGAACCAAAGCAAAGGGGGGGGCTAGCTTGAGAGATTGGCATTTGATGAATGAAGCTCTAGGTGCAAAGCTAGTGTGGAGTATCTATACAAACCCTGAACCCTTATGGGTAAAAATCCTAAAAGAAAAATATTTGGATTTGATGACAGATAATCGGATCTTCACTGTTAGAAATCCGATGAAGGGATCTGCTATCTAGAACTTTATAGTTTCTTGTAGGCTGGTAATAACTAATCACATTACCTGGCAGAGTGGGAATGGGTTAAATGTGAAGTTTTGGGATGACTCGTGGAATGGGTATCCAATTTTAAGGGAGGAAGAAGGTATATAGGATCTAAGGAAATTTTTTATCCAAAGGTGGGGAGACAAAGTTATAAACTATTTAGAACTAAAAAGAAGCCTCTTAGGCTAGGAGTGGGGGTGGAAAGTTGTGTTTTTTGATGAGCTTTCAGGTTTCCAAATTCAAAAATGAAGGAGATTTTTAGGGGGCGACAAGTACTTCCAACTAACACTGTTGCTAAAGTGGTCTGGTGTGGGTCAGTTAATGGGAACTACTCGGTCAAGGTTGAATAAGTTGGGAATCGTTGTGTTATTGATTCCTAAGATTTTGGTTATGTTTGCAAAACACAGTGTGTTTTCAAACATGCCTTGTTTGGTTACTTTTGAGCCCGAAACAGTAAACCTAACTATTTTTTTCGTGATGTAAAGGAAAAATCTCGACATCTTGAGGAGGTTGGAAGTTTTTGGAATGGCAGTTGTGATCAAAATAAGCAAGAACCAGTAATTTTGTTGTGAAAATCTATTTTTTTCTGTGCTTGTTAGCGTGGCAGTAAACATATGAATGGATTTAATCTTTTAGTGGTTTAAGGCATGTAAAAAATCATTGTGAAGTTCTGTTTTGGTATCTTTAAGTAGTTTTTCCATCGTTCTCTGTTTCTTTGTAAAATCTATTTTTTTTAAGTTCAGTTTTGACTGGTAAAAACCAGAAAAATGGAGTTTCTGGGTTGTTTCTGATCACGCCATACAGCATGGACGTAGAAGAGACAATCCTAAACTCCAAGAATGTATATATTTTACATATAGTAGTCATTAGAGGTTCATTTGGCAAGCTGGAAGACTATTTCTAGGCGAGTTTGGAAACCCAGCTAGAAAAGACAGTCAAGAGGGCAAAAGAAACCCTAACACAGCAGGGGTGTGTAACATTTTTTTATCTAATGAAGTATTGTGAATGCAGGTAGGCCTAAGAAAGTGTGGAGTGGTAAAGAAAAGGCTCTTAAATGCATTTGTGGTCAGAAAAGCAGAATAGACCAAGGAAAGGTCTTAGGAAACCCTAGCTTCCACCAAGGTTGGAAAGTACCCCTGTATGGGCAGGAAAGGTACCACACTCCAAAGAAGCTGTCAGAGTTTGGGAAAAGAGCTAGAGAGTCAATAGAAAATTTGGCACAAGTAGTTGGGAGAAAAGAGTTACAACTTGTTCTTTGTGGTGAGAGGGCTAAAAGGGGCTTGAGGCTTGTAGCCTGCCCAAGAACCAATAACTCTGTTCTTAGGAAAATGTTGGAGAACTAAAGCTTGGTATTGTTGAAACACCTAGGAAAGATGACCTTGGAGGCTTTGGAAGGTTCCACATGCCCCTGCAACAAGGTTGGGCAGAATGGAAGGTTGACTAGTCATTAGAGGAATAAGGACTAGATTGTGCATGTGAAGGAGTACCAAATAGCACTTGGTAGTAGCAAATTTGCAATGATAGCAGGGTTGTTCAAGTGAACTAGGGGTGCCTCAAAGGTAGAGGACCTATAGGTTGTAGGGTGAAAGAAATAACACCTTAGGAGTTCTCAGATCAAGGACTCTAAGCAGTGAGATTGTGTTATCTCATATCAACCCCTGTCTCTATCAGATTGGTATCAGAGCATTGAAAGATTTGGGAAAGCAGCTTATATGTCAGAGGAAGTTGAATCAAGTGAATCACCCAAGATGGTGAAAAATGCACAGTTAGCCAAGATGGTTGAAGAGAAAGAAGAGGATAACAAATCTCTAAAGGAAAGAATAGAACAGCTTGAAGAAGCACTGAACAAGGTGAAATTGGAAGGAAAAGTGCCAAAAGAAGAAGAGGTTGTAGAGCAAGACAAAGTCCCTTAACCTAACCCTGTTCTCGAGGAGGAACCTTTCTTGAAGGCATTAAAAGCCCTGAGTGGAAAAGGACTTGAGGGTGTCCCACTATTCCATGGAAAGATGGATCCTGATTTGGTCTTGGACTGGATAGATGGAATGGAGAATCACTTCAAATGTGATGGGGTTACAGAAGCACAGAAGGTGAAGGTTGCAAAATCAAGGTTGAGAGGATTAGCTCTAACATGATGGAAGTTTATTCAGACTGAAAGGGAGAAAGAAGGCAAGCAGCCTATATCAACCAGGAAAGGAATGGTTGCTAAAGTGAAAGAATCCTATATTCCAGATGACTATGAAATTCAACTCCACAAGAAGAGGTAGAGTTTAAGACAAAAAGATCAAGATGTCAATACCTACACTGAAGAATTTCAGAAGCTTTGTTTGAGATCAAATGTGGCAAAATATGAGAGCCTAAAAGTGGCTAGATACCTCAATGGTTTGAAGTGGAATATACAAGAAGAGATGGCTTTGCTCAGCCCCAAGACAGTCCACCAATGTTATCAGCTAGCTATTAAGATTGAAGAAAGGAATAAAAGGAAGCATGATCAGTCCTCTAAGGGTAGAGGAAGAGGCAGAGATCAAAGAGGACAGTGTGGAGGTTACCAAGGAAGAGGTGGTGACCAAAGAAGCCAAGGTGAATCAAAGCTTATTGAGCATGGAGGTGAAACCTCATCAAGAGGAGGATTTAATAAAGGAAGAGGACCTCAAGGGGGTTGAAATAGAGGTAGAGGAGCAAGCATAAGTAACTCCTACTTTTTCACCATGAAGTGCTATCACTGTAATCAGCTAGGCCATCTAGCTTATAGGTGCCCGGAGAAATCTTCATCTAGCAATGAGAAAAGAGTAGCTTATGCCCAAGAGGAAACCATGAGTGTAAAGACACCTGAGATCAGTTAGATAGAGTCAAAATTAGGTGAAAATCTAATGTTCAACAAGGTCTTGATTAGGAAACCGGTCAAAGAAGAACCCAAGCAAAGGAGATCTTTGTTTAGAGCAAGGTGCAAGATATTGGTAAAGGTATGCAAGGTTATTGTAGATTCTGGTTCTATAGACAATATCATCTCTGAGGAGGCAATAACTAAGTTAAAATTACAGAAGGTACCTCATACCAATCCCTATAAAGTCACATGGTTGAACAAAGGGAAAAGTGTCTTAGTGAATGAGCAGGTTACAGTGGAATTCTCGATTGGAGGCTACAAAGACAAGCTGATTTGTGATGTACTGCCCATGGATGCATGCCATATTCTTCTTGGTAGGCTATGGAAATATGATAGAGGTTCTGTATATCATGGAAAGGAAAATACCATAGAATTCAAGAAGGATGGAAAAACCTTCAAGTTGCAATCATTGGTTGAGGATGATGAAGGGCAGTCTAAGGTTCCTAATATCATGTTGAGCAGTGGTAAAGAGTTCATCAAGGATCTACACCAAGGGAATGAAGGGTATGTGATCATGATGCAGCCCAAAGAAGAGGAAAAGGCTGAAAGGACAGTGTTACCAACAACAGTCCAAAACTTGCTTGACAAATACAAGAGCATAGTGAGTGATGGAACACCATCAACTCTACCACCCAAGAGAGCAATAAGTCATCATATTGACTTCATACCTGGAGCCTCATTGCCTAACAAAGCAGCATACAAAATGACCCCGGAGTAGAACCAAGAGATGGCAAGACAAGTGGAAGAATTGCTGAATCAAGGTCTAATTCAAAAGAGCATTAGCCCATGTGCAGTCCTAGTTGTTTTGGCAACAAAAAAAGGAGGTAAATGGAGACTTTGTACTGATTCTAGAGCAATTAATAGGATCACCATTAGGTATATATTCCCAATACCTAGAATTGAAAACTTAATGGATTTCCTTGGAGGTGCAAAGTTCTACACCAAGCTAGATCTTAAGAGCGGGTATCACCAAATCAGAATTAAGGAGGGTGATGAATGGAAGATAGATTTTAAGACAAATGATGGTTTATATGAGTGGAAAGTGATGCCATTTGGCCTCTCAAATTCCCCTAGCATGTTCATGAGACTAATGAATGAGGTGCTTAAGGATTTCACAAGAATTTTTGTGGTAGTCTACTTGGATGACATACTGATTTTGAGTAAGACATTAGAAGAACATTTGAAGCATGTAGAGATGGTACTCAAAAGGTTGCAAGAAGAATAGTTGGCAATCAACCTTGAGAAATGTGAGTTCTTCAAACAAGAGCTTGTGTATCTAGGCTTTGTGGTATCCCAAGGAACACTTAAGATGGATCCAAGTAAGGTGGAAGCCATCCTAAACTGGCCTACACCAACCACAACAACTGAGGTAAGAAGTTTTCATGGTTTGGCTCAATTTTATAGGAAGTTTATAAGGAATTTTAGTGGTATATGTGCACCAGTGTTAGATACAATCAAGGGTGGTCAGAAAACAAAGTTTAAGTGGACACTAGAGGCTGATAAAGGGTTTGAAAAGTTGAAAAGAGAAGTGGCAACACAACCTATCTTGTTATTGGCTAGTTTTGATAAATTGTTTATAGTTGAGTGTGATGCAAGTGGAGTAGCAGTAGGAGGTGTCCTTAGTCAAGGAGGTAGGCCTGTAGCCTTCTTCAGTGAAAAACATAATGAAGCCAACCAAAAATACTCCACCTATGATCTGAAACTTTATGCTTTAGAGCAGTCCCTTAGGAAATGGAGGCATTATTTACTGCTCAAAGAGTTTGTGGTTTTCACAGATAACTAGGCACTCAGTTACATCAACACCTAGGAGAAGTTAAGCAATAGACACTTGAAATGGATGGAGTACATCCAAGCTTTTACATTTACCATTAAACACAAGAAGGGGCAGCAAAAAAAAGTGGCAGATGCATTAAGCAGGAGGATGTTGACAGTCCAAGAGATACAGCTGAAAAGCATTGGATTGGAAAGTTTTAAGGGCCTCTATGGTGAGGATGAAGATTTCTCAGAAGCCTACAAGGTATGTTCAGACTTTGCAAATCATTTTCACAGTCAGTATGTTGAGTATACATTGCAAAATGGATTGTTATTCAAGGGCAATCTATTATGTGTTCCAAGAGGATCAATGAGGGAAAATCTGATCCAAGAGAAACACAATGGCAGTCTTAGTGGACACTTTGGAATTAATAAAACTTTAGAGCTGGTACAAAGATTTTATTACTGGCCTAGGTTGGCAAGAGATGTTAGGAAGTATGTATAATAGTGTGTTGTTTGTATGAAATCCAAAGGGGGAGCTAGCAATGCTGGGTTGTATCAGCCCTTTCCTATTCCTAACAGACCATGGGAGTGTGTGAGCATGGATTTTGTGGTGGGTCTTCCCAAGACTAAAGCTGGTTTTGACAATGTTTTTGTAGTTGTGGATAGATTTAGCAAGATGAGTCACTTTATTCCTTGCATGACTACACATGATGCAAGCTATATTGCCCATCTCTTTTTTAGGGAAGTTGTGAGAATCCATGGATTTCCATTGAGCATTGTCTCAGATAGGGATGTGAAGTTCATGAGCCATTTTTGGAAAACATTGTGGAGCAGATTGGGAACTAATTTGTCATTTGGATCAGCTTACCATCCTCAGACTGATGGTCAAACCGAGGTGGTTAATAGAGTGTTAGGTAACCTATTGAGGTGCTTGACAAAGGAATATGGGCAGACCTGGGATATGGTGATTTCCCAAGCTGAATATGCATATAATGATAGTGTGAACAGGACTACAGGAAAAAGTCCAAAGTTGTGTATAGGATGCACCCAAGGGGAGTTTGTGAGCTCAGAGACCTTGGAACAATGGAGAATGGGATTGGAAATGCATAATATTTTAGTCAGACCATGAAGGAGATTCATGAGTAGGTTAAGAAGACAATCACAACAACAACACAAAAGTTGAAAGATAAAGTTGATGAGTCAAGGAAAGATGTGCAGTTTCAAATGGGTGATTATGTGATGGTTCACCTCAAAAAATATAGATTGTAGAAGGGAATGTCTACCAAGTTGCAAATGAAGAGAGTAGGACCATGCAAGGTGTTGGCCAAGTATGGCAAGAATGCTTACAAGGTGGAGTTACCATCAGATTTGGGCATATCTCCGGTGTTTAACGTTACTGATTTGATAAAATATAAGGGCACAGTCAGTGATGAGGTTCAAAATAGTCATGAAGTCTTCAAGGACATCAGCAATGTACCCCTACCTAATCAAGAGCAGCTTGAAGCAGAGCAGATCTTGGAGTCCAGGGTGAAAAAGTCAACAAGGAATAAGGTATACATGGAGCACCTTATCAAGTGGAAGAGAAAAACTGACTTAGAGGCTACATGGGTACAAGAGGATCAATTCAAGAAGCTTGGAATTGACCTAAAACTAATCCCTCTTTCCAGTTCTTAGTCTTTGTGCTGAGAGGGGGAGAATGGTGCAGGAGCACCCAAAATACAAGCATAATTTTAATGTATTATTTTTTTTATTTTTGTTTTGTTATGTAAGGTCTAAAACACCATTGATAAGGTGTAAGGGGACCTTTTTGGAGCTTAGGTTTAAATTTGAATAAGTTGGGAATTGTTGTGTTATTGATTCCTAAGATTTTGGTTATGTTTGCAAAACATAGTGTGTTTTCAAACACACCTTGTGTGGTTACTTTTGAGCCCGAAACAGTAAACCTAACTATTTTTTTCGTGATGTAAGGGAAAACTCTCGACATCTTGAGGAGGTTGGAATTTTTTGGAATGGCAGTTGTGATCAAAATAAGCAAGAACCAGTAATTTTGTTGTGAAAATCTATTTTTTCTGTGTTTGTTAGCATGGCAGTAAATATATGAATGGATTTAATATTTTAGTGGTTTAAGGGCATGTAAAAAATCATTGTGAAGTTTTGTTTTGGTATCTTTAAGTAGTTTTTCCATTGTTCTTTGTTTCTTTGTAAAATCTACAATTTTTTAAGTTTAGTTTTGACTGGAAAAACCAGAAAAATGGAGTTTCTGGGTTGTTTCTGATCACGCCATACAACATGGATGCAAAAGAGACAATCCTAAACTCTAGGCATGTATAAATTGTACATATAGTAGTCATTAGAGGTTCATTTGGTAAGTTGGAAGACTATTTCTAGGCGAGTTTGGAAACCCAGCTAGAAAAGACAGTCAAGAGGGCAAAAGAAACCCTAACGTAGCAGGGGTGTGCAACATTTTTTATCTAATGAAGTATTGTGAATGCAGGAAGGTCTAAGAAAGTGTGGAGTGGTAAAAAAAAGGCTCTTAAATTCATTTGTGGTTAGACAAAGTAGAATAGACCAAGGAAAGGTCTTAGGAAACCCTAGCTTCCACCAAGGTTGGAAAGTACCCTTGTACGGGCAGGAAAGGTACCACACTCCAAAGAAGCTGTCAGAGTTTGGGAAAAGAGCTAGAGAGTCAATAGAAAATTTGGTACAAGCAGTTGGGAGAAAAGAGTTACAACCTTTTCTTTGTGGTGAGAGGGCTAAAAGGGGCTTGAGGCTTGTAGCCTGCCCAAGAACCAAGAACTCTGTTTTTAGTAAAACGTTGGAGAACTAAAGCTTAGTATTATTGAAACACATGGGAAAGATTACCTTGGAGGCTTTGGAAGGTGCCACACACCCCTGCAACAAGGTTGGGCAGAATGGAAGGTTGACTAGTTTTTAGAGGAATAAGGGCTAGATTTTGCATGTGAAGGAGTACCAAATAGCACTTGGTAGCAACAAATTTGCAATGATAGCAGGGTTGTTCAAGTGAACTAGGGGTGCCTCAAAGGTAGAGGACCTATAGGTTGTAGGGTGAAAGAAATAACACCTTAGGAGTTCTCAGATCAAGGATTCTAAGCAGTGAGATTGTGTTATCTCATATCAACCCCTGTCTCTATCAGAGGTCTTTTGGGAAAAAATATTATGTTGGAGTAAGGAATGTTTGCCCAAAGCTGGTGCTTTTTCTTGGTTGGAAGTGAAGGGGAGAATTATTTTGGGTGAAATGAGGAAGAGGTTGGGCTTTGTTGGACCAAAAAAATGTGTTTTATGTGAGGTGGCAGAGGAATCAACAGATCACTTGCTTCTACACTGCAAAGTTGCTGCTACTTGTTGGGATTCCCTTAGGCTAAAACTTGGTTGGTAGGGTCCCTGGAAAAACTTAGTGAAGGGTGTTTTTGAGGGGTGGCCACACCCTTCTGGTTCTTCCCTCTTATCATGTGTCTGGGTGGCAAGCCCGTCACTTGTGATTTGGGAATTATGGAAGGAATAGAACAAAAGGATTTTTGAGGATAAAAAAGAAATAGTTCCTAGAATTAGAAACAAAATTGATCAAGCAATCATGAAAGTTGTGAATGCTATGACTGTACAACTCCAGCTTCAAAATTGTCCTTTTTCAGTGGAGGATAGTGGGTTTCAAAGGTTGTGGCTAGGGCTAAAGGTAAAGCCTAGACATCTGGAGGTGGGGTTAATTGGGGAGCAGGTTTCTACAAAGGAGGTTGCCTGGGAAAAGCTGAGGGAAGGATGGCTCAAGGAAAATTTTGATGGGGCTGCAAAGGGCAACCCGAGGCCCTCAGGAATAGGGGCTATTATTTGTGACAGTCAAGGAAATTTGGTAGCCTTTGGAGCTTGAAAGCTGGAGGATGACACAAATAATGTTGCGGAAGCTAAGGCGGCCCTCTTGGCTGTAGGTTTGGAAAAATATTTGGGGATTAAAATTTCTCTTGGAAGGTGACTCTTTGATTATAATTCAAGCAATTATTAATGGTGGAGCTTCGGCATGGCATCTGCAAGCTTTAATTTGAGCAATTTTAAATGTTTTAAGCTCATTTGACAAATTTGAAGTCTGTCACATCCATTAAGCTGGCAATGGAGAAGCGGATTGCCTCTCCAAGTGGGTGACCTCTTTTGAGGTGACAGGTGAAACTTGGGTGGAGGATTTTCGCCAGGTGGATTTGCAAGTGGTTTGGCCGTAATACTTTAGCTCGAGGATTTGGTACTAGTGGATTGTGTATGAAGGCAGAAGAGGATGGGGTATCTTTTGAGCAAAAGAAGGGAGGTATCATCTAAGTACAAATGGTTATTGAAGGGGCAAGTGGGTCTATTTATTTTGTAGGACGTTGGCACAAGTTGGAAATGATTGCCAAGATTTTTTCACTTTTTTTTGAGGTGGCTGGACGAAACAATTTGAGGATGATCTGTTGAAGGTACTAAAATTTAATACCTTCGGGTCTGCGCAGGAGGTGGTGGTGTCTCAGTTTTAAATGAGTATGTCAGGGGTAGGACGAGGTGAACGAATTGCCAAATTGTTGAGGTGGAGGGATTATTTAAAACAAGCAATTGAAGCAACTTTTTTGTTATCAATTCCTGGTGAAGGGTTTGAATATAGGTGAAGGTTGTTCAATTTGGAAATTTTGAAAGTAGGGGAAATGGAAGCGATGTATGGCTTCTCGACAAAACTTCAATAGCAAGGTTTCTTCGGGCCAGTGTCGGTATTCAGGTTGAAGTATTTGCTGAAAAATCCTCATGAAGAGGTGATAGAGGTGGTGGTGGAAACTCTGGGATCACATTTCATGGAGGCCACTCATAGAGGATGAATGAATGTTGACATAGCCTCTATGTTATTTGCATGGGGTCTTAAATTAAATGAAGAAATTGAGGTGGTAAAATGGGTGATGAGGTCACTGTTTGTGGAGAAATTACTAAGGAAAATGAAGTCCCTATTAGAATGGGTAGTACCGAGTAAAGGATACGGTATCTCAGAAGGCATCAAGGATATGGATGAGGCCATAGAAGAAGGCCTAATTCCTTTTGTGAGATGGTGGAGGAGAGTGGACTGGGAAGTCTACAAATTAGAAATTTTAACAGCATGGGAGAACTTAAAGCTTCTGCTACATCAACAAGAAGCTACAAAGCAGTGGGAGGGCATAACTCAGGTTCATCAGGTCCCAAAGAAAATTTGGTTTGTGCGGAGGGGATGAGCTAGGGGTGGGAGGTCTGGCAGAAATGGTGCTTAATTAAATAAGGTGTTTTTGAAGGTGGGACAAAAACTTTTTGGGTGAAAGATGGCTCGTAGTGGAATGAAAATGTGGGGGAGAGGAGGGAAAGGAAGTAGGGAAAGTGTGAATGGATGGTTAGTAGGAAAGTGAACAGTGTAGATGGGCGTTGTTGTTTTTGGCGTGCAAAAGGCAGATCTTTCAGTTGTAAATTTTTTTTAGGCTTAGCCTTTAGACGAGAATTAAGTTTTTGGTATGTCGCTATATCAAAGGTTGAAAAGTTTATATGAATCAATGGCAGAATGATGTAATTTATGGTTGGGTTTAGGGTAGATCTCTCTGGTTTACCGGGTCAAGCTTTAGAAGAATCAAATTGGGTGGCTCTATCTTTTGAGCGATGCTCTTGTTTTGTAACTCTTTAATATTATTAATAAAATATCAATCTTTACTGATAAAAAAAATACCTCTATTATATTATTATTAATTTATATATAATTTATTACAAAATTAAATTCAATTTAATTTTGATAATGGCACAGAGTAGAGCAGGCTTGCAGAGCAGCGCGATGACAAAGAGTGGTGAAGTAGTGAAGGATGGATTGACGTCTGCAAAGTTGCATTGGGGGGATGAAGCGATCAAGGATGATTCTGGGGAACAGAGAATGGGTCAAACTCCTTAGTGGGTATTCTCAGATGGGAAATGGGTGGACAAGTGTCATCCATTTTATTGGAGACATGATGTAGTTCATGAGGAAAAGAGAAAACCCGTGCGGAAAAGGAATGACACTCTTGAATCCCCTTTGGAGAAATCACAATCCCAGGCATGACATGCTTCACCACCTTGGCAGAGGACAATTAGAAGGCTGAAAGATTAGGTGGAGAAGTTGGCTCGCAAAAGATCGAGTGATTGGAGAAGGGAAAGAAGCAAGTGAGTCACTTAGAGGCATGATGGGTCGGTGCCTGGGGGAGAAGACTAACCCTAACTTGAAGGGCGAAGAAGAAATCATAGAGATCAATGTATGAAGAAAGCAAGGTTAACATGGTAGTCCTTAGGGATTTCACATTCATTTTTCATTTCATTGGTGGAACATTGAACCATGCCTTGATCAAGCATTGGATCTAGGAGCATTGGAAAATGGAGGTCCTAATAAGATTGTTGCCAAAAGGATTTTTTGTGGTGGTTTTCATAGACAAGCGAACAAAAATGTGGGTCACAGAGGGAGATCTGTGGTTCATGAATGGAAAACCCTTGTATATGCAACCCTTGAATCAAAACTTTGATCTAGTTAAGTTGCATCCATATGACTAGCTAGTCTGGGTGAGGCTCTATAATCTCCTAGTGGAATACTGGACTGGTGATTGCTTAGAGAAATTGGATGCTCTTTGGGAACCTTATTAGAGATCGATACAAGAATCCTAGATGGTGATCTATACAAATAGGCCAGATTGAACATCTCATAAATTGATACCATCCCTCATAGTGTTTTCCTTTTGGTTAATGGGGAACGTTGATCTTAGGAAATTGAGATAAAGGATTCAAGGAATTATTGTGTCGAATGTGGTGCATGAGACCATAGGTCTAAGGTTTGCAACAAAGGAATGAAGAAAAGATGGAGAAGGTCACCACAGGAGACTTTCCCTCCTCCTATTCCTACTCCTACCTCGGAAGTATCATCTAAGAAGATCATAAAAATGGGCGATATTTTGATTTATAGCAAGGCTTTGGTGGCTACGGTAAGCTCCCCTAAGGCTATGCCTGAAGAATAGCATGCAAAGGTTACTAAGCTGATGTCTTCACCACAGGAGAAATGCCAAGAAGCAAAAGAAAGTGACGAGGCTGAGGTTGCTTCCCTAGAAAGTGAGGACCTTGATTCAAATGTGGACTTAGATGATGAGTTGGATATAATTGAGGAAAAATGAATTTCCCAATCAATGGTTAAACATAAAGGTTTGGGAAAGCTTGAAACCTCTAGAAATTATAGAGGAAAGAAATCCTTTAAATAGTTGAGGGAGGAGGAGGTTGTGGCTATGAAGTACACCAACATCACCAAATTTCTAAGTACCAAGGGAGGAAGCCCCTCCATTGGGAAGCAATGAAGATCACAACATGGAATGTTAGGGGACTAAAGGCCCCTAACAAGTGACACCTAGTAAGGAGTCAACTACAGAAGAGTGCAAGCAGTATCATTTTATTACATGAAACAAAGTTGTCTGGAGAAGATGGGTCAAAGTTTTTAAAATATTTTCGATATTGGAATGGGAATTTTTATAATTCTTGGGTCTCTGTGGGGGGTTTAGGAATATTATGGAAGGTGGCTACTATTTCTATGGAGGTCATCTACTCTTCTACAAATTGGATGGCAGTGAATGTATATGACCTTGGCCTGAATTGTTGTTTTGTGGTCATCAAAATTTATGAGCCAATAAAAATGGAGGATAAGGCATCTCTTTGGGGTTTAGTGTTGGATTTATCTCATCCTTTTCTAAGGGAAAAATTGGTCATAGGTGGTGACTTCAATTCCATATTGGAGTTGTCAAAAAAAAGTGGCAGGGTCAGAAGCATTTCACAAGTTATCTTGGACTTTAGAAGCTTCGTGGCAGAAGTTGGATTAGTTGATTGCTCCATAGGGAACAAGATCTTCACCTGGACCAATAGGAGTAAAGATTTCACTGCTATTGGTGAGAGATTGGATAGATTCTTGGTTTACCCACTTTGGTTCAACTCTAGCTTGCAAGTGTCTACCAACATTTTTCTTGTCTCAATATTATACCATTTTCCAGTGGAATTATCAATAAATGGTAGGAATGAAATGATGAAAACAAGCTTCAAATTTCAAAATATGTGGTGGCAGGATCCAAGTCTATTGGGTTTGTTGGAGTGCTGGTGGAAGGAAGCTAAGGTGAGGGGTCTATCAGCTTCAAATTAGTTAAGAAACTATAGATAATTAAGCAAAGGCTTAGAGAATGGAATAGGGTGAAGTTTCAAAATATATTTGTGGAAAAAGTCAGTGTGGAGGATGAGCTGAACACCCTCAATGAAAAAGATATTAAAGAAGGTATGGAGAATGAAGACTTTCTCAAAGAGAAGGAGCTGAAGGCAAAGCTTGCTGAGCTCCTAAAGAGGGAGGAAATATTTTGGTGGGATAAATCAAGGGAGTTATGGCTAAGTGAGGGTGACTCAAATTACAAGTTCTTTCATGCTTTAGTTTTGGCCAAGAGAGCTGCTAATAAGAAAGAAGAAATACAAACTCTCGATGGGAATTCTATGCATGGAGGGTCTAATGTAGGCCAAGCCACATTTGATTTCTTTTCTCACCTTCTTGGAGGTCAGTCTCAACAGGAGTTTAGTCGTTGCATCCTTGATTCGATAAGCAATCAAGTTAGTGAAGCAGACAACATGATGCTATGTGAGAAGATTTCAAAAGATGAGGTTTGGATCACTCTATTTCAACTACAACCTGATAAAGTGTCGGGGCCTGATAGCTTCACAACAAGGTTCTTCCAGAATTTTTGGGGCTTCATTGGTGATGATCTCTGGAAGCTTGTCGAATAATTTCGTAAGACCAAGTGATTTGTCAAGGACTTGAACAATTCAGTGATTACACTAATTCTGAAGAAGCCTGAATGCTCTTCCTTCAATAATTATAGGCCTATTTCAATGTACAATACTATTTATAAGGTGGTTGCGAAAGTACTTGCTAATAGACTCAAATTAGTATTGGGGAAGATCATATCTTTAGAGTAGAATGGATTTGTTCTTGATCATGAAATCATAGAGAATATCTTGCTTATCAATGAGGTCATCCATACTCTCAAGTCAAGAAGGATAGCGGAGATGATCATCAAATTGAATGTAAGCAAGGTGTATGATAAGGTGCGTTGGACATTCCTTTTGGAGGTCATGAAAAGGATGGGGTTCGACAACCACTAGTGTACTCTCATCTTCCACTGCATATCTTTAGTCTAGTTTTTGGTCTTTGTTAATGAAACACTTCATCGTTTCTTTCAGGCTACCAATGGCCTTAGATAGGATGATGCAATATCATTGTTCATTTTCGTAATCATGGCCGAATCACTTAGTTGCACAATAAGAAGTAGGAGCCAACATCTAGAATGGTAGGGGGTGCGGGTGGCACCAAACATTGACCCTGTGACTCATTCTCAATTTGCTGATGATACCACTCTGTTCAGTGAAGCAAGCATAAGGGAAGCCAAATGCATCGATGAGGTGCTCATCGATTACAAAGTGTAATTGGACCAACAAATGAACAAGGAAAAATCTCGTGTTTGTTTCTTCAATACAAGGCCTCATTTGCAGTAGGCCATAACCACAATATTGGGATTCAAAGTGGGGAAGCTCCTGTCAAAATTTCTTGGCATGCAAATATTGAAGTGGCCTACAAAGCGAAACACTGGGAGGAGGTGGTTGGAAAATTTAGAAACAAGGAAATGACAGAAAAAATAATTGGATCACGCTGATAGGGAGAATTACAATGGAAAAGGTAGTCTTGTCTACAATTCCGATCTATACGATGTCTTGTTATGAAGCCCTGGTGAAGTCGGAGAATGATATGGAGAAAGTCTTGAAAATTTTTCTATGGGAAGGGTTGAAGAATGTCAAAAAAAATCCTCTTATCGATTGGAACATTTATTGCAAATCAAAAGAAGATGGCAGGGTAGGGTTACACAAAATTAGATTGCAAAACAATGCCTTAGGTGCCAAGTTTGTTTGGAAGATGTACAAGACCCCTAAAAAGTTGTGTTGCCAGATCATGCAGAATAAATATTTGGATAATTCAGAGCCTTCAAGAATCTTAACATAAGCTAATATTGAAGGTGGCTTGGCAGCATGGAGATATTTATCTAATTGTAGGCCCCTAATTACTTGTTACGTCTCGTGGAGGATTGGGGATGGTAGGAAGGATTTATTTTGGATAGACTCATGGAATGGCCACAAAAGTTTGACAAAGATTTTTGACTTGGATCAACACGTGGAAAGGCTACAAGTAGATTTTGGCCTCAAGGTGGTGGGTTACATTAGAAAGGAAGAAGATTCCTCGGAGGGCCACTCCAAATGGATAAATTTCAAATCTCTCCCATTACTACAAGAATTGAAAGAAGTGGTGGCATGGAAATGAAACAAAAAAATGATCAATTTGATTAATTGGGAGGACTCTATAATTTGGTGTGGGGTTGCATTTGGAGAGTATTCGGCTAAAATGGGCTATTTCCTTCAGATCATGCAAGGAAAGGATAAGACCTGGATGGCGAGGCTATGCTGGAAGCAGGAAGTGTTGCCAAAAGAAGGTGCTTTTCAATGGGTGGAATTGCACCAGCGATGCTTAATAGGAGAAAGATTGAAAAAAATTGGAATAGCTGGCTCGTCTGGATGCGCACTTCGTGAGCGAGTGGAGGAAAATGTGGATACTTTTTTTCTTTCATTCCCAATGGTAGCCTCATGCTGGGACTAGCTACAAGGGAAATTCAGCTACCTGGGTCCAAGAAACCATAAGCTCTAGGATTTTCTATCTTGTTGGCCGATTGCAAACAAGAAAGGTTTTTGGCACGGGATCTAGACTTTGGCACCTTCACTGGTTGTTTGGCACCTATGGAAGGAAAGGAACATGCACATATTTAGGGAGGAATCCTTAAGCTATGAATATATCATAGTTAAAATCCAAGGCACCATCACTGAGATAGCAAACAACAGGATCAATATCGGTTCTAAGGAAATTTTTTTGAGATGGGATGAGGAGATCAAAAAGTCTTGGAATGAGCTCAAACATCTGAATGCCACAATGTTGAGAGAAGAAAAAGTTAATAGGAAAGAGGTTCATTGGGCCCACTCAGTTTAGTTAAAATGGAAGCTTAATTTTGATGGGGAAGCCAAGGGAAATCTTGGCCATGCAGGAGCTGGCTGCATTATCATAGACACAAGTGGTGTATGTGTATGGGTGACGTCGAAGAATTTAGGAGTTTGCTCCAATAATGTAGCCGATATGGAAGCCATGTGGTTAGGCTTGTGGCTATGCATCCAAAATGGCATAGAATCAGTTGAAATCAAGGGAGATTCGATGCTTTGCATCTATCCAATCACTCTAGGGAAAATGAAAAATTGGAGAATTGGTGACTAGATTGCACCATTCAAGGAGTTGCTAGGAAAGTTTACAAATTTCACCTTAGCACACGTTTATAGAGAAGCAAATAAAGCAATGGATTTTTTTGGCAAATTGGGAAGTGCTTCAAGAAGAGAGGCTGGTTACAAATTTTGCCACATGGCATTGGCTAGGGCTATAGGAGATCATTGATGGCAATTATAATGGGAGTGGAGCTGACACTCCATATCTTTCTTCGGGCCCATGAATGGATGACATGATTTATGCTTCACATATTATTTGGTGAGGGAAGATTTGGCTAGGATTTAGTGTAAGGTTTGACAGGTGGTTGTTGCAAAGGTTTCCTATCATGGGCCTTGGCTCAGATGCTATATCAACTCGAGTCCAAAATTCTCTACACAATCAAAAATTGTGCATGCTTTGGAGGGCTCTCGTGGTTCCGACATGGTGCATTACTTTGGTTTGAGTTGCCTCTATGTTGATGAGTCTCTTGCTGAGTAGTGCGGGTGACTCTTCATCACTCGAAGCTCAGAGGTGCGGTCAATGATTGTGGATTTGGTCTCAGGGGTTCTTAAAGAGGATTGTCACTGGTGTGATGGGAAGATCTATGAGCCTGTGGTTGGACCATTGGTTGATGTTACCAACTCCTGGGAACTTGTGATTGAGATTTTCAATGGCTTTGTGTTGGCCACCAATACCCAAGCCATGGGAAATTCAACTCTGGCGTTGGCCACAGAGGGCTTGGTCAACCATATGACACTTTTCTTCACTCCCACTTGCCTTGATGCTGAGGAAGATGAAGGAGAGCTCTATGAAGAGGAGGTGCTTCAACTACATAGGGAGGCTCTGGTAAAATTCATGATAAATGCTTGGGAGCTCTTCAGAGTTGGGGTAAAAAATTATAA
This sequence comes from Sequoia sempervirens, assembly GCA_007258455.2. NCBI lineage: Eukaryota > Viridiplantae > Streptophyta > Pinopsida > Cupressales > Cupressaceae > Sequoia > Sequoia sempervirens. The sequence goes on from VDFB02047230.1 coordinate 166,666,261, forward strand.
TATGGATTCCTTCTCCAAATACATGGATTTTGGTCGCTCATGGCTCAATGAGGGGAGCTTGGAAAAGGTGTTGGAAGTAGGTAGCTGTCTAGCACTTATCTACCAATACTTGCTCTAGTAGTGATTATTTGTGTTTTTCTTTCTTGTTGCAAATTGTACTCTGGCATGACATGCCATTTTGTTCGAATGTACATGGGCACTATCCCCTTTGATAGCACTTATCAATTAAAAAAATCAATTTAATTTCAAATTTTAAAATAATACTTGAAGACATTATTTTAATTTTCCATTTACAAACATAATAGAAATCATAAGGCAATAAATGATTTTCCCACTAATTTAACTTTCAAATCATAATAAAGGTACTCATTATGCACAACAATATTGCAATCAATATTAACATAACATGTAATCCTACAATGCTAGAGAAGGTGACTACATGAGTGTGTGAATGCATCAAGAACCCATCATACTAGCTATTTATCAAACAGATAGGATAATCCTACCTCAACCATGTTCTCGCTTTCAACAATTTCTTGTTTATTTTCTTGTGGTTAGTCACACTCAGTTGCATGTTAATATGTTAGTCCTTAAAAACCAAAAAAATTAAAATCATAATCAAAACGTGATAATTATTTCCATTTCATTTTAAATGTATCAAGATTAACCATAAAATTTAGTAATCACATCCATGTAGATACTAGATAATCAAGAAACCGTATATGATGTCCAATAGTCTAATCAATATACTTAAATATAAATGTAACATAGCATTGAGATGTGAAATCTTTCCCCACTAGGAAGAGACATCATCTCAATATATTATTACACATTGAAAAAATTAATGTATCTCACTAATGCAATCAAAGTATCACACTATGCTCATAGAGCATCACACTAAAGTAAATAAAAGCATCTCAAACTAAATAATCAAATTAGAAAATGAATGATCAATATCCTTAACATTATCCCATGTGACACTATCCTTAGAATATTGGTCCCACTAGATCTTATAATACATAATCTCTTTATTACACAACTTAATATTGTTCCATCCCAAAATTCAAGTGGGATCCACCAACACCACCCATAGATCCTATACCTATAAAGCATGCCAATCAATTATATTGGTAATGCCAAGATGATATGGTTTGAGCATAGACACATGAAACACATTATAAATTCAAGTGAGATCAAGAGGTAGAGCAAGTCTATAAGAAAATGGGTTGATCACTTCCAACATTTCAAACAAACCCACAAATCTTAGAGCAAGTTTGGATGATTTTCCAAATGTTATGGAACTCTTATGAGGTTTGACCCTCAAAAAGTCTCTGTTCCCTACTAAAAAAAGTCTAAAAGTCCTATTCTTGTTCACATTACTTTTTTTCCTATTTATTTCTTCCTTCAATCTTTCCTTTATCAACTTCATTTGATCATCCATCTCCCTATGCATATCTGGACCAATCAAACTCCTGTCTTTCACCTTATCCCAATTGATAGGTCTGCGACACTTTCACCCATAAAGATTTTCAAATGCTACCATCCCCAAAGATGCATGGTAGGAGTTGTTATATACAAACTCCACCAATGGAAGATACTCTTCTTATTTGTATTGACGATCCATACAGTACATCCTAAGGAGGTCTTCGATCACTTGATTCACTCTCTCCATTTTCCCATCTATTTGAGAATGATAAGCTAAGTTGAAATTCAACTTCATCCCCAATGTTGCATTTAGTGTGGTCTAAAATCTAGATTTCATGTGAATATCTCGATCTAATATGATTGTATCTAAAATTCCATGTAAATGAAAGATCTCTTGGACAAACCTCTTAGCCAAAGTCAAAGATCCATCCTTAAGATTCTTTGCAATGAAGTGTGCTACTTTGGTCAACTTATCTCCAATTACTAGTATGATACCATGCTTATTCTTGGGCATAGGCAACCCTTAAATAAAATCCATGCTAATCACTTACCACTAATACTCAGGTATGTCTCGTGGGTACAAAATCCCTACTAGATCCATATTCTCAACCTTGACCTGCTAGCACTCAAAGCATCGAGCCCCATATTCAATTACATCCTTCTTGAATTTTGGCCAAAAATATAGAGACCTCAATTCTGCTACCATCTTGGTTACTTTGGGATGCCCTGAATAAGGTGTGTTGTGGATTTCCTTAGGTTTAATTTCCTCAAGTCCCCTGAATATGGAATGTACATTCTTCCTTGGTATCTCAAGATTCCATTTGATTCAAACACATATCCATCAAAATAATGGTCTATGGGATTCTCCTCTAAGGCTTGCTTCACTCTAGAATAGTGTTCACCTTCTTGTAGATTTTCAATTATTTGTTATTTCAAATTGTACCTTGATGCAATTATGGATGCTATATGCCATTATTTTCTAAGTACATTAGCTACTTGTTGTTCCTTCAACACACACGCCCCATTCATAATGGGGACCCTCTTTCTTTTTGCCTCGTCGGGTAGCTTTTGTCACTACCTCATTTTGAATGGCCCTTGTTTTGTGTCCTTGATGGTCAATGAGCTTTAGAGAAGTCATCTTGAGTTGGCCATGTTTCTCTACCCTCAAATTTTCAAGGCTTTAGACCTTTGTGGAGTTCCCTTAGCTATTTTCCTTTACTCTTTACAATTGGCATCCTTGGAGAAGCATAGGTCCACCCAATCGGGTGGCCCCATGTGGGTTTCCTTCACTCCTAGCACATTCTAAATGACCTTCATTCAGCCACCTTCAGCTACTTGAAACCTGCCTCTTTGATCATTGTTTTCATTGCCGAACCCCAAGCGACTAACTATTGGCTGTCGTCCTCCTGGCGGGCTCCACCCTTCCCACGACCATTTTCAAAATGACTAACCACCAACCTTTATCACCTCCATATGATCATTAATGAGGGGCATTAAATGATGAAAACTCTATAAATAGCCCCTCCTAAGCTGTCATTTTCACTAGTCAACTATTTAGAAGTGAGTCAAAAGCCCTCCCCTTTCGCTGCCGTCACACCCACTAAGTGCATTTGTTGGTTCAAGACATTTGCTAGTTGTTTTATTGATCACCTTCATTGGGTCTTAAAGGCTAGTTTTCTGCTGTGTGCCCTATTTCAAGTTTTCACTGACTTATATATAAAATTACTAAATTTGAGGGAAGAAAACTTAGAAATCAATTACAATTGGAGTGAACCCAGGGAAACAAAACCCATGACTTGAAATATTAATAAACTTCAAAAACCACCTATGCACTGCTTGCAGAACTCATGCTCCCCGTGACCATTCTTCAACTAGGGCCTTCGTCCCTTATGGAATGACAACCTAGTTTATGTCATTACCTTGCTTTGAAAATGCTTAAACCTAACAATGGAAATCTCCTCATCTAGGTCTGCCCTCATAGGAGAACACCCCTACTCATCCACCTCGAACTTAGATAAAATTCACGAACTCAAATGGAGAGCCATCAACCCTCTCGGGTCCCCAAGCATGGGTTGTCGCCTACAAAATGGCTTTCAAGCTTCATTTTTTCAAATTAATATTCAATCATGGCCTCCCAATGGTTGGGTCCTATCCCTATCATTTCCCATTGAGCCAAACAACTTAAGTCCTTACCCATTGCGGATTGAACCTTTCAGAATTCTGCCTTGGCATTTTTGTTTTAAAATGGCTTTCACGGCTCATCTTCCCGCCTATTGGACCTCGCCTTCACGGTCGCTGCCCAAATTAAAAACAAAGAAATCTCCTCTTTTGGGTCATCCTTTGTGATATGTCGGTCCCCTTTTGTTGCTGCACTACAGACCCTTCTAAATAGCGAAACGCCAACATCCTCACAACCAACGGGTCCCGACCTTACCACTGTCAACCATTCTCCTTGGCACCCTGAATGTTTAAGTTTGAGTCTCCTTGTGGGCATCACCCTATAAAATTCTATTTGTGGGCCACTATCACCTATCCACTATTCTGAATTACCTTTGTGTGCCAACCCTTCATCTTGAGGAACCCGAACTTCCTGCCACCATCTGAACTTAAAATGTGAAAATAACTAAGGATCAAGCCCTAGCAGACCACACCTCGTGGGTGGATGTTTTCAGATTTCCACCTCACCCCCAATGTTTTGAAATTCCCACATACCCCCATCGGCCCGCTATGCAAAGCCTAACCCTTATGTTGTCTTCTGACCAATGACAAGCAAAGTGAAAACCTAAGCCATCCATGAACTTGATGATGCAGACCTTCATCTGCCCTTTTCCATTTCAAATGGTCATGACCTAATGTCTCCCCACATCATCTAACCTGAAAAATATTGAGCTAAAAATGAACTATGCAACCACCTTTCAAAGCCATGGGTACTGCATGGTGGAACGTCGCCTTGCGAGTGCCATTTTTGACGACGGAGCTGCAAACAACCAAACCGCTCTTTGATCTCACATGACCAAATGATGACCTGAATGCCTTTCAAACTTCAAATTGAATTTGAACCATGTGCCAAAATGGTCCTTCCTCCTTAATGGACCCCACATAATGATCAAATCCTAAGACAGGTCAAGACATGCAGGCCGGTGTACCCTATTTTCTGTCCCTTTTATAGAACAACCACCAGCCCAGGGAAGTCCACACACCTAGGCCCGCCTTGTAATAACATCCTCCAATGAAAGGTTAATGTGAATCTGGAAGAGATGTTAGGATTCTCAAATGATGAATTATCTAATGTAACATCATTTTGCATGATTTTGGATAACTTTCCCTTTGTTTTATACTTGAAAATGTTTTCTACTCTCTCTTTCCTATAGGATAGATGGAACTAGGTGCAGGACCTTCGGAGGCAACTGTGGAGAAAGACAAGAGAAAGAAGTCATCCAAAGCACCTAGGGGAAAAGAGGATTAGGATCAAATGAAGTACAAGTTCCAAGGGGAACCCCTCAACTCCAAGGTCACCACAGATTGGAAGGAGATCTTAGATAAAAATATCAGGCACATATATATCGATGAATTCAAGTGAAGAGTCCAGATCAACCCCACAAAAGAAAATGTGAGAAAGATTAGAATTAGTGGGTTAGCCAAGGTTGCCAGTTTCTTGCCTGCCCTCATTTCCCCCAAGCTTGTAATGGCCTACAAGGAGGCATATTAAGGAGAGTCTAGAATAATAGTGGACAAAGAGGGGAATGTTGTGGCTGATTTTTCTACCAAATCAATCGGGAAGGATTTTCATATCCCTACCTTTGGAGAGATGGAGGAAGCATCCAAAGAAGATGCCAAGGAGATGTGGGATGCAGACTCCCTCAAGTGCAAAAAGATCATCAATCTGTACTGGTTAAAAGAAACGAGGGTTAGTACAACTAAAGTACCCCAAGAGCTCTTTCGTAGTGACTTCTATGAGGATTACCATGACTTGGTAACCCTATTGAGAAAAGTAATGGTCCTTCCAAATGTTGCCTACTTCTAGGAATGGATGTTATATTTTTTGGAAGAGATCCTCTAAGGAAAAACCAAATTCTAATGGGTAGGAATAATTAGTAATTGCTTGCATGAAAAATTTGTGGCTGTGAAAAGACCTCACGCTTCTATATGACATCTTACTTGGTCTATTTACTAGCTGACTGGATGCAATACATAGGCTTGTTTTGGGCTCTTGATGAGGCTCCAGATAGGGAATTAAAGGTCTAAGATAGGTACCCTTCACTTCAATACAATAATTTCAAGAAATACTACTATAGAGTCGTTGACACCTTCATAGGCCATGTTATCAGACTACTTGGGGGTGACTTCAAAAGAACGGTCTTACATAGTTCCAATGCTTACATTCACCAATTTGGCTTTCTGTTCATACAATTTCCCAAGTTTACCTATATTTGAGTTGAAATTTTCTCAGAGAAACCATACAAGCTTCCCTAGTACCCAAATGACCGGATAATATTGTTGGAGCTTTCTTGGCAGCTGCAACACACATACACCCTCCTAAGAAAAAAACATAAGGTGGGGATTCCCTATCCCCTTTCCTTTGGCCAAGGGATGTATGAGATCCACACATCCTAGTGTGAAGACCATTTAGATAAATAAATTTTTGAATATAACCTGGAGTTCCACATTGCCCGACCATTGATAGACACCTATGGAAAACTCAAAAAGATGGTCGAGCTGAAACATGCCCATATACATGATGTTGAGAACTTTTGGGAAAACTGCAAGGATGAAAAAGAAGTGCAAATGAGGCACTACATACACATGATTAAGTAATTTTTCAAGAGGGTGAACTTGTTCCCTATGCCAGATAAAGCAGTGGAGGATTAAAATATGGTGATTGATCCTCGGTACGATACAGTTGCAAATCTCCCACTGCCATTAGTTGATTGGAGTGAAGAAGAGGTAAATGACCTCAATATTCTGACAAATTTGATCGAGCCTAGAACAAAAGAGTGGATTGCTGGGCATATCACCCAATTGAAGCTATAAGGAGTCACCCTGACATATGGAGAACTTGAGGAAAAACCTAGAAGTGAGACCGATAGTGGGACAACTGCTGCCCTGACTAGAGAAACTTCAAAATCTCCTCCCACCACTAGGTTGAGAAAGAGAAAAGAGATGACTGAAAGGCAACCTAAACCCAGGGTGTATTCAAGGAAAGACTTAGAGGGTGAACCCTCCAAGAAGCCAAAAAAATTAGGTAGTTTCACAGAGATACCCACCATCCAGGAGGACTCACTCCATGAAGGAGAAGAATTAGAGGTTGAACAACCAAAGTCCCCACATGTTTCCTCTACTCTCGCGGTCATTACTGCTACTAACATCGCCGCCACTGTTGCCCCGCTACTTGCTTCTCAAGTGATGGTTTCCACTTCTCTGCCTGTGGTGGATATCTCAATTCACCTTTTTTCCACCCCACCCACTACACAAGTCATGGTGATAGACTCCTCCTTTTCCACTACCTCTCCGCTCTTCTGTTCCTCCATATATCTGTCAACATCGCTTCCATTGGCTATAACAATAATTCCAATGCTCACTCTATCACTCTCATAGGCCTTCACTCACCACATGCAAAATATCCAAATAGATTTGTCTAGGGTATTAATGAACCCGGCCATACAAGCTGCCTTGGCACAGTTTGTTGCAAACCTCCCCAATCCTCCTCTTCCAAATAAGCCACCAAAAATGAAAGCAACGATGAAAATATCAGAAGAGTTGGAGAGGCAAGAAAGAGAGGAAACAAAATAAATGGAAGAGGAGGAAAATGACTACCATGAGCACCTAGTAATTGATAAAGTACTGTGTGAGGGAGAGGAGGAAGAGATAGTCATTTGAGGAAGACACTAAGGAGTCAGGTACCAAATATATTATGGAAACATTTGACCCGGACCTCGAGAAGGAGTTGGCTTCACAACTTAAGAATGTTGGAGAAGAGGTAGAGAAGCAACCTTTTGATGAGGAGAAGAACACAAAAGAGGAAATGGAGGACATTGGCCCTCCAACTCGGGAACAAAATAAGAGTCCTGAGCATGATAAGGAGATGCCTCTATCAAAAGAGCAAGAAGAAGGCCTCAAGCATGATGAAGAAGTTTCATCTTAGCATAAAGAAGAGGAAAAGAAAGAAGTTAAACCTAAGGAAGAGAATGAAGCCTAGAAGAGCCTAGAAGTAGAACATCATGAAGAACACAGGCATGACCGAGAAGAAGAGAAAGCCACCAAAGAGGAGGACAACCCCAAGGAACATGCAACTATTGGAACTCATCCAGGATTCTGATGAAGATGGAGAAAAGATAGAACAAGAGGTTTTTGGAAACAAATAAATTGAAATCCAACACGCCAGGGAAGAAGATGGTGATCATGAATCACCAAAAGGAGAATCTCAGATGTCGAAATGGCTAGAGAAACAACTTGAAAAGAAAACCCCAACCCCAAAGGATTTGAGGGCAACGCTGGAGGAAATCTTGGCTCGAGCCCAAATAAGCATGAAGAAAGAGAAGAATCCAAAGGTTAGATCTCAATTGATAATGGATGTATCCGGATCTAGAAATGTGCAAATAGCAACTCCAGTTGTGGGAGAAGAAGGGTAAGCTACAATGTCTCCATCCTTGATTTGGGAACAACAACAAGGGAACAAAAGATTGACCATCTCCAAGGATCCATTGCCACCATTTTGCACCAAATGCATAAAGATAAGATTTCCAAGGAGGAGTTGAAAGCACAAGTGGTTGGTTTAAAAACATACATCCAACAATGGTCATTAGTTGAAGAGATCCCTACCATGTCCTTAGCACCGCTATGACTGCTATCTAATGACCACATTGACCATTTGGAGAAAAAAAAGAATTGGATGAAGGCCATAGAAGATTTGTTCCAACAGGTCCTCTACAATAGAAATATGGGCATAGGTCACACTATTAGGACAACCAACAAGTTCCTAGAGGCTAAAAAGATAAGAGAATAAAGAAGTTTTGCATTGATTTCCCTGAGTTGTATAGGATTACGTATCCCAAGCTTGAGTCCATTCTCAATATACTTGATAAATCCTGGGAAAAGGAGTTTGCTTTGGTAAGGGGTGACTATTGGCTCATGGAGACATGGAAGCTGGGCTTAGATCACAAAAAGGAAGTGTTGGAATGGGTGATTCATGAAGTGGAGTTGGATATTGACTGGGTCAAGGAAATTAGGACAAACTATGGAGAATATCTAAGATTGATGACAGATCTTGATGTGCCTGCCAATGAGTTGGACCTGGAGAAATTGAAGCCATACTTCCATAAGAAAATGGACAATGGGACTATGGATGCACTTACACCTGATTTTATGGGATTTGTTGCACGAGCTTTTTCTCAATCTAAGCAATTAGTAAAGAACATGCAAAAATGTGACAAAGACTAGGATGAGACTACAAGAAAATCAAGGAAATCAAATTTCCAAGTGATCCAGTCAGATATATTGGAGTGGAATAAGCTCCAGGAGTTGATTATAAAGTTTGTGGAATATTCCACCATCATGAAGAGTGAAGGAAATCCTGTAATTGATGATAAGTTCCTCACCAAGTAGCTGTTGCAAAAGGAAATCAACTAGAAGACAAAAGAGCTACAATGGTGCTCACTAGAGGACAAAATAGGCTAAATGACAAAGATTTAATTATAAATTGTAATATATTTGGGGGTAGGTGAAACCCTAGTTTGTAGTGAATCTTGGCCACACAATGCAAATCAATCTTGGCCATTCATTTTTATTTTTGGACACTATAGATAGGGGGTCTCCTCTCATTTTCAAGGGAGAGTTGAGTTGTTGTAATGACATGCTGCTGGAATTTTAATAGAAATTCATTGAATTTGGTGGATTCTTGAGTTCCTTTACATGTTTCATGATTCTTCTTCTCTTAGTGAATTTGAGTAGATTAACTTTGTTGTTCTATATGTTTTAGTTTTCTTTAGTAGGTTAGTTAATGTTGTGTATTGATATTGAAGAATTTTGTTGTGTGTTGGCAACCTTCCTTGTCCATACGTTTTGCTATTTATTGATTGTAAACAGGTGTGTAAAGTTAGTCTAGGAGTAAATTGAAAGTTGCACTAAATTTCTATCTTTTATTCATGCTTATGGTGAATGAATGGTTGAATATCTATAGTCCTTAGAAGCTTGCACTAATTTCATGAGACTGTGAAGTAATATAGTTAATTGGAATTTAGTTTTAGGAAGGCTGTCTGTAGAAGGGTCCTTCATTATCATTGTTCATTGCTAGTTTTAGGTCTAGGAACTTCTCCCTTCCCCTACCCTTTTTCCTTTTTTTTAATAGCGATTTTGAACAAGGTTCATAGCACATTGTAAAGCCAAATCTGAAGTTAAAATAGGAGTTTTAGACTATTGTTTGAACCTCAAGAAATTGTGCAATCACTTTCCCATCTCAATAAATCCATTGGAAGAACCAATTCTCCTCCAACTTATCTTCGTAAGTTTTCCTTATGATTACCAAAAAAGTCACATCAAAACAACTAATATATTCCAAGCAAGTCATGACCTGGCACCCAAGAGACCTTGGGTTAGTTTTCAACTTGTTGGAAATTGCCTTTCAAGATAGGTAGTGCACCCATGCATTGCCTGTGTTGAGAAAGTGATAAAAACACCCATCAATAGAATTGGTGCTAGAAGGAGGGACCTTTGAGCTAAGCTAGATCAAATCAACTCATTCTCCCCTAAAATATTCTAGAGAGTTTTAAGGTCAACACCAAATAAAGGGGAACTTCAAGAACTACAACTCCCTGCAAGGGATAGAAAGACTAAGAGAGGGGATGTAGCCTCTTCTTCCTCCTCCATTCCAACCACTTCAAATTCATCTTCAACTCCCTCCTCCTTTCATTCCCCCCACATTGATATTTATTCTTCCACTTCCACGTTCACCATTCAGCCATCTCAAACTATTTTCTAGCCGCTTGCTTCCCACAACTAGGGTGTTGCTCCAGTCCCTGCCTTCCAAGTCCAAGGCGCAGTCCGAACTGCCACTGCCCCAAGTTCCTATTCAACAAAAATTACCATATCTGCCTCCCATCATGGCTTTGTTAGGGTATAATCCTTCTCCATTGTTGTTCAATGCCTACCATGACATGCCTAAGATCCCAGAGAGCTTTTTCACGAAGTCCAATCTTTGAGATACACAAAGAACAACAGAAGAGCACATCAAAATATTTCAAATAGCATTGAAGGATATGTAGATCAATCATGAGGATGTGGCTTGCAGACTCTTTCCTTATTCCTTGGGGGAAGAGGCTTTCTACTCGTACATCAATATACCAATGAAGACCATTACCACTTGGGACCTTTTGATGAATTTATTCCTAAGGAAATACAAGATCTTGATTAGCCCTTCAGAGTTGTACCAATAGTTCATGCCTTTTCATAGAGAGATTAACAAGCCAATAGGCTCCTTCAATGATCAATTTCACTGAGCATACTTGAGGTTACAAGATCCATATGTGCTTAATGATGCCACTGTCCTGCCTATCTACTATGCTACCCTAGACAATCTCACTGCAACATTTGTGAAAAGAATGAACCCACCACCTGCCAGACTAGTGGACACTTATGTTGAGGTAGTCAAAGCCAACATGGACTTGGGAAAAAATATTTATGGCCCTCTGCCTTCCTTGGGGTAGGTCACACATCCTATGAAGATTCAAGGGCTCCATCAAGCTCTCCAACACCATACGCCCCTTATGAATTAGGTGCTACAATTGCCCATAGTTCCTCATCTGGGACAACCCATGAATCAAGCGCCTCCCATGCCTCATTATCTACAACCCCAACAATAGCAAGCATATTCACAATAGCCTCAAGTGTCATTGTACCTACAAGGGTCCAAATTTTCACCTGCTCAACAAAACCAACCGATAATGCAACTTGTCTTTCTCCAAAATCAAGCATTGTAGCCGATCAATACAAAGAATGATCGGTTGGATGAGCTAACAAAGATGATCTGAAAGATGTCCACAAAGATGACACACTTGAGAAATTAGAATAGCCAACTACAAACTTCTCAACGTAGCATTAAGGCTAACCTCAACCAAGATAACATGGATAATCATGATGTAGGTACCTCATTTGGAAAAAAATTATCAATGAGGGAAGAGTTCCAATTAGAATTACAAAAGGAGGCCCTCGCAGAGGTAGAATTGGATGTGGTATACAAGGCCAAACAAAAGAGGTGTTCCCACTCCTCTTGATCAGCCTTCCACCATAGAAAAGAAAACTAGTGGAGTGTACCTTGCTGAGGCTACCTTATCCAGATAGTGCCAGATTCATAAGACCAATAGGCCCTTCAAGTTTGATTGCCCCGAGTTCCTCATAGCTGCAGAGATCTTTCAAGATGAAGTTCAAAAAATTGTTGACAGTGTCGGCTATTGAGATTTAGTTCCGTCAGATCCATACAACTCCTCCTATCTCATGGTCAATCATGCTCCCTTTCCACAGAGTGACATCAATGTGCCAGAAATCGAGACTACCTCCCTAAAGAATGAAGAAGTGAAAGAGGTAAGTAATGAAGAAACTCTATCTCAGATGTTTAATTTAGTAGTTAATGGTTCTATAGATGAGGAATATTTTCATGAGGATGAGGTCCAAATGTTCCACCAAAGAACATCTCTATATTTCTTAAGAAATCGATAAGCAGGAGGAAATTTCACTACTACTCTGCCAAATAACTTTAACACCCCGCCTGACCCTAATGCCAACAACAATCTGGGTTTTCCTCATGTACCAACACAATAATTTGATAAGAACAAACATCTAGGTCAAATTCAAAAACAACTAGCTAGCTCTTCCATAGGTAGAGCCTTTGATACTAAAATTGAGCAAATGGGAAAGTATGTCACCGAGGAATTTAAGAAGGTAAAAATCAGCTTGTCTTCCTTTGAGTTACTCAAGGTCCTTGCAGTTAGGAACACCTTCTTTAGAGTTATTAATGGGAATCCTTCCTCCAAGGAAACACAAGAAATACCAGCTAAAAGAGTCTCTTTTGAAGAGCCACAACATGAGCCCATAATTCAGGAAATTATAGGCAAGAAAAGGGATGTTCCTCCAAATCAACAAACAGGAAAACAACCCACTAAGGAGAAAATTCAGGGACAGTCCAAGGAAAAGAAAAGTGAAAAGGATAAAGGTAAAGTGGCCCAAGTTGACACACTTGTGGGACTCTTCCATGAGAGGTTATAAATGCCTCCTTTCTTAACCACTATCCAGGTATTCGGCAAAAACCTGCATAATTTTTTGATTGACTTAGGAGCATCAACTAATTTCATGCCCTTGGCTATATGAAAAACACTTGGAATTTTCCCCACACCCTCAAGGAGAAAAATAACTCAGCTGGACAAAACAGAGGTGAATATTGTTGGAGAGATTAATTGTATCCCTATGCAAATTGTTGTAGATCCAAGGGTAAAACAGGTTATTGACATCCAGGTTGCAGATATTCTTGACACATATAGAATAATCTTGATATGTAACTTCACCCAAGCATTGAATGGGTATACCACAACTAATTTCTCTCACATGTGGTTCCATGGAAGGGGTTTCCAAACCAAATTTGCATTGACTAGGAACCCCGCATGAAGTTCATGATTATGGAGTACAACAACGTCAATGAGGTGTTGTTTGCTGAAACTGAGTTGGGAAATCATTCTCCAATGGCATATCAGGAAGAATTAGAGCCTCAAGAAGAAGAGATGGCTAAAGAAGTCTTCTTGGTACTATGCAACCCCCTAACCAACTTAGCCTATACACCCCAAAGCACTGAAATGTTGGTTGAATCCGATGGTGATGAAACATAGGATGGTGAGAATTTGGGACTACTGGATAGATTCTGGGATTTCATGGAAAAATGTATACAAAATCAGCTCAGCTTAAGGGCCAGGATGAATTTCCAAGAGCTCTTGTTGCCTAGTTGTAGAGTTCAAAATTCTTCCCACTTAGAATTCAAGTGTTGCTTATGTCAAACAACAATAAAACATGTCAAAGGAAAATTTATGCCTCAAAGGGAGCTACCAACCAAGCCGCCTACCGATGATCGTGCTAAGTCACCATCCATGCTAGAAATTGCAGATGCAAGCAAGAAACCAAAAGGGAAAGAACACATCATTGGCCTTGGAGTTAAGGAACCTCCCAAATTTTTAAGTTACGCTTCAACGGGTCTAAGTCCAAGAAAGGAGCAGGAGTTGGATTCAAACTCATCATCCCTACGGGTAAGACCTACTTTGCTGCCCATAGACTCCAATTTGATTGTGTAGACATGCAAAATTAACATTCTACATTTGATTAGGTCCATTCATCAATTGAACTAGATTTCACATTAGGTCCATTCATCACTTTCATCCATTCATTAAATAATCTCATTTCCTAGGGTCAGTTATTTAAAATCAGATAAACATTATCATCAACCTTTTAATAAATCAAACATCCATTTAAATCAAATCCTAAATCATATTCCATCATTTTATGATTTAAATAAATCAAATATCAAAGTCCTAAAATTCAAACTCACCTAATCATATTAAACTAACATAATCATCATCTATTTAATCTAACCCTAATTAAATATTAATCTCACCCACTTGCATTCTCTAGATATCTCCACTTGCACAAATAAATCAATTTTATTGATTTATTAAAAAAACCCTCATTTTCCCTCAACATGACAAGTTGATTTATCCCTCCAACATGGCAAGTTGATTTGTCCCTCCAATATGGCATTAATTGTTGTTTTTCTTGTCCCCCTCTCAAAATTTATTACAAAATTTGAATTCAAATTCTCCCTTTCATGGGCACTCTTCCCAAATCTTGCACAACCATTGACATATCATCACTTGACAAGTGTCCTCTTCTCATTAGTGGATCTTTAGTCCCACATTCACCACCTTGGCCAATCTCTCATCAAGAAAAATCTATAAAAGAATGCCTTCATTTTCATTCATGGAGCCACAACTTTTATGCAAGGTTACTCTCTTAATTTGAGAACTCATCTTGCCCATCATCTTCATTGCATTTGCATCATCTTGAGCTTTGATCAAGGATTGGGAAAGGGTCACTAGCACTTGACACCTGATGAGCCCAAAATGTGCTCATAGTTTGATATTATGATGAAATTTTAATGCTTTTACTTTTGTTATTCATGGTTGTTTAAAACTCTTTTGAAACCTTTTATGGGGATATCCTGTAGCAAAACATTTGCATATTCCTGCGGCTTATTGTGTTGAATTGACTGCATTTATTACCTTGTTGACTCCCTAAATGACTAGTATATCACATACAATTTTTGAATGATAAAATAGATTTAAATGTGTGATTAATGAATAGATATTATGTATGTGCCATACGCCTTTTTTTTTGCATCTGTTACCTTTTGTTTCGCAGGTTGTTGAAGAATGATCGAGTCAAGCGCAGCCGATCTCGGCCTTGCAGTAAAGTCTATTTCTTGCATGACTTCGAGGAAGCTCTGGCGAAGACTCTCTGACCAAAACCGTTGGGAAAGATTTTAATGACAGTGAATCTGGAAAGAGTGGAGTGCTAAATTTTCTCTAGATCGGTTTGAACAGATAAATTCATTTATGAAGTTTGTTCCTTGATTCTGCGATACACTTTTACTTCCACATATTTCTTTGATAGGGTTAGTTAGTTTGTTGCTCTCCTAATTTTTAATAAATTTCTCCTCCTGCATGAGTGAGAAGGAGAGATGATAGCTAGAGTAAGATAGAAATAGAGTAGCAGATATCATGTAAGAGTCAGTATGATAATAAAAAGCAGAATCTAGACAGAGTTTGTAGTTAGTCTCTATATCAACAAAGCAATGTATACCATTCTGTTTTCATGAATAAAGTTTGATGAAGTTCTGAGTTCAGCACCTGTGTAATTAGTAGATGCTTGCTAAGGGGGGCCACTTAGTAAGTATCTGTAGCTAGTTAGTTAGCTGTTATTTTCTGTTGATCTTCAGTTAGCTTTCATCTTTGAAGTTTTCATGCAAACTCAGTATTGTATTGCTCCTGCAACATAGAGAATCCATCCCTGTGCTTGTTCCTACAACATAAGGCCAGTTCATAGTTTGTGTTTCAGTTGTAGCCAGTTCAAGCAGGACATCATTAATAACATGGCTACACAACTAGACACCATGCAAGCTCGGAAGAAACATGAGGAAGCTGAGGCAGTCTTGGTCGAGTTTTGTCCATACTGCAAACAAAAGAAGCATGAATGCAAGTGCAAGATGGTGGCTAATTTGGAAGCTAGACAACTACCTACTGCTTCAAGCCAGTAGAAGGTGATGATGATCAAGTGTTCTTTGTTGCACAAAGGAGACCATGGGCCCAAAGACAGGGTATGCCTCAAGATCCTTTGACTTTTGGTAATCATTATTCTGGATATAATAACCAATGGCAACATGCATATGGACCACCACCACCCTGGAATCCACCTCAACCAAATTGGCCTAATTATCAAACCCCACAATGGAATCCACCTTCAACTAATTGGCAACAAAATCCTCAATAGAGGGGTCCTCAGCAATGGCAAAACCAGTTTCTTGGATTCCTGCAGCTTCCACAACCACAACCACAGGCCCTCATGCCACCTCCTGTAGTAATTGCCACAAATCTTGGCCCTCCAAAACAAATGCCTATGCCTACCTAGCCATTGCCCAATCCCAATAATAAGCAACAACAGTAGCCACAGTAGCCTACGTATCTTGCCGAAGCCAACCAATATCAATCTTATGCCTTAAACATTAATGACATCCATTTGAGGTCTGGAACCACTTTACCTGCTCCAAAACCCCCTCTAATTACTAAAATACTAGATTTTCTCCTTGAAGAATCTACTGCACCTGTTGTTCCTACTGAGCATATGCCTATACCTAATATGGTTTCTAAGGAGCCTATTTTGCAAAGCCAAGACAAACCACTTTTTCCTCAGACGTTGCAAAGTACTGCATTTAAATCAATGGAAGAACCCACTTTTGACATTCTGGATCAGCTAAAAAATGTACAAATTCAAATCCCCTTATTTCAGGCTATTAAAGATGTTCCCATCTTTGGAAAAGCTATTAAAGAGGCATGTTTAAAGAAGCCTTGATAGAAGAAAAAGGATCCTCAAACAATTCATGTCTTAGGGAAATTGGCTGATATAATGCTGGGAAATGTAGTTATTCCAAAGTATATTGACTCTGGAAGTCCTGTAGTGCAAATACATATAAATGGCCAAATTGTAAAAAATGTTTCGAATGAATTAGGTGCTGCCATTAATGTCATGACAAAGCATACTATGGACTCCTTTAACATTTCAAACATTAGGTCTACACCCACAGTTTTGCAGTTTGCAGATAGCTCCACAGTTAAACCTGATGGAATGGTGGAAGATGTAATTGTCACTCTTGAATCTTGGGAGTATCCGACTGATTTCACAATATTATCAATTAAGGCAACTTTAGGAGGGTATCCAGTTATCCTTGGTAGACCATGGTTAGCAATTGCTGATGCTTTTATAGGATGTCGTTCTAGAGATATGACCATTTCTGATGGACAGTCCACAAAAAATTAGCTTTATATCCGTCTGCTAGACCTCAACCAGATTTGTCCTAACCTGTTTGGCTAGATGTGGGGGAAGAAACTGAAGAATCCAATTCCTTGGCTCAATTAATGATGCTTCAAAATGATCCATTTTCACAACTTCAGAGTGAGGATGCTTTTCTTTTTCAAATTCTATAGTTCAACTTTGATACAGGTAGTTCATCTGATCCAAATGGCAGCCATCTACAATGTTTCCTGCAACAACCAGATTTTGAGAGTTCACTGCCTTAACTTCCAACAATTTTTCATAACTTACTTCCACAAGAGGTACAAACATCACCTGTAGATTCTATGAGTAATCTCACTAAGTAGATAGAATTGTTTCCAGGTCACTATTTGAATATTAATACCAAGTTGTCACAATCTCAACAGGTTGACTTATTAAAAATGCTACAAGAATAGCATAAAAAATTTGCATGGGAATATGGGGATATGCAAGGAATAGATCCTTGAGTTTGTACTCACAGGATATATATCAAAGAAGATTGTTTACCAGTTAGACAACCTCAAAGAAGAGTAAATCTAGCACTTAGAGAAATAGTTAAAAGTGAGCTTCAAAAGTTGCTTGATGCTGGTTTTATTTATCATATCTGTGATAGTCAATGGGTTTCTCCATTAGTCATTGTGCCCAAGAAAGGTGGAAAATGGAGAGTGTGTGTAGATTACAGAGAGTTGAACAATGCCACTAAAAAAGATCACTTTCCACTGCCTTTTGTAGACTAAATACTAGACTCACTGTCTAGCAAAAGATATTTTTCTTTTTTGGATGGTTATAGTGGGTACAATCAGATAAAAATTGCCCCTGAAGATCAAGATAAGACCACTTTTACCTGTCCATAGGGAATATTTTCTTATTCGGTCTTGCCTTTTGGTCTATGCAATGCGCCAACAACATTTCAGAGAGCAGTAATTAGTATCTTTGCTAATATAGCTCATGACTGTATGGAGATTTATATAGATGATTTCACTACTTATGGAATCAAATTTAAGGAAGCACTGGTGAATTTAGAAAAGGTATTGAAAAGGTGCAGGGAGAAAAATTTGTCCCTAAATAGTGAAAAGTGTTTTCTAATGATGGAAGAAAGTATTGTTATAGGTCATCATATTTCAAAAAATGGAATTCAGGTCGACCCTACTAAAATTGAAGTTATTTAGAATTTACAAACTCTTGCAAAATAAAAAGATGTCAGAAGTTTCCTTGGCCATGTAGATTATTATAGAAGGTTTATAAAAGACTTCAGTAAAATTGCCAATCTACTTTATGCCTTATTAACTAAGGATTCTCAATTTGAGTGGACAGAGGCCTGTGAAAAATCTTTCCTACAACTAAAGGACTTGCTTACTCAAGCCCCTATTCTTCAAGGTCCAAAATAGAATTTTCCTTTTCACATACATGCTGATGCCTATGATTTTGGTATAGGAGTAGTTTTAAGTAAAAAAAAAATTCAATTGAGCATGCTATCTACTTTATCAGCAAGAACCTTCAAGGTCCTGAGCTCAACTATACTGTTACAGAAAATGAATTGCTCGTAGTAGTGTATGATTTGAATAAATTTAGGCATTATGTCACAGGTTAACAGATATTCATCCATAATGACCATGCAACAATCAAGTACCTGATGAACAAACCTGCTATCTCTAGTCAATTGGAAAGATGGTTCTTGTTGTTACAAGAATTTGACATTACAATAATTGATAAACCCGAAAAAGTTAATATTGTAGCTGACTTTTTATCAAGACTTCAATCAGCTGCACCTGTTGAATACAAGGTCATTGATGATAGGTTCCCAAATGAACACTTATTTTCCATTGCTACACATACACCATGGTATGCAGACATTGCCAATTATCTAGCAACAAATAGAATACTAGCTCATTTTTCTCCAAAAGAAAAGAAATTGTTAATAGAGAAGTTTTAACTTTTCCTAGATTACAAATTGTTTGTTTTATATTAGACCTGATCAAGTAATGCAAAGATGTGTACGAGATGATGAGACTTATGATATATTACATGCTTGCCATGATGAACTATGTGGGGGAAATTTTGTAGCAAAAAGAACATTAATGAAGGTTCTTACAATAGGATACTACTGACCAACATTACACAAAGATGCTATGGCCTATACAAGGAAATATGATAGATGTTAGCGTATGGGAAGACCAACCAAGTCAGATGAAATGCCACTATATCCACAGGTAATAGTCACCCCTTTTGATAAATGGGGAATGGATTTTGTGGGACCAATTGATCTGCCATCAAATGGAAAGTCATACATTCTAGTTTGCACGGACTATGTAACAAAATGGGTTGAGATAAAAGCTATGACTCATGCTTGAGATAACAAAGTTGCTGAATTTTTGTATGAACAAATTTTCACAAGATTTAGAGTTTCCAGAGAGCTTGTAACTGATCAAGGAGCTTAGTTCACATCGAATCTGATCACTGCACTAATGAATGACTATAAAATCAAACATAGGAAATCCAGCCCCTATCATCCTCAAGCCAATGGTCAGGCGGAGGTAACAAACAGGTAAATTGAGGCGATCCTAACAAAGATAGTGCAGATCCATAGGAAAGATTAGAGCAATAGACTTCCTGAAGTAGTTTGGGCCTATAGAACTACATGGAAGACAACAACTGAGTTTACACCTTTTGAGATGCTTTATGAGAAAACAACCATGTTGCCTATAGAATTTGAGCACAAAACTTTGAGAACAGCTCTTGAACTCAATATGAAAATATTTGAAGCACAAAAGGACCGTCTCCTACAGCTAAATACTTTGGATGAAATGAGAAAAGCCACCCTGCAGCATATAGAAGCAATCCAACAACAAAGGAAGAAATGGCATGATCAACACATCAAAACCAAAAAAAATTCTGCTAGTGATTGGGCTTTATTATATGATTCCAGATATCAAGAGAACCAGAGTAAGCTCACAACACACTGGATTGGCCCCTATGAGGTTGAGAATGTGTTCGACAACGGAGCTATACAGCTGGTGACAATTGATCCAATCTGTTTCAAATTGCTAGTTAATGGCCACCGACTCCGGTTGTACCATAAACCAGTTTCAAAAGAAGAATTCATGAAGCAGTTCGTTTAGGTTCCTCCCGCTACTCTTCCTGTAGCTGAATGCTTTGGCCTTTCTCCTACAGCTTCACTGTAATTTTAAAAAAAACATGCTCATAATAAAGGTTTTCTTTTTAAAAGGAAATCCCTTTTTCTCCATTTTCATTTATCACCCCCATTTCACTTCTTTATCTTCCATCCATCCCACCCGTCCATTCCATCCATTCATCTCGTCCGCTCACATCACCCATCCACCTCATCCATCTGCATCACCCTTATTTATAATATCATTTCCAACTATCAACTCATGCAGCCACCGTCATCTTTCTTCACACGTACGTGCAAAGGTATGCCATATCTTTCGTTATCGCATATTTGATTTATTTTATTCTATTCATTTACTGCTATGCATGTATCGGTCATTATTACCTAATCTCCGCCTATTTTTTTAGTACATGTGAGGACACATGTCATACTCTAAGTAGGGGGTGGGGTAATCCACCTTTTAAAACCTGTCTTTTTACCGCTGCCATAACTGCGCAAATAATCTTTCTTTATTATTTTTCTAGTACTTTCTAAATATGATCGCATGTCCTTCTTTATTGCATGTTTTTCTTGTAAACTATGATTAAAATTGCTTGATCAAAAAGTTTATTTTTGGAAAAGAAAGAAATGTGACAGCACAACAAAAGAAAAACTAGAGCAGAAAGGGAAACAGGGAATTTGAATTTTCAGTAAGGAATTGAGTTTAGCTATGAGAAAACTGTGAACATGGGTGGTCAGTTGGTGCGACATGAGCTTGTAGCTCATGAATTATTATTGCAAAATCCTCAAACAGTCCACACATTCAACCTTTGTGGATGGTTAAACTACTTCTTGAGCTTAAATACTTTTGATAAGGAGGCTGTTGGAGAATTTTTGAGAACCCTTTCTAAAGGGGAAGCTACTGTATGGGGTCTAATGGTTGTTGCAACTGAAGACAGAATTGCTGAAGCAATCAGACTTTCAGCCGTTGGAGAAAAATTTTCTTCAGATGCTGCCGCTACAAGGGCTGAGTTTTCAATGCCCACAGATGGACCTTTGGAAGTCTCCAAGCAGGGATACAAGAAGGTATTGTTGCCTCCTCCTTATTCAGAATATGCCACTTACATTATCAGGTATTTAACCTGTGAAGGTCATTTTTTCTACCTGCATTCTTATCATTTCAAATTATTAAGCCATATGAGGCATGGGTTAGTTGTAAATGTTTCAAATTTCCTGTTAAATTTTTTGGAAAAAAGTGCCCATAGAACCCAACAAGGGAAAGATAATTTTGTTGCTCACCATGGCCTTATCAAATTACTGATTGAACGCTCTTTGAGAGATGTCTCACCTCTTTTCTGGCAACAATTCATTGCTCAAAAGAGCTTGCAAATTCCACAACCCCTAGGGTACTTACCCTACAGCCTCAGAAAAAGAAGAAATTGTGTCTACCAGTAGAACAGGGCAAGGGTCATATGCTCCTGTAGCACCTAGTCTTGCAACTCTTACAACTGAATCTTCTGCTAGGATACAAACTAGGTCTGCCACTAGGAGAGAAAAGGGAAAAACAAAGGCAAAAGGGTCCCCAGAATTTGACCCTCGTTCTCAGAAAAGGTAATGTCCTTCTCCTGTAGCATCATCCCCTGCAGCTGTCTCTCCTACAACAACACCCGTTGCTGACACCAGTTTACCGTCATCCTCTGGTAAGGCAGAACCCTCTAAGCAGACTAGAAAGAGGAAGGCTACCAGAACACCTCCTGCAGCCGCATCAGTGCCAAGAAGAGTTTCCACAAGGAAACAATGTAAGACCTCCCCTACTTCACCTCAACCAGAGGTTATTGTAATTTCAGAAGGGTTTTTAGGGTCTGAATTTAATGTTTCTCAGAATGTGTCCGAAAATGCTGCACAGAGTTCATTCGTTCCTAAAGAGGAACAAGTTGAAACAAAAGAAATAGGGCATAATGAGAAAGGGTTACCAAATCTTGATGATTTGGCTACCACTGCTATGCAATTTTTAGAGGAACACAATCTTCTCCACCGCAGCAACCAAAATTCATCTTGCCACAAGAGCAAGAATAGACTAAACAATTGAATAAGCCTAGTGAAGCTATATTTCACCCTGCAACTTGTAAAGCCATTGTTGTGTATAAGAAGTCATTTTTAATTGAGTTTTTGGAATATGTTAAAGCTAATTGGGAAATAGTTACATTACAAACCCTGACTTTCCGACACATAGCCCAGACTGACATGCAACAAAGTCTATAGGAAGTAGAAAGGAATAAACTGAAAAAGGAAATTGAAAGTCAGAAACAGGAAATTGCTGAGTTGAAAGCAAAAATGGATGAAATGTTAAAAGTAACTGGTCAGATTATGAAATGCAGACCACCACCCAGAGTTTATGCTCTGTGCCTTAAAGAACAGTTCTTATGGTTCCAACTAATGAGAATTTCCAGAAATCAAGATCCTATACTTCACACTGCCAAATAATTTTTCGATGCATACCAAGAAGCCCCTAATTGGTTAAGAAATTCTCTATGTGAATTCTATTTACATGGCTTTTTAATTCCATTTGAAATAAAATGGAATCCTCTTATGTATATTGGTGATATCCATTTGAGATCATTTGTGTCATGGGCAGCAAATGAAGCGAATTATGGCAGACAATGAGAAATATATGAGGAAGCTGAGAAAAATGAGCCTGTTCCATTACGCTCTCAAAGTTCAAACCCCCATGCAATGCTGAAAGACTGGTTTTCTTTGACATATGGCATTAATAATGTTACAGCTAGAGAGAAAATATTTGATCTCAGGAAACAGGTCTATGATGAATTTCAGGCACAACCATATTCATTCTGGAGACTGGCATACACCAGAAGTGAGAAAAGGTGGGAAAGGTTAACTATTGGGCTAAGAAGATCAGAACCACACAGTCCCCTCAATTTCACAGCAGCTCTCAAACAATCAAGCAAATATATACAATTGGGACTTCAAAAGAGATTTGAACTATGGTTGCCATTGACATTCAGACCACCTGTGCCAATGTGGCCCATCTATCCTCACGAGGCTACAAATATTAATGATGATTTAGAAGACCATAGGTATGAAAGGTGCCAGGATTTTAGAGGATTTTATTACAGGTTTGGAAATCCATTTAAGAGTCATGCAGCAACCACTGATTTCAGAGAAACCACCAGAAAAGTTAATGCTGGAGGACCAGCATTGGGCTAAGTAGGGGGCAGTGATGAGCCCAAAATGTGCTCATAGTTTGATATTATGATGAACTTTTAATGCCTTTATTTTTGTTATTCAAGGTTGTTTAAAACTCTTTTGAAACCTTTTATGGGGATATCCTGTAGCAAAACATTTGCATATTCATGAGGCTTATTGTGTTGACTTGACTTCATTTTTTACCCTGTTGACTCCCTAAATGACTGGTATATCGCATATAGTTTTTGAATGATAAAATAGATTTAAATGTGTGATTAATGAACGGATATTGTGTATGTGCCATATGCCTTTTCTTTTGCATCTGTTACCTTTTGTTTCACAGGTTGTTGAAGAATGATCGAGTCAAGCGCAACTGATCTTGGCCTTGCAGTAAAGTCTATTTCCTGCATGACTTCGAGGAAGCTCTGGCGAAGACTCTCTAACTGAAACCGTTGGGAAATATTTTAATAATAGTCAATCTAGAAAGAGTGGAGTGCTAAATTCTCTCTGGATCGGGTTGAATGAATAAATTCATTTATGAAGTTTGTTCCTTGATTCTGGGATACACTTTTACTTCCATGTCTTTCTTTGATAGGGTTAGTTAGTTGGTTGCTCTCCTAATTTTTAATAAAGTGCTCCTCCTGTGTGAGTGAGAAGGAGAGATGATAGTTAGAGTAAGACAAAAATAGAGTAGCAGATATCATGTAAGAGTCAGTATGATAATAAAAAGCAAAATCTAGACAGAGTTTGTAGTTAGTCTCTATATCAACAAAGCAATGTATACCATTCTGTTTTCATGAATAAAGTTTGATTATGTTTTGATTTCAACACTTGTGTAATCAGTAGATGCTTACTAAGGGGGCCCACTTAGTATGTATCTGTAGCTAGTTAGTTAGCTGTTCTTTTCTATTGATCTTCAGTTAGCTTTCATCTTTGAAGTTTTCATGCAAACTCAGTCTTGTATTACTCCTGCAGCATAGAGAATCCATCCTTGTGCCTATTCCTGCAGCATAAGGCCAATTCATAGTTTGTGTTTCAGTCATAGCTATTATGGTGTCTGTTTTAATCAAATCATAGTTTAGTTAAAAAAATTTGCATTACCTTCCTGTAGTGTAGATAGAATTCCTTTCCAGTATTTATTTCTGCTAAGATTTGACTGAAACCAATTCTTAGTGCATATATTTTGCCGCGCCATTTAAAGTATACGTCCCCTGGTTTGACAAGTAAATGAACATCCATAGAGAGATATTAGTCACTTGTTGGAATGTCTAATTCCCAGGAAAGGTTTTACTGTGATTTTCATATCCTTTTGTGGGCGTGACCAACACCAATCCACTATGGAATAGGTAACTTGTGCTTGCTTTCATAATGTTTTTAGTTTTACTTTATCCTTTGTTGCATTTTGAAGTATTTGCAAGGTATTTCATAGGGTCATTCTTGAGGAATTTGTGAGTTACTAATCAAGTCAATAATGAATATCAAACCAAGGATGATAAGCTAACTCCATACAAGAAATTGGTGGAGACTCTAAAAGAATCCTTCATTGACATAACATTTGAGCAAATTCCAAGAACCAACAACAGAGCCGCTAATGCCATGGCTACAATTGGGTCTCTAGTAGACATCCCTCACAACGTGCCAAAATACGAATTTCTGATCGAGTAGCTTCTCGTTCCCACATTCGAGGTACCAGAATCATAATATGTGTGTGAAATCATTCGCCCAGGTGATCCTTGGTATCATGACATCTATACATATCTTCGCATAGGAGTCACACCCGCTGACCTACCATCGAGCCTAAAATGAACCTTTATCAAAAAGGCATCCAGATTTGTCATCTTAGGTGATACCTTATACCGTAGAAGTACAGAGGGTACCTTACAACGCTGTCTAAATGATGAGGAGGCATTAACTACTCTAACCAAGGTTCATAATAGCATTTGTGGCTCACACTCGAGTGGAATAACCATTGCCAAGAAACTACTCCAGCTCAAGAGCTTCACCCAATTATCACACCATGGCCATTTTCACAGTGGGGACTCGATCTCATTGGGAAAATCTCACCCACCTCATCCAATGGCCACAAATTCATTATAACTGCAACTGAGTACTTCACAAAGTGGGTGGAAGCCATACCCATGACCTATATCACTAGAAAACAGATCTCAAAATTCATCCTAAACTATCTCATCTATCGTTATGGTGTCCCACAAGCCATTATCTCAGATAATGAGACACCATTCAAGAATCAGGATGTCCGTGACTTGTGTGAGAAATTCAAAATCCAGCATCGCTTCTCCACCCCGTACTATCCCCAAGGCAATGGCCAAGCAGAAGCCACAAACAAGACCATCCTCAAAATCCTCAAGAAAATAGTCAATGATGTAGGTCGTGATTGGCATCTGCAGCTTAATCCTGCCCTCTGGGCTTATCAAACTAGCATCTGCACACCCACTGGTGCTGCCCCCTTCTCCTTGGTCTACAGATTAGAAGCCATACTCCCAATTGAGATTGAGCTCCCATCCCTCAGAATATCATTGCAAAATATCATCACTGATGAGGACTATCAGGTGTCAAGATTAAACGAGCTGGAGTTACTGGATGAGAGATGCATAGATGCTTTGAATCATTTAAAAGTCTATCAAAATAGACTCAAACGAAGCTACAACAAGAGGATCAGAAGCAGGACTTTCCAAGTCGGAGAACTAGTCTTAAAAGAAAATCAGAAGAATGTCCCAAATCCCAGCAGCAAATGCAAGTTTGAACCTAATTGGTTAGGGCCTTTCATCATCACAACAAGCTATAAATCAAGGGCATATTAGTTATCAACACTCGAAGGGGAACCTCTGTAGGAGCCCATGAATAGCTCCCATCTCAAAAAGTTTTATGCCTAATTCTTCTAGGTATAGAACCAAAAAATCCAAAAAATTAGAAAAAGTCCTGAAAAAATGGTTACTTTGGCAAAAACCTGCCAAACAGGCATCTTGGTAACAAAAAAAAAAAAATCCAAAAAAATTAGAAAAAAAGGATCAAAAAAATTGTCCTCTAGTGAAAACCACTTCGATGGCACTTTGGGCAAGTACCTCGGTGAAAACCTGACAAATAGGTACCTTGTGTAAATAAGCACTTTCCATCCACCAGGACTTTTATAGCTTGTCTGTCATTATCCATCCATTTCACTTTCATCTATCCATCACATCCATATCTCCATTCATCACTCATCCACTTGCTTCTGCACCATAGCTTGGTCCTGTGTTCGTATCATGATCCATCATAGTACTACTCGGCCCATTCTCAAGGTTAGTTTGTCTTGCCTTTATCGGAGTAGTCTATTGCATCATGTTGGGGGCATGTTCTTGTCAGATCAGATTCGTGTATGGTCTTAAAGTCCTCAAAATCAGAAAATCCAAAAACATCCAAAACATCGAAACAATCCAAAAACACTCAAAAAGTCAAAAAAATATCAAAAACATTGAAATCTGAACTACATCGTCTCTGACCTTAAACATAAGCAAGGCTAATCTTTTATTAGCCCCCGAGACATCAAAATCCAAAAACATTCAAAAAACACCAAAATCCAAAAATAGCCTCAAAACATTTCAAAACATCAAAAACATCCAAATATTTTAAAAAATCCATCCATCTCATCTCGCTTGCACCCGCAATAATCAATCATCCATAATAATTGATCACCATCTTCATCCTTTGGCAACGTAAACAGAAACAAGCACAATAATCAATAAAAGCGAACTTCAATTGTAAAATCAAAATCAAAACAACAACCCATCAAAAACAAAATTAGACTCTTGATCATTCGCAAACATGTTAATCAACCTTGTATCAACAGCCTATCAATCAACTTATCAAACCATCATCATCCTATACAATGCATGTCCTAGGATATATCATTCTGACAATGGACATCATTTTGGATATCACTTGGATTCTTATCCTATCAAAACAAATCCCTTTGGCTAGAGATATGAAGAACATTGACTTGTTTGCATACTTGATCTTTTCTTTTGATTTATCTTATTGCGCTCATTCCAAGGACCTCTCGATGATATCCGAACGAAGGATTTAGAGAGATAGGAATGGGGCAACTATCATTATCTTTTGTATGCTATGCTTATTGGACGTTCTTGTAAAATAACCTGGCGAATACTTGCTTTGTTAGGTACGCCCTAGCAAGGTTTCCATATGTCAAATGTGAACAAGAATACAACTATCTGTTTATTGAGTCAAAGTCCATTGCACTAGGTATAATGCCATCCTGGTTCCTTTTACCTTGATGTATCGTGCTTATGTGTGTTATCAAACATAAGGTAAGTAGCCCTTTTAAAAATCCCAATCCTTGATAAGCAAATCATCATCATTCATCATCTATCTATCATTTATCATCACCATCATCATCTCTAATAAAGTCTTATCAGATCATGGACTTGTGGGATCCTCTTGTCATCATCTCATTTCTGCACTAACATCATCATCACCAAGACATCACCAATGCATCCATCATGCATCCATCATACATATTGCATCCACAAAACTATCAGCATACCACATATCATCCATATCATACATCATAGGAAACATCAATAATTTCACATGCAATGCATAATCATCATCATAATATAGATCTGTTAGTCTAAGCATCTCATAAATCATCCACTACATAATCACAGCACATCACATCATCAATCTCATCCATCTTGCATCATATAATTATTTAAGTTGTTTAGGATAATATAGATTTGTTATTCTAAGCATCTTAAAATCATCTCATTTGCATCGTCGTCCATAACCACCCATTTTGAACCTCTTTATCATGAGATCGACCCTCCAATTGAATCTTTTCGCTCGATCCCTTGAGGGGGAAATGTACCAGTGTACTTCTTTCCATTGGGGCATCTTTAAAATCTAGATCTTTTTTGAATTTTGATCACAACAAGTTATTCTTTGAACCAAAACAAGTACATTGCTTCAAAGAGGGGAAAAATTTAGACATGCAAAATTAACATTCTGCATTTGATTAGGTTCATTCATCAATTGAACTATATTTTACATTAGGTCCATTAATCACTTTCATCCATTCATTAAATAATCTCATTTCCTAAGGTTAGTTATTTAAAATCAGATAAATATTATCATCAACCTTTTAATAAATCAAACATCCATTTAAATCAAATCCTAAATCATATTCCATTATTTTCTGATTTAAATAAATCAAATATCAAAGTCCTAAAAGTAAAACTCACCTAATCATCATTAAACTAACATAATAATCATCTATTTAATCTAACCCTGATTAAATACTAATCTCACCCACTTGCATTCTCTAGATATCTCCACTTGCACAAATAAATCAATTTTATTGATTTATTAAAAAAACCCTCATTTTCCCTCAACATGACAAGTTAATTTGTCCCTCCAACATGGCATTAATTGTTGTTTTTCTTGTCCCCCTCTCAAAATTTATTGCAAAATTTGAATTCCAATTCTCCCTCTCATGGGCACTCTTCCCAAATCTTGCACAACCATTAACATATCATCACTTGACAAGTGTCCTCTTCTCATTGGTGGATCTTTAGTCCCACATTCACCATCCTGGCCAATCTCTTATCAAGAAAATCTATAAAAGAAGGCCTTCATTTTCATTCATGGAGCTACAACTTTTATGCAAGGTTACTCTCTTAATTTGAGAAGTCATCTTGCCCATCATCTTCTTTGCATTTGCATCATCTTGAGCTTTGATCAAGGATTGGGAAAGGGTCACTAGCACATGTGACACCAATCCACTATGGAATAGGTAACTTGTGGTTGCTTTCATAATGATTTTAGTTTTACTTTATCCTTTGTTGCATTGTGAAGTATTTGCAAGGTATTTCATATGTTCATTCTTGAGGAATTTGTGAGTTACTAACCTTGTATGAAGTTTAGTTTTGCAGATTTCAAAAGTATGCACCACAGATTGTACCAACAATGTAGCAGAGTACGAAGCACTAGTTCATGGCCTACTAATGGCTCTAAGGAAGAAGGTTAAGATGTTGCAAGTCTTCCATGATTCAGAGCTGGTAGTAAAAAAAGTTAGGAAATTATACTCCTACAATGATAGAAGGCTTGCAAATTATAGACATAGAGTTTGGGATCTATTAGAAAGCCTAGATGCCTTTAATATCCAGCTGATCCCTCACTCCCAAAATCATACTACTGATGCCTTCACTCATGCATCCAACACTCTTCAACCACTTTTTTTTCCATCCTCAAATGATTTACTGTTGAGCTGACCTCCACTCCATCTATGCCAGATACTGTCACCCATTTTCAGGTGTTTAATGATGACAAGCACATATTGGAATTCATCACCATTTGATGTATTTGCTACCCAAATAATTGATGAAACTGAGCCCAAAGAGGCTAAATTGGATATAGAAGGAGTCATCAATCTCAAAACAAATACCATCTCAAGAGGTATGGTCCAACTAGAGTGTATATTTGACCTGGATCAAATCCAAGACCAAGATCAATAGGTGAAGAAAGACTCCATCAACAATCCGTGCCACACTCACAACCTTGGGACAACTGAGGAGGTTAAAAATGTGTTTATTAGTAAAGTTTGCATGTCAGAAGAAAGGATAGGAATCATTGATGCTTTGTGGAAGTATCATGATGTGGTAGTATGGAGTTATGAAGATTTGAAGACTTATGATACCTCCATTATCACGCAAACCATTCCCCTTAAGCTAGATGTTTGGCCATTCCAACAACGACAACATCCCATCAACGTATTACTGGAACCCATAATCTACAAAGAAGCGTAGAAGTTGCTATCAGCCAGAATCATCTTTCTAGTCAAGCACTCCATGTGGGTGGCCAATTTGGTCCCAGTTAGGAAAAAGAACAGAGAAATAAAATTGTGCATGGACTTTCGTAACTTGAACAAAGCTTCAGAGAAGGACAACTACCCAGTGCCTTCATTGGATGAGGTATTATAAATTGTTAACGGATCACAGATGATGTCCTTCCTTGATGGGTACACTGGATACAATAAAGTGATGGTGCAATATGAAGATTGACACAAGACAATGTATACCACCAAGTGGGGAACCTTTGCTTATAGAAGAATGTTGTTTGGAATCATCAACGCTGCAGCCACTTTCTAGCATGTGATGGACATAGCCTTCAAATATCTAATCAAAAAGTGCATAATCATCTATATGGATGATTTGACCGTGTTCTCAAAGAAGTGAAGTGATCATGTCTCTAA
Source organism: Sequoia sempervirens (assembly GCA_007258455.2). NCBI lineage: Eukaryota > Viridiplantae > Streptophyta > Pinopsida > Cupressales > Cupressaceae > Sequoia > Sequoia sempervirens. The sequence goes on from VDFB02047230.1 coordinate 166,696,899, forward strand.
TTTTCGCAAAGTCTTTCAAAGGTGTAGAGAATTCGGGGTTTCTCTCAATCCAAAGAAATGCATCTTTGGAGTCACTGAAGGCAAGCTCCTTGGGCATGTTATTTAATAATGGGGAATTTCTATAGATCTTGAGTGCATTCAGTCCCTTTTGAAAATCCAATTTCCAGGAAGCAAGAAAGAGCTGAAATCTTTCTTTGGAAAGATAAATTTTGTCCACAAATTTATTACAGGCTTTGCTGAAATCGTCAAGCCACTCAATGGAATGTTGAAGCAAGATGCCAAAATTGAGTGGAACCCAAAAGCAAAGCAGGACTTTAAAGAAATCAAGTAGCTATTGTTGAGGTATTTGTGCTCATTATTCCTGATTATCTAAACCCATTCTACATTTACTCATTTGCTTTAGATCATTCGTATGCCAACATTTTAACCCAAAAGGATAATGAAGGAAATGAGCACCCAATTGCTTTCATGAGTGCTCTGTTGAAGGATGTTGAACTGTAGTATCACAGTGTGGAAAAGAAATAATACACTCTTGTCAAAGGAGTAAGAAGTTTAGACATTACATATTACAAAACAAGGTGTTTTCCATTGTCCCTGATCTGACAATAAAAACGTTATTAATGGAGAATGAGCTAGGAGAATGAAGAGAAAAATGGATCACCTTGCTGCAAGAATATGACATGGAGATTCAATCAATGAAATTGGTAAGAGGGCAAGCCTGCACCTGGATGATATTTGAAACAATAGTTGAAGCATGACTTGAGCTCATGGTTCAATAGTATCAGCTTGAGGATGTTTCCCTGGGGGAGTGGTATGATGACATTGTCTTTTACTTTTTGAATAACAAGTGCTTGCCTCGCTTGCAAGGAGTTTAAAAGCATTACATGCTACAAGGATCTGTCCTTTACAAAAGAAATCATGAGGGAGTGTATCTTTGGTGCCTTGGAGAAGAAGAAGCAGCTCACATGCTGAAGGAATTCCATGATAATTTTGGTACCCGACATGGCTCAGGTCCTACTACTCATCAAATCCTACAAGCAGGTTACTACTAGCCGATGGTCTTCAAGGATGATCATAACCACATTCACACGTGCCATGTCTGCCAGACCGTTGCAACCAGAGAAAAGAATGTCACTGTTTCGCTGCAACCAGTCTTGGAGGTAAGACCATTCGCGCAATGAGGTCTTGACTTCATTGGTCCAATAAGCCCACCATTATATGTGCATCACAGGTACATTCTAATTACCTCTTATTATTGCACTAGATGGACATAAGCTATTGCTTGTAGGTAATGTAGAACAAAGGTAGTTGTTAACTTTCTTGAAAATTTTATTATAAATCATTTTGGTTGCCCATATGCGTTAGTGTGTGATAATGGTCCAGTATTTTCCTCACTTAAATTTGCTAGTTGAGCCTTCGATTACAATATTTCCCTTAAGTTTTCATCCAACTACTATCCTTAAGGAAAGGGCTTGGCTGAATCTATAAATAAAAACATGATTATTGCTATCAAAAAGTTGCTTGACAAGAATCCCAAGGACTGGCATACCCAACTCCACTTTTCCCTTTGGGTAGACTGTACACATCATAAGGATTCGTTAGGAGATTCCCCATTTCACCTTGTTTCTGGCTTAGAGCTTGTGTTCCTGATTCACCTAAAAATCCCCACCCTTCAATTCATCAATGCCTTTTATGAAGAAGGGGATCAAAGAGAAGCTCACTTAGTTGAGGTGCTATACCTAGAAGAAGTATGTTACTATGCCATTGAAAGTTTCGCTAAGCACCAAGGTGTGATCAAAATATGGTTTGATCGACAAGCCAAATTCAAGGCCTTTATAATTGTTGATCTGGTCTTATGTTGGGACAAAGCCCATGAGAAGAAAGGGGGACATGACGAATTCAACAAGCTCTGGCTTGGCTCCTTTCAAATTGCTGAAATCCTCAGAGATAATGCTTTTCACCTCAAGACTTTAATTGATGAAGATGTCTTGTTGCCCATCAATAGGTAGCACCTGAAGCATTATTTCCAAGCTTGAGCTCTTTTGAGCTACTCCTGTAAATACCTGTATATAGGGTAGTTTAGGTTGCTTTTGGTTTTCCTTTGTTTCGCTGCTTTGCGTCACTTCTGTTTTGCTCATTTCCCAGCCCTTTTTGCCTTGCTGAAGATATCTCTTTGTTCCTGATGTGATGGCCATGCTCATTCAATGAATGATTCACTTTGCTACCCACTCTTATTATTCCTTGGATAATTAATCACTCTTAATCATTGGTCTCTGATTGCTGCTATGGAGCAGTTTCCTTACTTGAACTCACGCTTGACTTAGAACTCAACCCTTTATTGAATCCCTTCAAATTTGTCTTAGATCCTGCAAAAAGTACACTAATTTCCTCTGTGGAATTGTATAATGGTTATTATGAAAGTGAGGCAAGTGAAAAATCTTAAATCTACTTCAGTAACCACTACAATTCCAAGCCCATCATAAGCTTCAATTCTTACATGGTTGAGAAAAAGAAGTAATATCAAAATAATATCAAAAGAAAGAAAGAAAATGTCAAAAATCAAGACACAGTGTGGGTGTACAGAAAACTCTATTGGGGCTATGGATGCCTGGCTGGCAGTAGATCAATGTTCATGGGATCACAATGACAATTCCATCAAGGCTATGGATGCCTGACTAGTAGTGGGAAAATGTCTAGGTTAATTTGGAGCCAGGGGATTAATGTAGCTTTCTTAGTCAAATTAGTAGCTATTGGTTATGGTCTATAAGGAGAGGAAATAAATTCACTACTTACACACACTTTTGAGTTTCCTTTGTGATTTGATTTAGTTAAGGTTTTTTTCTCTCTCGAGCCTCTTAGTTCACCTTTGGAAATAGGCTTCTGGTTTGCGAAACCAGAGATTTTGGGTTTTGAATGAACACTTATCCTTAGAATGCTTAGGAGTGTTCCACAATAGAGTCACCATTTGTTGTGCCTTCGGCACACATGCCTTGTTCGGAACGGGGACCTTCTTTATTTTTGCTTCGCTGGGTCACTTTTTTTGTCACCTCATTTTGTGTGCCCCTTGATTGTGTCCTTGATGGTCAATGAGCTTTAGAGAAGTCATCTTGAGTTGGCCATGTTTCTCTACCCTCATGGAGTTCCCTTAGATATTTTCCTTTACTCTTTAGAACTAGCATCCTTGGAGAAGTGTGGATCCGCCCAACCGGGCCTCCCCATGTGGGTTTCCTTCACTCCTTAGACATTCCAAATGACCTTCATCCAATGACCTTCCACTATTCGGAACCCACCTCTCTAATCGTTGTTTTCACTGCCAAACCCTGAATAGGTAATTGTTGGTTGTCGTCTACCTAGTGGGCTCCATCCTTCCCATGGCTGTTTTCAAAATGACCAACCACCAACCTTCAACACCTCCATATGATCATTAATGAGGGGCATTAAATGATGAAAAATATATAAATAGCCTTTCTTGAGCTGTCATTTTCACTTGTCAGTTGTTCAGAAGTGAGTTAGAGCCCTCCCCTTTCGTCACCATCACACCTGCTAAGCGCATTTTCTGATTCAGGATATTTGCTAGCTATTTCATCAATCACCTTCATTGGGTCTCAAAGGTCAATTTTCCACCGTGTGCCCTATTTCAAGTTTTTGTTGATTTATATATAAAATTGCTAAATTTGAGGGGAGAAAACTTAGAAGTCAAGTGAACCCTGGCAAACAAAGCCCATGACTTGAAATCTTAATAAACTTTAAAAATTGATCATGTGCTGCTTGCGGAACTCATGCTCCCCGCGACCATTCTTCGACTAGGGCCTTCATCCCCTATGGGTCTACAACCTAGTTGACATCGTTACCTCGCTTTGAAAACACTTAAACCTAAAAATGACAATCTCCTCTTCTGGGCCTACCCTTGTGGGAGAACGCCCCTGATCGGCCATCCTAAACTTAGCTAAAATTCATGAACTCAAATGGAGAGCCATCAACCCTTTCGGGTCCCCAAGTGTGGGTTTTTTCCTACAAAATTCCTTTTAAGCTTCACCATTTCAAATGGATATTCAATCACAACCTCCTAATGGTCTAGTCCTGCCCTTATCATTTCCCATTGAGCCAAAAAACTTAAGTCCTGACCCATTGCTAATTGAACCTTGTGGAATTGCGCCTTGGCGTTTCCATTTTAAAATGGATTTTGTGGCTTATCTTCCCACCTATTAGACCCCACCTTCATGGTCGCCACTCAAGTTCAAAATGAAGCAATCTCCTCTTTCGGGTCGTCCTTCGCGGGATGTTGGTCCCCTTTCGTAGCTACACTATAGACCCTTCTAAACAGTGACACACCAACATCCTCATGACCAATGGGTCCCAACCTTACCACTATTGACCATTCTCCTTGGTGCCCTGAATGTTTAAGTTTGAGCTTCCCTAAGGGCCTCACCCTGCGGACTTTCGTCCACAGGCCACCGTTGCCTATTCGCCATTTTGAACGAAATTTGCATGCCAACACTTTGTCCTACAGAACCAAAACCTGCTGCCACCATTTGAACTTAAAATGTGAAAATAACTAAGGATCAAGCCCTAGCAGACCACACCTCACGAGCAGATGTCTTCAGACTTGCGCCTCACTCCTGATGTTTTGAAATGCTCGTAGGCCGCCATCGGCTCACTATGTGGATCCCAACCCTTCCATTGCCTCTTGACCAATGACAAGCAAAGTGAAAACATAAGTCCTCCACAGACCTCCTCTGCCAGACCTCTATCTGCCCTTCATCATTTCAAATGACTGTGACCCAACATCTCCTTGCATCATCCAACTCGAAAAATCCTAAGCTCCAAATGCACTGCATTCCCACTTTTTGAAGCCACAAGTCCTGCATGGTGGAACACCACTTATGGAATGCCACCTTGCCAGTGTCATTTTTGACGACGGAGCTCCAAACAACCAAGTTGCTCTTCGATCTCGCATGACCAAATGATGACCTTAATTCCTTCCAAACTTCAAATTGACTTTGACCCACATGCCAAAATGGTCCTTCCTCCTCAGTGGACCCCACACAATGATCAAATCCTAACACGGGTCAAGACATGCGGGTTGTCATGCCTTGTTTTCCATCCCTTCTATAGAACAACTAGCAGCCTAGGAAAGTCTGCACCCTTGGGCCCGCCTTATAATAACTTCCTCCAATGAAAGGTTAATATCAATATGGAAGAGATGTTAGGATTCTTAAATGATGAATTATCTAATGTAACATAATTTTTTAGGATTTTGGAAAACTTTCCCTTTGTTTTATACTTGGAAATGTTTTCTACTCTCTCTCGCCTACAGGTTATATGGAACCAAGTGTAGGACTGTCGAAGCTAGCTGTGGAGAAGGAAAAGGGAAATAAGTCAACCAAAGCACCCTAGGGAAAAGAGGATAAGGATAAAATGAAGTACAAGTTCCAAGTGGAAACCCTCAACTCCAAGGTCACCACAGATTGGAAGGAGATCTCAGATACAAATATCAGACACATATATATCAATGAATTCAAGCAAAGGATTCAGATCAATCCCACAACAGAAAATGTGAGAAAGATTAGAAGTGGGTTGGCCAAGGATGCCAGTTTCCCACCTACCCTCATTGTCCCTGAGCTTGTAATGGCCTACAGGGAGGCATATCAAGGAGAGTCTAGAAAAATAGTGGATAGAGAGGGGAATGTTTTGGCTGATTTGTCTGCCAAATCAATAGGGAAGGATTTTTATATCCCTACATTTGGAGAGATGGAGGAAGCATCCAAAGAAGGTTCCAAGGAGATGTGGGATGCAAACCCCCTCAAGTGAAAAAATATCATCAATCCATACTGGTTAAAAGAAAAGAGGGGCAGTGCAGCTAAAGTACCCTAGAAGCTCTTCCGTAGTGACTTCTATGAGGATTACCATGACTTGGTAACCCTATTGAGTAGAGTAATAGGCCTTCCAAATGTTTCCTACTTCTAGGAATGGATGTTATATTTCATGGAAGAGATCCTCTGAGGTAAAGCCAAATTATACTAGGTAGGAATAATTAGTAATTGCTTGCACGAGAAATTTGTGGCTATGAAAAAGATCTCGCACTTCTATATGACATCTTACTTGGTCTATTTACTAGCTGACCGGATGAATTACAAAGGCTTGTTTCAAGCTCCTGATGAGGCTCTAGGTAGGGAATTAAAGGTCTATGACAAGTACCTTTATCTTCAATACCAGAATTTCAAGAAAGACTATTGTAAAGTCAATGATGCCTTCATAGGCCATGTTATCAAACTGCTTGGGGGTGACTTCAAAATAAGGGTCTCACATAGTGCCAATGCTTACATTCACCAATTTGGATTTCTATTCATACAATTTCCCAAGTTTACCTATATTTGAGTCAAAGGTTTCTTAGAGAAACCATACACGCTGCCCTGGTACCAAGATGACCGGATAATATTGCTAGAGCTCTCTCGGTAGTTGCAGAGCACACACGCCCTGCTAAGTAGCAAACATAAGGCGGGGATTCCCTATCCCCTCTCCTTCGGCCAAGGGATGTATGGGCTCCACAGATACTAGTGTGCAAACTATTTCGATAAAGGACTTGTTGAATATAACTTGGAGTTCCACACTACCTAGCCATGGATGGACCCCTATGGAAGACTCAGAAAGATGGTTAGGCTAGAACAAGCCCATATACATGATGTTAAGAAGTGAAAATGAGGCACTACATGCACATCATTGCATAATTTTTCAAGAGGTTCAACTTGTTCCTTGTGTCGAATCAAGTGGTGGAGGATGAAAATACAATGATTGATCCTCGGTATGGTGTAGTTGCAAATCTCCCATTGTCGTTAGTTGACTGGAATGATAAAGAGGTCAATGACCTTGATATTATGACAAAGTCGATCAAGGCCAGAACAAAAGAGTGGATTGATGGATAGATCACCCAATTGAAGCTACAAGGAGTCACCCTAACATATGGGGAACTTGAAGATGAACTTGCAAGTGAGACCAATAGTGGGACAGCTGTTGCCTCGACTAGAGAAACTTCAAAATCTCCTCCCACCACCAAGTTGAGAAAGAGAAAAGAGAAAACTGAAAGTAAGCCTAAACCCAGGGTGTATTCAAGGAAATCCTTAGAGGGTGAACCCTCCAAGAAGCTGAAAACATCAGGTAGTTTCACAAATATTCCCACCATCCAAGAGGACCCGCTCCATGAAGGAGAAGAAGTAGAGGTTGAACAATCAAAGTCCCCACCTGTTGCTTCTACTCTCATAGTAACTGTTGTTGCTAATGTCACCACCACTACTACCCCGCTACCTGCTTCTCAGGTGATGATTGCCACTTCTCCGCCTGCGATGGATATCTCAGTCCACCTTGCTTCCACCCCACTCACTGCACAAGTCATGGTTATAGAATCCTCCTTTGCCACTACCTCTCCGCTCTCCTCTTCCTCCATGTCTTCATCAACATCTCTTCCACTAGCTACAACAACAATTCCAATTCTCACTCTATCACTCTTAGAGGCCTTCACTCGCCACATGAAGAATATCCCAACAGAGCTATTTGGGGTATTAATGAACCTGTCCATACAAGCTTCCTTGGCACAATTTGTTGAAAACCTCCGCACTCCCCCTCCTCCAACTAAGCCACTAGAAATGAAAGCAATGATACAAATATCAAAAGATTTGGAGAGGAAAGATAGAGAGGAAACAAAATAAATGGAAGAGGAGGTAGATGACTACCATGAGAACCCCAAGTACCAGCACCTAGTAATTGATAAAGTAGTGCGTGAGGAAGAGGAAGAGGAAGAGACATAGTCATTTGAGGAAGAAATTGAGGAGTTGGGTACCAAATATATTGTGGAAACTTTTGACTTGAACTTCGAGGAGGAGTTGGCTCAACAACTCAAGAATGTTGGAGAAGAGGTAGAGAAGTAGCCTTCTAGTGAGGAGAACATAGAAGAAGTACAGAAGTAGCCTTCTAGCGAGGAGAACACAAAAGAGGAAGTGGAGGAGGACACTAAGCCTCTAGTTGGGGAACAAAATAAGATTCCCAAGCATGATAAGGAGATGCCTTTGTCAAAAGAGCAAGAAGAAGGCCTCAAGCATGATGAAGAGGTGTCTCCTCAACATGAAGAAGAGGAAAAGAAGGAAGAAGTTAAACCTGAGGAAGAGAATGAAGCCTAGAAGAGACCGAAAGAAGAACACCATGAAGAACATGGGCATGACCAAGAAGAAGAAGAGAAAGCCATCAAAGAGGAGGATAGCCCCAAGGAATAGGAAATTTATAAAATTCATCTGAGATTTTGATGAAGAAGGAGAAAAGATAGAATAGGAGGCTCTGGGAAACAAAGAAATTTAAATCCAACACGCCCGCAAAGAAGAAGGTGATCATGAATCACCAAAAGGAGAATCTTAGATGCTAAAATGGGTAGAGAAACAACTAGAAAGGAAAACCCCAACCCTAAAGGATCTAAGGGAAAGGCTGGAGGAAATCTTGGCTCGATCCCAAATAAGCATGAAGAAAGAGAAGAAGCCAAAGGTTAGATCTTAGCTGACAATGGATGTATCTGGATCCAGAACTATGCAAATAGCCACTCCAATTGTGGGAGAAGAAGGGGTAAGCTACAATGTCTCCACCCTTGATTTGGGAACAATGAAAAGGGAACAAAAGATTGACCATCTCCAAGGATCCATTGCCACCATTGTGCACCAAATGCACAGAGATAAGATTTCCAAGGAGGAGTTGAAAGCACAAGTGGTTGAATTTAACAACATATATCCAACAATGGTCATCAGTCAAAGAGCTCCCTACCACATCCTCGATACTGCCTCAGCTACTGTCCAAGGACCACATTGACTAGTTGGAGAAAAGAAAGAATTGTACGAAGGCCACAAAGGATTGGTTTTGACATGTCCTCTAAAATGGAAATATGGGCATAGGTTGCACTGTCAGGACAACTGACAAGTTCCTATACTTTCAAAAGATACTTGAGGGAATAAAGAAGTTTTGCATTGACTTCCCTGAGTTGTATAGGATTGTATCCCAAGCTTTAGGCCATTCTCAAGATAATTGATAAATCCTATGAAAAGGAGTTTGCTATCATAAGGGGTGACCATTGGCTCATGGAGACATGGAAGCTAGGATAAGATCACAAAAAGGAAGTGTTGGAACAGGTGCTTCATGAAGTGGAGCTAGATATTGACTGGGTTAAGGAAATTAGGATAGACTATGGAGAATATTTGAGATTGATGACAAATCTTGATGTGCCCACTAGTGAGCTAGACCCAGAGAAATTGAAGCCATACTTCCACAAGAAAATGGAGAATGGGACCACATATGCACTTACACCCGATTATATGGGATTTGCTACATGATCCTATGCTTAATCCGAGCAAGTAGTAAAGAACACACAAATATGTGACAAAGACTGGGATGAGATTACAAGTAAATCATGGAAATCAAATTTACAAGTGATCTAGTCAGATATATTGGAGTGGAATAAGCTCCAAGCGTTGATTATAAAGTTTGTGGAATATGCCACCATCAAGAAGAGTGAAGGAAATCCTATAATTGATGATGAGTTCCTCACCAAGTAGCTACTGCAAAAGGAAATCAACTAGAAGACAAAAGAGCTACAGTGCTTCTCACTAGAGGACAAAATAAGCTAAATGACAAAGATGCAATTTTAAATTGTAATATATTTGGGGGTAGGTGAAACCCTAGTTTGTAGTGAATCTTGGCCACACAATGCAAATCAATCTTGGCCATTCATTTTTCTTTTTGGACACTATAAATAGGGGGTCTCCTCTCATTTTATAGTGAGAGTTGAGTTGTTGTAATGACATGCTACTGGAATTTTAATAGAAATTCATTGACTTTGGTGGATTCTTGAGTTATTTTGCATGTTTCATGATTCTTCTTCTCTTAGTTAGTGAATTTGAGTAGATTAAGTTTGTTGTTCTATATTTTTTCGATTGCTTTAGTAGGTTAATTAATGTTGTACATTGATATTGAAGAATTCTATTGTGTGTTGGCAACCTTCCTTGTCCATAATTTTTACTATTTATTGATGGTAAATAGTTGTGTAAAGTTAATCTAGGCATAAATTGAAAGTTGCACTAAATTTCAATCTTTTATTCATGCTTATGGTGAATGAATGGTTGAATATATGTAGTCCTTAGAAGCTTGCACTAATTTCCTGAGACTGTGAAGTACTTTGGTTAAGTGGAATTCAATTTAGGAAGGTTTCCTACAAAAGGGTCCTCCATTATCACCGGTCATTGCTAGTTTCAGGTCTAGGAACTTCTCCCTTCCCCTGCCCTTTTTCCTTTTGTTTAATTGTGACTTTGAACAAGGTTCATTGCACATTGTAAAGCCAAATTTGAAGTTAAAATAGGAGTTTTAGACTACTGTTTGAACCTGTAGCAATTGTGCAATCACTTTCTCATCTTAAGAACTCCATTGGAAGAACCAATTCTCCTCCAACTTAACTCTGTAATTTTTCCCTGTGATTACTAGCAAAATCACATCAAAACAACTGAGATATTCCAAGCAATTCATGACTTGACACCCGAGAGACCTTTGGGTAGTTTTCAACAAATTGTTGTTGGAAATTTCCTTTCAAGAGAGGTAGTGCACCCACGCATTGCCTGTGTTGAGAAAGTTCTAAAAACACCCATCAACACTACTCTATTCTCCTTCCCCTTGATATACTCAATGCCAAAGTCATACTCGTTGAGAAACTCCCACCATCTCTTTTGTCAAGAATTGAGATTAGGTAGTGTGAAAATGTACTTGAGTCCCAAATGATCTATCTTCAACTAAAATGACTTCCCCAAAAGGTAATGTCTCCACATCTACCAATAACTCTAAATCATGTGGTGCATAATTCAACTCATATTGTTTTAATTTTCTTGACTCATTATCCACCACTTTTCCATTCTACATTAACACTCCTCCTAGTACACCTTCTCTTAATGTATTTGTTATCACTTTGAATTTCCCATTTGGATCAGGTATAGTCAAAATTGGGACTATAGTGAGCTTTTTCTTCAAAAGCTAGAAATCTTGCTCACACTTTTCAACCCACTCAAATCTTCCTTTCTTTTGGAGTGAAGTGATTGGTTCTGCAATTTTGGAAAATCCTTCTACAAACTTATGGTATTATCTTGCAAGTCCCATGAAACTTTGGACTTCAGCCACATTTTATGAATTATTCCATCCACAATTTCCTTTATCTTCTCTAGATCTACAACAATCCCTTTTACTGACATGACATGGCCTAAATAATATACCTTGTCTTGATAAAAGGTACACTTGGATAGCGTGCAAAAAATCTCTCTCCCTTAAGCATTGTAGTACTATCCCAAAATTCCTTTCATGCTCTTCAATTTTCTCGAAGTAAATCAAAATATCATCCAAGAATACTAACACAAAATCATCTAATAATCCCTGAATACACTGGTCATTAGGTTCATGAAAGCTTCAAGAGCATTAGTCAATCCGAATTGTACTATTGTGAATTCGTAGTGACCATAATGAGTCCTAAAAGCTATTTTAGAAACATCCTCCTCCTTAATGCTCAATTGATGATATCTGGATCTTAGATCTACTTTGGAGAACATTGTAGCTCCTTTCATTTGGTCAAAGAGTTCATCAATTATTGGAAGTGGGTACTTGTTCTTGATAGTTGACTTGTTTAGCATCGTGTAGTCAATGCACAAGCACAAGGTTACATCCTTCTTTACAAAAATGACTGGTGTGCCCCAAGGTGACACACTAGGTTTGATAAATCGTTGCTTCAACAATTCCCACAGTTGGGTCTTCAATTTATATAGCCCAGTCATGGTCATCCTATTTAGGGATCCTTGGACTAAGGTTCAATTCTATTTAGCAAATCAATAGAGAAGTCAAATTACCTCTTTGGTGGTAATTCTGTTAATTCTTCTGGGAACACATCCTAAAATTCTCTAAGGATAGAATATTCATCAAATATTGGTTTCATCATATCCATATCACAAATGCGAATGACATACATGGAATGTTGGCCTTGCCGTTGCACCAAAAGTTTGACTTGTCAATACTTGATACAAGCACCAGTTAAGATCCACGGGAGGTGGTTAGACCATGTTGCGAACCCCAAGCACTGCGCATGCACAACACAAGGAGACCAAGGGAAAAACCTAGCAACAATCCCTCCAGTGTAAGTGAGGGTTCAATCTCATGACCGACTCTAATACCAATTGTTGGCCTTGCCGTTGCACCAAAAGGTCAACCTGTCAATGCCCAATACAAGCATCAGTTAAGATCCACATGAGGCAGTTAGACCATGTCTTGAACCCTGAGCACCATGCATGCACAACATAAGGAGACCAAGGGTGACACCTTGCAAGATGGAACATCCCTTCCTTTAGGCATTCTTCAATTTCATAGCTAAAATTTTCCTAAGCTCCAAAGGTTTCTTAAAACAATGAATCTCAACATGATTCCTGAAGTCATCTATGTAAGGAAGTTGAGGTAGTAGAATAACTTCCTACACTAATCTTGAGAGGATAATAATGAAAAACTTTACAGATCTTTAACAGTTACCAAAAATTAAACAAAAATAAACATAAATATCATGCATACCACGACATAGTGATTTACATGGGGAAAACCCTTTCGAGAGAAAAACTCCACACTCATAAAGTCACCCAATATATATTATTCAGAAATCACAAAGATTACAATATACTTGCAGAGTAAGCTTCTCACAAAAGTATCACCACTAGAGATCCAAAGACAACATGATTGCTATTAGATTCTCAAAATACATCATTGTCTACAATTGTAGTACAACGACCTCATAAAATAGGGTTACCTTCTAGGGAAAGATAGGCTAACAAAATATATCCACCATTAGATCTAAAACCCTATAATTAATAGTCTAGATTTATAATATATCATTTATTTAATATATGTCAGCTATTTAGGGGTTTTATGAAAAAGTTGACAAATAATTGTTTACACTCATCCCACCCCTCCCCTCCACTCGTGCTCCTATTGTATATTGCACCTATTGGTGTAAATAACATATATATATATATATAATTGACCTAACACTTATCACGCCCTAAATAACATTTTCACATCATCGACATCATTATCATCAAATATCACTACATTTCACATCAATTGCATTTGAAACCCTAATTTCCCCTATTAATTGAATAATACAACATTATTTAATTAATTCACTTTTTCATCTTTTTTTGACATTAAATAAATTCAATTTAATTAATAAAGTCCCAAAACCCTATTTTGCTATTAATTGAATAAAACGACTTTATTTAATTAATTCACTTTTTCATCAATTTCGACCAATTAAATAAATTTCATTTATTTAATAGTCCTAATCTAACTTTATTCGTCCCAATTAGTTAAATAAAATTATTTAATTATGTTGCTAAATCACTTTACTCCCCAAAGTCGATTGAATTATTAAATCATAATAATTTAATTAACTCACTTTCCCTCCAAATTTGAATAGACTGAATTAAACTATTCAAATTATCATCAAAAATCAAATCAAACTAATGCAACTTTCTTTGCAAAAGTCAAACTTGATTTGCACGTTCAACTCCAAAAAGGATTAATTAATTAATTATCCTCATCAACTTTGAGAAAATTGCTCTCAACATGATTTCCTCACCAAATTTCATCAATCTCACAAATCGCTTTGCATAATTTCCTTAATCCCATTGAAGGCTCAAATTGATTTATTCAATTTCATGAATTGCTCCACCTATTTCATAAATCTCACAAATTGCTCAACAACATTTCTTCAATCACACTAATTATGTAATCTATTTCTTGCAGATTATTCATGTTTATTTCCTCTCAACACCTCTCAATCGTCGATCTTGATTCAACATTGTTTAATCTTGATCATCCATTTCAAATCATATTTTCTATATAATAAACCTCTTTCCTCGCAAATAAAGATCAAAGATTCAACATCATTTGCACAACGAAGTACTGCCGATATTCACAATCACCATTGATAGAGCTTCAACATATCTTTGATCAACCAACACTCGCATTGGATTAAAGATTATTTGAATGCAACAATGGAGGCTTCGTAGTGATATGAACAACTCGACATATTGTGAACACACTTTGACATGAGATGGTAACCTCTCTTTGTTTTGAATTCAATTTGGTAATCGTAGGATTTCATTATGTGTTTTCAATAGCTTAGAAAGTCATTTCGTGAGTGTAGGAATAGATCTAGATTAGTTGTTTTTTATTTAGTTGTGTAGGAATCAAAACTAGTATGTGTTGTTGTTGGTCCTAAATCCCCATGGTACCAAGATATGTTTGACTACATCCAACATGGTATCATACCAGTTGACCTAACGACCACTCAAAAGCAAATGTTTACCCGTAGAACTTCCCGCTTTACAATCCTAGGAGATACCCTATACTGTCATAGTCTAGATGGTATGTTACTCCGGTTTCTTAGCGTAGAAGAAACACAAAAAGCCTTTCAAGAGGTACACAAAGGTGTTTGTAGGTCCTACTCTAGCAGACCTAACCTAGTCCAAAAACTACTCAAAACGAGGTATTATTGGCCCTCCATGGAACAGGAATGCATGCAGTATTCTAGAAAGTGTAGTCAATGCCAACATCATAGTGACCTTTTTCATGTGCTAGCATAGGAATTGAGACCCATCACAACACCATGGCCTTTCTCGCAATGGGGATTAGACCTAGTAGGTAATATTTCACTAGCTTCATCTAATGGGCACTAGTTTATTATCACAACAACAGAGTATTTCACTAAATGGATAGAGGCAATCCATTGACATACATCACTAGAAAACATATATCAAAATTCATTCTGAATTATTTGATTTGTAGGTATGAAATTCCCCAAATGATAATAATGGATAATAGAACCTTGTTCAAAAATTTGGACGTCTAAGAAATTTGCTCCAAATTTTCTATCTAGCATAGAATTTCCATGCCCTACTATCCTTAAGGAAACAGTCATGCCAAAACATCTAATAAAACCATACTAAAAATACTAAAAAAGAATGTTAATGAAGTCGGTCATGATTGGAATTTGCAACTAAACCTAACCTAATGGGCTTATCGAACTGGCATCTGAACACCTATAGGTGCCACACCATTGTCCTTAGTCTACGAGTTAGAGGTTGTCTTACCTATCGAGGTCAAAATCCCCTCATTGTGAATCTCATCAAAAAGCATGGTCAACAACGAACAATATCAGGTATCCAGGGTAAATGAATTGGAGCTCCTGGATGAAAGGTGTTTGAGCACGTTAAACCATCTGCAGGTTTATCAGAATCAACTCAAATGAAGTTATGAAAAAAAGATCAAGGACATGAAATTTCAAGTTGGTGACCTAGTCATCAAAGAGAACTAGAAGGTACAACTGAATCAAGACAAAAAGGAAATTTCAAACCCAACTGGTTAGGCTCATTTATCATCACAATAAGCTATGGTTTTGGGGCATATCAATTGGCTACTCCTAAAGGAGAAGCCTTATTTGAATTGCTGAATAGAATCCACCTCAAGAAGTTCTACACAAGAAGCATGCCATAATACCCCAAGAAAAAGGGTAAAAATCCAAAAAAAATGGAAAAGATAAAAAATAAAAATAAAAAAGAAAGAAAAATAGTAAAGAGAAATAAAATGTTCTTTAAGTGAAAACCACTTTTGGCACTTCTAAGAATAGGGACTATAGTGAAACATTAGTAAGCGGGTGCTATGTTGGATAATACTTGCATCATTATCTATGATTACTATCCATAGGATTCACCCATTCATTTCATAATAAAACATGTATCTAACCATGGCTTGTTACAGGTTGAGGAAAGTAGTCTTTATCTCTAAAGCTGGAGACCTTTACCAGAATCAGTGTGATTTAGATGTGGAGGACATCTATCATGATTCAAAAACAACAAAATAAAACGGTAAAAAACAAGTTCCATGCAGTGCTAAAAAAGAATCATTTGGTGTTCCTTCCCACTCCGATGATCACAATATGTTTCCTTGGACCTCCTTCAGTTCAGTGAGATTTTGTCCTCCTCTCAGAATGCAGAGGCAGAATCATCAATCTGATTATCAATGTTGTTTGTCAAAGCAAGTTTATGGCACAGGAGTCAACTGGTTGAACTACGTGGTCTCTGTGTGTACAATGTAGGAAAGGCTTAACAACCCCCGAGGTCATAGGTCAGTCCCCTTAGGTTTCTAGCATGCTTTATTTCAACTTAGTCAAAAAATACAAAATCCATAAAACATTCACAAAACAAAAAGGTAAAAAAAAATCAAACCAAGCAAACTATGAGCCTTTGCATGTACAATGTAGGAAAGGCTTATCTTTGATTAACCCCTACGGCATTAGGTTAGTCCCCTCAAAACAAAAAAAACATCTTAAAACTTAGATTAATCAAAAAGACCTATTCCGTCATCAAAATTTGCAATAAACTATTCACCCATAATAAATAGATTGTCACACTCACCCTTTGATAAAATAGAAAAAGAAAAAAAGAAAACATCAACAAGTTAGAACTTTCAAACAAAATAGTCACAAAGATTTGATCACAAAACACACAAAAAAAATGCTAAAGTATCAACTACCTATCTTTTGACAAAATTCATCAACAACATCCTGAGATATGCCTTAACAGATCCGTTCCTACGATAGACATGATCAACAACGAATAATAGTCCTGAAACCTCAAACTGATATGGCAAGTGATACTGCAACTTTGTTTTTATCTTTTTGTTATTTTATCTTTTTGATTTATTTTATTGACTCATTCCTAGGTCTCTTGAGGATGTCCATAAGGATTTAGAGAAGAAGGAATGGGGTAAATTGAGTGTCATTTCGATTTGTTGTTTGTAAGATATTTTTGTAATATTACCATGGAAAATACTTTCTTTATTGAGTCTATGAAAGTTGTCTTGAAACAATTCATGAAGCAGTTGCATGTTAGGTACTCTATACCTCTCTGTGACTGGCCTGAAAAGTCTTTAATACAAACTGACTATATACTTTAAACAAAGTTTTTGTATGTCTGGTATGAACAAGAATACTCTTTGTTTGTAGAGTCAAAGTCCACATAATGGATACAAAGTCACCTTGGTCATTAATAACCTATTGCATCATATTTGTTTGCTACATCAAATAGGATTGTTCAAAATATGAAGCCTCCAAGCAAATCGAAAGCAATACTCATCACAACTAAAAACATCAAATTTCTATCCATCATCAAATATTTCTTCTAACTAACATCCATCTTGCATTACAATATCATTAGTACCATATCCATCCTGCTTCCACAATGTCGTCAATACATATCATGATGATAATAAAGCAAAAAAACATCATGTATCATGAATAAGGCATACATCCATCATATATCAACATCATATAAACATCTTATATCAAAACGATATATTGATCATCCATAATAAAACATCATATGATATAAAATATGATCCATCCATCCACATCATATGCATACATCAAAAAAGTACAAACACATATCTAAACATACATCGTCATACATTGTCATCCATGATCATCACATAATATATATAAATGAGTCAAATCAAAGAAGGTATATCTCATATATATCATCATCAAAAAAGGGATAATTTCATAGTACACCATCATCATGTGAAACAAGTGTGATAGGATGATACAAAATAATACATATATACAAGGCCTCGACTGGGCCAATGAATATATATACACAAATCATGTCTACAGTATGTCTCTAAAAAAACATCATAAAGATGAAAGTACATATACAACATTGCTCGACAGGAAGGGGGGACTCTATAGACCAGGCTGTAGGCCATCATCTGGATCTAGTTGTCTAACAAAATGCCTGCTAACTTGGCACCACCACCTATAGCCCTAGGCTCCCTGAATTGTGGTTGTTGTTGCACTCTAGGAATAAAGGCATCATAGAGAGTTTGATAATATGTAGATATCTGCAACAATTGATCCTGCTCTGCACGAAGGGTATCATGCTCTACTTTGAGAGTATCTCTCTCCACTGTAAGAAAATGTACTTGAGCCTCTGCAACATGACATCAAATACTCTCACTATCTCACTCCACCCTCAAACTATCCCTCTCCGTGGTCAGAGTAGCAACCCAAGCCTCTGCAACCTATCATCGCTACATCAACATCCCTCATGGTTTTCATCTGTGCTAACAATATTGCTCCATCTCTTGATGGAGGAGGGGGACCTGAAACCTTTCCATGACCCTACATCTGGGGCATCTAATCATCCTGACCACCATGTGTTCCATCCTGTTAGGCCCAACCAGGCTGCTCAGCTAGAACCTCAATACGCTGCCACTCCTCATGCCAACCTATAATGCCTACTCTACCTAATACGGGATCATCGTTAGGATCTATAAATCTCAAAGGCACACATTGTACCCATGACTGATCAAAATCGAGAGTAGAACCCAGATATGCTAGACCCACTAGCCAACCCAATCCTATTGGGGCAAGAGCTCTAAACATAGCAATAGAAGCATCTATGTCTACCATATGACCCCATACATGAACCTCTTTGGTGGTCTGACCGAATTGAGCCTCATATGTATTGGGAAACTGGCCCTATCTCTCCCCAAACTACTGGCATACTCTACCAAGTAAGTATCTCTCTAGAAGAGAATGAGAACAACCAATCAACCATCTAATCTGCCGATAGTACACTAGCTGCTCTTGATCCTTTGACCATGCATCACAATTCATATAGGTCCTCCAAACAAAACCTAGCATTTCATTGAACACACAACGCTAGTATGGAAGATCCCCAGGAAAGGTATAATGAATAAAGTCTCCATAATGATAGGAGTATGGATCACCATTAGCACAATCCTATATACCATTGGGCCATGCCACTACAATGTGCTCCCAGACCCATACATGTAAAAGAGAAACACCTATAGAAATGGATTTCCCACCCTAATATGCAACCTCATGCATATCTCTATAGAGGTGGGCGAGAAGACAAGGAACCCATGCATATCTAGTCCCATGCTAAAAAACACCCTTAATACAAATACCCCATCCAACAGGGAACTGGCGACCTCTCCTATTAGGAACAAGTAGTCCTAAAATCAAATCACAAAGAACAAGGGGAATAGGGTTTGCATTGCCAATGAACTTAGACAAATCAATCTCAGACTGTCAAACCTCCAAGTGTCTGACACCTAGCACATGCCACATGGTATAGGTACCCCATCAAATATGGTATATCACAAGCTCACAATGGATAGGAATGTAGAGAATCCTCCACACACCCTTGAGTGTAATGGTGGCCTCTCATGTAGGTAAATGGAATGAAGATGTCTGTGAATTCCATCGATCCACGAGTGTGGTCATCATCGTTGTGTGAGATCAGATGGGAGGCATGTAACAAAATGAAGCCCAACCGCATCTAGGAAATCTCGCTCCAAAACATCGAAGTGGGAAATCAAATCAAATAGATCTTGAGGTTGTCTCTCCCTCAATTGCAGTGGTTTAAGGACCACCTACAGTCATTTTAACCCATGATGTTAGGGTTTCACTTTGAACATGAAAAATGAAACAAAAACGATGAAAAACAAGACTTAGGGTTGCAAACATACAAAAGTGAGCAAAATTTAGCAAAAGAGATGGAGTTACTAACAAAAGAAAAGATAAAAGGAAAGTGTGAGGAAACTTTTTCAAAAGCGAATAGATATAGAAAAAGTGCTAAAATCAAAAGAAAAAATCTTACTCAAAGGTGAAAATCTATATCAAGAGCAACCAAAATGGCACAAAGCAATCAAAAGTGAAAGTCTATTGCAAAAGCGCATTTCAAAGATGAAAAATTAAGTCAAAATCACAGGTTTAAGTCAAGTGTGCAGAAATAGAGCAAAAGAGAGCTTTCCAAAATGAGAAATGCACTGAAACCGATGCAAGTGCCCTGAAAAACTAGAAACTACACTTTTGACTTGAAGAACTTTGTACACAAATTATGAGAACATGAGAAGATGAAAATAAAAAGTGATAGCATACATATTGGGCCATTGATGCTTGTGGGCCATCCAAACTCTCGAACTAAGTCCGAATGATGTGGGGATCCTTGAATCCTAGGCATTGCTCCTCGACAACTAAAAAAATGAGAAATCTAGAGACAAGAATTCTCTATAGGATCAAAATGCAAATAAGGTAATTACAACCCTAATTACCTATTTTAACCCTAAAAAACCTTATTTTTTACCTAGGAAACCCTAATTTTCAATTAGGGAACCTTCCTATATTCAAATTAGGAGCTTCTAGGAACATTTAAATGAGCAGTGAGGGACCTATAGACTTAATTTTTCGTCCTAAACACATCTGAATTGAAATAGAATAATGTCGTGAGCTTGACCTCAAAATCAAAATTTTCAGCCAACCTCTCGAGGGGGCAACACAAAATCCTACCATCATTCTGCTGACCACTGGGGCATAGTGGGGCATAATTTTTTTTTAAAATATTGATCTTAACATTGAATCTTTGAAATAAAGCAACCTATAGCACAATAGAAGGTGAAAAATGTAAACATGTAAAATTGACCTAACACTTATGCACTTTTACTAATGAAATTTCACATCATAGAATCAATCCATCCAAAACATCTTTCCCATTTAAAATTTTGAGCCTAATTTCTTGTGGTGGGAATAATACAACATTATTTAATTAATTCACTTTTTCATCTTCTTTTGACTAGTTAAATAAATTCCATTTATTTAATAAAGTCCTAAAACCCTATTTCTACTATTAATTGAATAAAAGGACATTATTTAATTAATTCACTTTTTCATCAATTTCAACCAATTAAATGAATTTTATTTATTTAATAAAGTCCTAATCTAACTTTATTCATCCCAATTAGTTAAATAACACAAATTATTCAATTACATCGCTAAATCACTTTATTCCCCAAAGTCGATTGAATATTAAATCATAATAATTTAATTAACTCACTTTCCCTCCAAATTTGAATAAATTGAATTAAACTATTGAAATTATCATAAAAAATTAAATCAAACTAATGCAACTGTGTTTGCAAAATTCAAACTTTCTTTGCACATTCAACTCCAAAAAGGATTAATTGATTAAATCAATTAATTGAATTATCCTCACCAACTTTGAGCAAATTGCTCTCAACATGATTTCCTCACCAACTTTCTTTAATCTCACAAATTGCTTTGCATAATTTCTTCAATCCCATCGAAGGCTCAAATTGATTTCTTCAATTTCATGAATTGCTCCACCTATTTCATCAATCTCACAAATTACTCAACAACATTTCTTCAATCACACTAATTAAGTAATCTATTTCACACAGATTATTCATATCTATTTCCTCTCAACCATCGATCTTGATTCAACATTGTTTAATCTTGATCGTCCATTTCAAATCACATTTTCTATATAAAAATTCTCTTTCCTCACAAAAGAGGATCGAAGAGTCAACATCATTTGCACAACGAAGTACTATCGATATTCATAATAACAATTGATAACGATTTAACATATCTTTGATCAACCAACACTCACATCACATCGAAGCTTTCTCGAACGCAACAATGGAGGCTTCGTAGTGATATGAAAAACCCAACATCTTGTGAACACACTCCAACATAGTATGGTAACCTCTCTTTGTTTTGAATTCAATTTGGTAATCATAGTGTGTGTGAGAAAATATGTGAATTATACTAACAAATAACACACACACATGCAATGTATTACAGTAAGGAAATCTAAATTAACAAAAACACAATTCGGTAACATGATTCCTTAAAAACATTCTATTTCCCTCTATTCTTAAATGTCTTAGTAATTGTGCTCTCGGATCTTAATTGTGCACTAATCACTGGGATGCCACCTAAGAAACGAGTAGCCTCTAAACTAAAATGCAGAATCTAAGTCTACATCTATATGATTAAATGGTTCAGCTGAATAATATGATTAAATGACATGATGAATGAGTTGTTGCATACAGAATGATATGGAAATGATTGCAAAGTAGAATTAAACTAATGAAAATGACACGGAAATGACCCTAAATGTTGAATTTAAACAAACTAAGAAACATCTAAAGGATCCGTGATTCTAATCTACTTGCTAATCTATCCTAAATGTTGTATAAAATGCAATTAAGCTCTCAAATGCTAAATGAATTCTTGCAGAGTAATGTTATGAAAATGCTCCTTATGAAAAAGTTGTAAATGGGTCTCAATTTATAGATTTCACCAAGGCATCAAGTGAGTCAGTAATGAACGATTAGGATTTGATCTGGAGAAATCGATGGTGAGAAATGAGGAAGATGGAGAAAACAAGGAAATTGTTCCCTTTAGTAAAACAATCTTTCCAAGTGTAGAAAAGAATCAATTGAAGAAAGAAGCCATGTGTCTTTCAGTTGGTAAAATTGTTGAGAGTAAATATCCAATTTAGAAATTAGGAATAATTATTTTCATGTGACACATGGTGAGTTGGATGATGAGGTGGAGGGAAGTTAGAAGAATATGGAGAAATGTGACAAATTCAAATTTAAAAATTCAAATTTAATGAGAGGGAATTAATCAAAATAAAATAAATAGGTTAGATTTGTTTATTTTAATTAAATCATGAAGAAGGTAATTTAGAAAAGAGGAATTAAGAAAATATGAACTATGTAAATAAATTTGCAATTTATTTATATAGTAGAGGAATAAAGATTTCATTAATTAAATAATTGATATTTAATTAATATTCTCTAGACCAATTTTGGATGTATACATTTAATATTTCATTATGTGTTTTCAATAGCTTAGAAATTCATTTTATGAGTGTAGGAATATATCTAGATTAGTTATTTTTTATTTAGATTAAATTCTATTTTCATTTGCATTTTTCTCGTTTAGCATCTATGATTTCCCCCCTCACACAATATATATATATATCATATAAAAAATAAACCTTATATAATTGCAAGGTTGAGACACATTTTCCCAACAAATCTCCCACTTGTCGAACACCTTTCAAGAGCAACGAGAGGGAGTAAAAATTGTCTCCTAATTGCTAAGGGTCAAAAGGCCCATAGTCTCTTAACACCATCTAAACTTCTCTGTGCTCACAAGCTTAGTTAAAGACTAAAAACATTCATAAAAATATCTACCTTAACCAGTTTCAACCTATGGTCTTCAACCATATCTCAAAGAAAATGATACTGTACATCAATGTGCTTGATCATGGCATGAAATGTTGGGTTCTTGGCTAGACATATCACACTTTGACTATCACAATAACTTGTAATTCAATCGTGTTTTATTCCAATATCTGAACACAGTCTCTTAAGCCAATGGATTATTTACAAGCATGAGTAGCTACCATATATAATCTTCTTTAGTAGTGGACAAAGCAACCACAACCCGTTGTTTACTCATCCAACTATTTTCACCACCAAATAAAGCAAACATTTAAGCATTGGTGGATTGTCTACTATCAATATCACCTGCCAAGTCTGAATCCGCATAACCATGAATATCAATGGATATATTTTCTTCAGTCAAATTACTATAATAACACAAGGAATACTCTGAGGTACTACGCAAATATATGAAGACTCTTTTAATTGCACCCCAATGAACTCAACTAGGATTATACATATATCTAGAAAGAACTATTGCTTGGGAAATGTCTAGTATAGTACAAACCATAGCGTACATAAAAATTCCAATTGCACTCTAATAAGGCACTCAACTCATGTCTTTCATCTCTAATGGAGATGTTGGACAATCTAAAATAGATAACTTTGTTCCAACAGAAAAAGGAACACACAATGGTCTACAATCCTACATGTTAAATCTCTCTAAAATTGAATTGACATATATACTTTGGAAAAGCCATAGCTTTCTATTCACTCCATCTCTTTTAATTTCCATCCTAAGAATGTGTCTAGCTGCACCAAGATCATTCATTTCAAATTTAGCAGCAAGTTGAGATTTCAGATCTAAAATCATACCCTTCCCTTTACCAATAAACAACATATCATCAATATATAATGCAATAAATAGAAAATGATCACCATCAGTTTTATAATAAACACAATGATATGATTTAGAATTCTCAAATCCCAAACTCAACACATATGTATCAAATTTATGGTACCACATCTTGGGACTTTGTTTTAAGCCATATAAATATTTCTTCAATTTGCAAACCAACTTGCTTTTACCTTTCACTAGACATAGTGCTCTGGCTATGTCATATATTTATATCCTCCTCAAAATCACCATGAAGGAAAGAAGTTTTCACATTCATTTTCTCAACCTCTAAATCATAAGCAACAACAATAAAAAGAAAAAATCTAATGGATGCCATTTTTGCAACAGGAGAAAATATCTCACCATAACCAACACCCTCAACTTGAGAGTAACCTTTCACAACCAACCTTTCTTTGTACTTCTCAATACCTCCATTTGAACCAATATTTTCTTGAACACCCATTTGCAACCAACAGGCTTCCATCTTTCATGAAATGGTACAAGATCCCATGTATCATTCTTTTTCAAAGATGCCATTTCTTCATCCAGAGCAATCTTCTAGGATTTTTCATCATTCATACCTAATGCCTCTTCTATAGATCTAGGTTCATCCATGTTAGTATTCAAATAAAAAATACATCTCTAATCATTAGGTGAATACCTTTCAGGTGGTTTTCTATGCCTTGTAGACCTTTGAACAAGTTGAGTTGAAGGTTCTTCCTCCTCTTTTGAAGATTCAGAGCTGGATGAGCTCTCAACTTCTTGTCTATCCATGGGCCTCGATTCAGCTTTCTTGGGTTTAGAAGGAAATAGAATCACATCTTCTTGTTTACTTTGTTCTGTCTACAATGTAATAGAAGAAGGCTTAGTTTCTCTAAAAATAACACTTCTACTATATACTACCTTTTGTGTAATAGGATCCCAAAGCTTATATCTTTTCACACTATAAATATATCTAGTGAAGATACATTTCACAACCTTGTTCTCCAACTTTGTTCGCTTCTCCTTTGGCACATGTGCATTTGCCTTGCAACCAAAAACTCTAAGATGTCTTAATGAAGGCTTGCAACCCGACCATGCCTCTAAAGCCATCTTATCAACAAGAGTTGATGTAGGAGACCTATTAATTAGGTAACATGCAGTGGCAATAGCTTCAACCCAAAATTTTTGTTCTAGACCAACACCACTCAACATACTCCTAACCTTCTCCGTCAATGTCCTATTTATTCTTTCTGCAACTCCATTTTGTTGTGGAGAATACAGAGTATCTTTTGTCTATGAATACCACAATATTTATACAATCTATCAAAAATTTTAGAGAAAAATTCACCACCATTACCAGTCCTTAAAAATTTTATTTTCTTTCTAGTCTACAACTCAACCATTGCTTTAAAATCTTTAAATCAACTAAAAACTTTATATTTACTCTTTAGAAAATATACCCATGTCCTTATACTATAATCATCAATAAATGAAACATAATAAGTGGATTTACCAATTGAAGGAAAATATACAGGAACAAACACATCTAAATGAATAAGGTCGAATACACCATAAGATTTATGACAACTCAAGTAAAACTTAGTGCGGTTTTGTTTTCCATAAATGCAATGATCACATAAATGAAATTCAAGATTACAATTAGAAGAACCTTCAACAAGGTTTTTATTTTTCAAGGTTCTTAGGCCCTTTTCTCTAATGTGGCCAAGTCTCTTGTGCCATAACATAGTTTTCTCTATAGGTAACTTTGATTCAGAAGAAAGAGAACCCTTGGGTACCCAGAAGCTTTGACTATCTACTGAAGGTGAACCCATCACCTCTTTCATGAACTTGATTTTCATAGAAGTACTATTGCACTCAATAGTGGATGCATCAATCTTACACAATGTTGTTGAACAAGACAACTGAGAGGGGGGGTGAATTAGTTGTACCAAACTTTAACCCTTAAAAATTTTCATCAAAAATTAAATCAATCACAAAGCCTTTACTCTGTTATTATAATTAATCATTAAGTGCAAGGGAAGAACTTGGAAATCATCACACATACACAATAACACTAGATTTAATGGAAAACCCAATAAGGGAAAAACCACGGTGAGGATTAGATCACAATATAGAGAATATCAAAACTGATTACAAAGGCTCACTGCCAAAACATGACTCACTGTCTAAATCAAGGCTCAATGTCCAAACAAGGGTTAACCACCTGAAGGGAACAATGCCACACAAATACAAAGAAGATAGAAGAGATATTTTATAGAAAGAGGACAATCTCAATGCAACAGAGATTTCCACCATAATTTTCTCAATCACTTGAAGACATGCTTGAATGATAGAGTACACCTTTAGCTCACTACTTGCAGAAACTCAAAAATTAGACTTCACACTGATCTTCCAAACTCACATCACCTACACACTAATTTTCTTTTTTTTCACATCTATCTTGATCTATTTCTTTGCACTGTTATATTTCACCAATATCTCATCATGTATTTATACCATCTTCAACTTTGAAACATATCCAAAGTCGGTCATACACCATTTGCATTTACAAATTCAAATGAGGTCAGTGCCAAAGCATTCTATGGTGGAAGTAGAATGAGGGTGACCCAATCACATGCTTCAACACACTTCCATAAGCTTCAAAAGTAGTGCTAAACACAAGGTCAACCAAACCAATGTTAAACACATAAATCAATTAAGCACACACAACCTTAGCACAATTGAATCCTTCCAGATATAAAAATTATCTCCAACATGATCATATCACCTTAACTCCAGAACTACAAGTCATAAGACTCAAACAAGAAGAAATCTAGAGCAACTATATTTCTCCCAGACCTTAGCCAGACACCCTAAAAAGAATAGTTCACAATTGGTGAACATAACTCACACTGTACAATGATCCAAAAGCCCAAATCCTAGATATAGCAACTTCCAACAATCATGATCAACTTATCTAAACCACATAAGCATAGGAACAAATATCAGAGCAAAACCCAGAGCAACAACTGAACACCTAAAACCTTTATTTATTACAATTTTCTCAATATCCTCAACATATATAGCCAATAACCATTATCCATGACATCAATGAAAAAAACTAGTTGAGAACTGGTTAACCAGTTAATACCAATGACAACACCTTCATCATACTTCCTTCATACTTACAACAATCTCCCACTTTTTCATTGATGGCAACATATGATGTGAGAAACCATTAAAGACAACACACTTCCTCATGATTTTACTTTCTCCCCCTTAGTAGATACTCTTTTCACATCTTTCTCTCTTCTCTCTTTTTCTTTCACATATTTCTCTCCCCCTGACATCAATGGAAAAGGCATAGGATGTATTACATTAATTTTCCCTTTGAAATCAAGAGAAAAATACTCTTTCAATGACAACACATAACACTACCTACTCCCCCTGAGAGGTAGCCACCAAAAAATCAATCCAGAAGAAAGATAGATCCATAGATCCACCTGAATGATGCATCTCCATATGCATCTAGTTCAAGAAAGGAAGGGAAATAACCCCTAACTTCTCCCAGAGATACTCAAAAGTATCTTTAGGAATATCCTTCATAAATATGTCAGCTATTTGATCCTTCATCTACACATACTCAAGTTTTACTTCATTCTCCACAACCTTCTCTCTCAAAAAGTGATGCCTAATAGATATATGCTTTGTCCTTGAGTGCATCACTAGATTATTTGAAATGTTAATTGCACTTGTATTATCACAAAAAAAAGAAATAGGAACATCATACATTACATTGATATCTTTCAATATCTGTCTCATCCACAAACCTTGTGTACAACAAGATGCAACAACAATATATTCGGCCTCTGCAATAGATAAGGAAATTGAATCTTGCTTTTACTCAACCAAGCCACCAATCTACAACCAAGAAACAATGCATTACCACTTCTACTCTTTTTGTCATCTACACAACCAACCCAATCTGCATATGTGTAAGAACTTAGTGTAAAATCGGTATCCCTAGGATACTATAACCCATAATCCAGAGTGCCATTCAAATATCTAAATATCCTCTTAACATCAACAACATGTGTCTCTCTAGGGTCTTCTTGAAATCTAGCCACAAGACAAACTGAATGCATGATATCTGGTCTAGTAGCAGTCAGATACAACAACCTTCCAATCATAGATTAGTACATGCTCCGATCAGCCTTAGGTGAATCATCATCTTTACTCAATTTGCAACTAGTCACCATAGGAGTGCATACTAGTTTGGAACCATCCATTCCAAACTTCTTCAACATTTCTCTTACATACTTTGACTGTGAAATAAAGATTCCCTTTCTCTGTTTGATTAATTTGCAGCCCAAAAAAGAAATTCATCTCACCAAACATAGAAATCTCAAATTCTTTTTTACATCTCTTCAACAAACATCTTGCACATTGTTTTATTTCCTCCAAAGATAATGTCATCAACATATACAACCACTATCAAGATCTTGTCATCCTCAATTTTAAAATAAAGATTACTATTTGCCACACCTTTGTTGAAACCATGTTGAATCAAGTACCTTTCTAGCCTTGCATACCAAGGTCTAGGAGCTTGCTTCAATCCATATAAAGCCTTCTTCAATCTATAAACCATATCACGGTTGATCGACAAGCTGAAACCCATCCAGTTGTTCCATGCCAAACCTCTTCTTCTAACTCACCATTAAAATCTGGACTTAACATTGATTTGATCAACTAGAAATATTTATCAACATTAATGCTAAAAACATTTTGATAGCTTCCATTCTTGCCACAGTCATGATCTCACGAAACTATATGCCTTCTACTTGAGAGTAACCCTTACACTGGCTTTAGTTTATTTTTGACTATCATTTCTCCGTTAGCTTGTTTTTGGGCACCCACATTTTTGATCAATTATATTTTTTATTGTTGATCCTAGGGACCAATTCCAAGTCTGATTCTTCTCAATGCACCAAAGCTCCTGCTTCCATCCAATGCTCATATTTGCATGCTTCACTTGAATCTTTAGTTGATATCAAGAAATGGCTTGATTTATCTCCACGATAAGTAGTAGATCCTTCTTGTCAACACTCCTTTCCTTTTTTCTCCAATGATTTTTTTGCACATATCTAGGTGTCTTAGGGCACACCACCAAAGCTTTTTCTTCTTCATTCTACTTCTCCTGTTCTTCCACAACTTCTTCAAATCTTAGATATTCAGGTTCATCGGATACATATCCATCAACTTCAATTGAATTGTTCATTGCTTCATCAACCTTGACATTTGTGCTTTCTACAATATTTCTCATTCTTTTATTGAAACATCTATAAGCTTTTCTTCTAGTAGAATATCCAAGGAGAATACCTTCTTCACTTCTAGCATCAAACTTCCCTAAATTTTTTCCTTTGTATATTAGATATAACATTTATCTTCCAAATACCTTGAAATGTCTTAACAGTAAGATTATTCCACACCATAGCTCATAGGGGGTCTTAGTACTATTAGCTCTTGCTTGAATTCAATTGAACACATAGATAGCAGTATGCATATCTTATTTCTAGTAAACTTCTGGTAAACTAGCTTTAGTAATCATTGATCTAGAAACTTCTTGAATTGTTTTGTTCTTTCTTTCAACATGATGCAAGAGCATCCGATTGTTGTAAATCTTGCATAATCAAAAATGTTTTTCTTTATTTTATTTAGTTGTTTGGAGTCCCACAGTGGAACAGGGGTACTCAGGGCTTTTCGAGGCATCAAAATAAGAAAAATGGGCTCTTACTATTTTTAGTAAGTCGATAGAAATGGCTCGATATGAACGAGAATTTTGAGGCTTGGTGAAAAAGTATATTTAGTCCACAAAAGAATCACCTCAATACCATGCACGGTTTGAGAGAAATTAAAGTTTTCATCCTGGGAAATTTCTCTAATGCAGCTTCAAATTCAGAAATAAAACTTTGGAGGCCCTAAAACAACTCAAAAGGTGGCCAAACCGACCTATGGTCAATTTGAGCATTGTAGAGCTCACCGAGAGCTTTCCAATGATATAAAATAATAGCAAATTAGACACCCAGATCAAATGTTATGGCCCCACAAAGTTGGTCCTCTAAAAAGTGAATTTCATAAAAAAATTCTTCCTAGGCCAAAAATCAAATGACAGGACTTTTGGCACCAAAACAAAAAGGGGAAATTTGTACTTTCTAGAACATTCTAGGGTGGTTATTGGGGAAAATAAAAAGGGTTAAAATGGGGGTTGTAGGAGGTGGCCTTGATAGTGCAGATTGTGGCTCCAAATAGAAGATTTTTCTTTTTTGAGTTGATTTTGCTATAATGAATCAAGCCCATGAGGCTGTAGCATGTAAGTTTTGAATCTGTAATTTCATTATTTGAAAATAA
Organism: Sequoia sempervirens; assembly: GCA_007258455.2. NCBI lineage: Eukaryota > Viridiplantae > Streptophyta > Pinopsida > Cupressales > Cupressaceae > Sequoia > Sequoia sempervirens. The sequence continues at coordinate 166,727,353 of VDFB02047230.1, forward strand.
TTGGAAGTGGGTTATTTTTCTGTCTCACATCTTCTATGTTGGTATCTGCTGTTGTGATTTCTGTGGGTTTTGGCCATTGTGGTCTTTATCACAACTCCATTTTGCTGAGGAGTTCTAGGAGCAGATAACTGTCTTTTTATTCCATGAAATTCACAAAACATATTAAACTCATGGGAGGTGAATTCACCTCCTCTATCAGACCTCAAGTATTTTATTCTCAAATTCACTTCATTCTCTACCATAGCTTTGAATGTCTTGAATCTATCTAATGCATCAGATTTATCTCTAAGTAACCCATGTATACCTTGAGTAATCATCAATCAAAAGCATAAAGTACTTTTCACCTTGTAGACTTCTCACTCTTGTAGGACCATAAAGATCTATATGAATCAAATTCAATAGTATGGTAGTAGATTGTTCCCTTGACATGAATTTGTTCCTTGTTTACTTTCCAAATGGACAATTCTTGCAAATAGCATTAACAAGCTTTGTAATCCTTGGAAAATCTCTTACGGCTTGCACTGCACTGATCCTTGCCAAGTATCAAAATTCATGTGAAACATTCTTCGACTCCATAACCAACTATCATTAATCTGAGTCATAAAGCAACGTCCATCAACACCCTTAAGCTAATATATATTTCCTTTAGACTTTTGTTTCAGATCCTTTCTTGATCTCACATCTTTCATCCTCAAATATAGGATTATATCCTTTACTACACATTTGTCCAAAACTCAAGAGATTATGCCTTGAACCCTTAACATAGTAGACATAATTAGTATTATGCTTGCCATCAAAACTTACTGAACCTATCCCATATATTTTAGCACCAGTATCATCTCCAAACATAAATAAGCCTCCATCATATTTCTCTAGTTTAACAAACTTACTCTTATCACCGGTCATGTGATGTGAACAACCACTGTCAACAACCCAATAGTTCTTTTCTTGTTTAGCATGTAGGGAAGAGATTACAGTATCTTCTTCTTTCTCTTTCTCTGGAGGACATTCCTTTATTTGTCTTTTAGATTTAGCAGAAGTAGGTTCATATTTTATAGCCAAGAACAAGCATTCATTGTTATCAAAATCTTCGTAATCAAATTCTTCATCAGAAATACTAGCATTCTCATTCACATAATATGCTATGTTGATAGTTTTGCCTTTGTTTTCTTTATCAAGTCTTTGTTTGTTCCTCTTAGCTCTTTCACACATCTTGAAGCATAGTGACCTATTCCTCCACAACTAAAGAATTTAAAGGGTAACTTATCTTCATACTTGTTGGAGCCTTTCCTCATCCTTCTCACAAAGTTAGCTTCTACTTCATCAAGGTTCTCTTCATCCAAATATTCAACTCTTGTATCCTTGAAAGCAGTTTCCAACTTGGATCCATTCCTCAGATTTGGTTTTCTCATCTCATAAGATGTTAGAGTTCCCAATAACTGATCTTTAGTATAAGTCTTGTAGTCCACATAATCTTCAATAGCAGATACCTTTTCACTATATGCATCAGGAAGAGTTCTAAGAGTCTTCTTCACAATCTTGGATTCATCTATTGTAGCACCAAGTCCTTGCATTTCAACTACTAACTCATCCACTCTTAGTACATAAGATTTAATGTTCTCATCTTTAGACATATGCAGGACCTCAAACTGTGCCTCTAAATTCTATAGCTTTGCTTCTTTGACCTTTTCATCTCCTTTGTGCATCTTTTCTAAAGCATCCCAGACTTTTTTAGCAGGCTTCAGATTTTTTGTACCTTAATCAACTCAGAATGTGGAAGACTATTCTTAAGAAAAATCTTCGCCTTGTTGTTTGCTTCATGCACCTTGATTTCATTAGCTGTATTCAAACCATTAGCTGGAGGAGTGTAAGTTGTCTTATAAGCAATTTCAACATCATATCCACAATACTCCAAATATCCTTCCATTTGTGTTTTCCAGATAGCATAATTTGTTCCATTGAACTTAGGACATTCAAAAGTGATCTTGCTCACCATCCCGGACCTTCCTTAAGCAGTTAAGCTTTTTTCCAAGGAACCAAGCTTTGATACCAATTGTTGAACAAGACAATTGAGGGGGTGAATCAGTTGTCACAAACTTTAACCTTTAAAACTTTTCACTGAAAAATTAAATCAATCACAAATCTTTTACTCTGTTATTATGATTAATCATTAAGTACAAGGGAAGAAACTAAAAAGCATCACACATACACAATAACACCAGATTTACATGGAAAACCCAATACGAAAAAAAACCACGGTGAGGATTAGCTCACAATATAGAGAATATCAAAACCGATTACAAAGGCTCACTACTAGAGAGGGCTCACTACCAAAACAAGACTCGTTGTCTAAATTAGGACTCACCATCCAAACAAGGGTTAACCACCCAGAGGTCTCACTACCACACAGATACAAAGAAGATAAAAGAGACATGTTACAAAGAGAAGACAATCTCAATTCAACAGAGATTTCCACCAAAATTTTCTCAATCACTTGCAAACATGCTTGAATGATAGAGTACACCTTCAACTCACTACTTCTGGAAACTCAACAATTATACTTCACACTGGTCTTCCAAACTTGCATCACATACACACTGATTTTCTTCTATTTTTCATCTATCTTGCTCTATTTCTTTGCACTATTATCTTTCATCAATATCGCATCCTGTATTTATAACATCTTCAACTTTGAAACATATCCAAAGTAATCCATACACCATTTGCATTTACAAATTCAAATTAGGTCAACACCAAAACATTCTAGGGTGGAATTCGAATGAGGGTGACCTAATCACACTTCAACATGCTTCCATAAGCTTCGAAAGTAGTGTTAAACACAAGGTTAGCCAAACCAGTGTTAAACACATAAATCTTGATTAAGCACACACAACCTTAACACGATCCAATCCTTCCAGATAGAATAATTATCTTCAACATGATCATATCACCTTAACTCTAGAACCACAAGTCATAAGAATCAAACAAGAAGAAATCCAGAGCAACTACATTTCTCCTAGACCTTAGCCAAATATCTTGAAAAGCACAGTTCACAATTGTCGAACATAACTCACATTGTACAACGATCTAGAAGCCCAAATCCTAGATATAACAACTTCCAAAAACCATGATCAACATATTTGAACCACACGAGCATAAGAGAAAATCCCAGAGCAGAACCCGGAGCAACAACTAAACACTTGCAACCTTTCTTCATTATAATTTTCTCAATATCCTCGACATATACAACCAATAACCATTATCCATGACATTAATGACAACAACTAGCTTAGAACTAGTTAACCAGTTGACATCAATGACAACACCTTCATCATACTTCCTTCATACTTGCAACAAATGTGCCATATTTGACACCTCTAGCAATCACCATAGCACCTATAACCATCTTACATCATGCATTAGAAAATACTACTTGCACAACCACATCAATTAGTTTTCTCATAGATAATAGATTTTGTGCTAATCTAGGGATATGCAACACACCATTAATCCTTTTTATTCTACCATCAGGAAACTTGATTTTAACTTTACCATGACCAAAAATATTAAATAAGAATCATCACCCATGTACACCTTACCTCCATCAAATTCTTTATATTCAGAAAACTAATCTCTATTAAAGGTCATATGGAAAGATGCACTTGAGTCAATTAACCATTCATCATTACCTACATGAGTTGCCAAAGTTGTAATGAATGTGTCACCATTTTCCTTCTTGGACTTTGAATCAGAATCAAATCTCTTCTTTTTCTTCTTTTCTTCTTTGCATTCCTTACGAACATGTCCAGGCTTACCGCAGTTCCAACAAATAACTTTGGACTTTCTAGGAGATTTAGACCTCCCCTTGGACTTGGATTTGTCACACTTCTCATTTTTCTTGCCATTTTACTTAAGTATTCCATGAACATTTAGGGTCTCCTTGGTATTGATGGATACCTTCCTCCTCGTCTCTTCAAAAAGCAAAGAACCCACCACATCTTTAGTCTTCAAAATAACAGAGGTACTCCCAATAGCCATAACAAGAGAATCCCACGAATCAGGAAAAGAACAAAGCAAGATTTGAAATTTCTCCTCCTCGTCCATTTTGAAACCAACTAATGCCAATTGAGACACCAACTTATTGAATGCTTCCAAGTGGTATGTGATTCATCCACCCTCTTCCATTCTCAAGGAATACAATTTCTTCCTCAAGAAAATCTTATTCACTAAATGTTTGGCTTGATACATCTCACCAAGTTTATTCCATAGTTTTTGCACAGAGGTCTCTTCATGGACATTAATTAAAACAGTTTGCTAAGTATAGTCTGATTAGACCCTTGGCTTTACAGTCCATAAAATCATACTAAGCTACCTGAGTAGCATTTGTAGGCCTTGAAACATTCTCATCAACAACATCCCACAGATCTTGATCTATCAACAAATCCTTCATCTTCAACTTCCACATTTCAAAATTATTTCTAAAAAACTTATGCACCTCTATTCTCCTTGATGAAATTTCCATCTAAAAATTCTTTCAACAAGATCACAAATTAACTTTTGCACAAGCTCCCACTCAAATATGAATTAGTTCAAAAAACTTAACAACCCACTATTGAAACCAAAGGTGATCAGGCTTTGATACTATTTGAAAGGAAGCTAAGGTAGCATAACAACTCCCTACACTAATCTTGAGAGGATAATAATGCAAAACATTATAGATCTTTAACAGTTACATAAACTTAAACAAAAATAAACATAAATATCATGCATACCACGACACAGTGATTTACGTGGGGAAAACCCCTTCAGGAGAAAAACCCCACGCTCCAAAAGTTGCCCAATATATTATTCAAAAATCATAAAGATTACAATATACTTGTAGAACAAGTCTCTCACAGGAGTATCACCACCAAATATCTAGAGACAACACGACCTCTATTAGACTCTCAGAATACATTGTCGTTTACAATCGTAGTATAACACCCTCATAAAATAGGGTTGCCTTCTAGGGAAAGATAGGCCAACAAAATATCCACCATTATATTTAAAATCTAATCATTAACAGTCTAGATTTACAATATATCATTTATTTAATGTATACTAGCTATTTATGAGTTTTATGAAAAAGTTAACAAAAAATTGTTTACACACATCCCACTCTAGCCCTTCAATAGTCTAAACAACTTAACATATTATCCTCACAATTGACGATAGACTTGTTTTTTTCAACCAATTGATTCCCAAAATTACATCATAGGTTCCTATAGGATCCACATAAAGATTGACTTGTGTTTGAAAACTAGGAAGTTCTAACTCACTACAAGAAAGACATGAGTCTACCCTCTTTTCTGCCCAATTCCCATATTGAACCATCCATGAATTTTCCACGTGTCATGGTCTAACTGGTAACTTGGAAATGATTTTGGGATCTGCAAAGCATTAAGTTGCCCCAATATCAATCAAAATAGAATTTTTTTTTCCATAGAGCTTATCAGAAATCTGGATTGGTGAAGCTTGGAAATTTGCTTGCCTATTGTCCACATCTACATGAATCTGGTGTTGGGGTGCTCCTTGTTGATTCCTTCCTCTTTGTCCTGTCATCCGCCAAGGACAAACACTGGCATAATGCTATCCTCCACACATAAAACATCCGCTAAAAGGTACTCTTGATCCATTAGAACCTATCCTTGTTGTTGTTGTTGTGGTAGTTACCTCTCTTATTGTTGCCATTAGAATTTCCTTCAGCTTTGTCTTGGGAAATGTTTCCATGGTTCAAGTTAAAAATTTGATGATCGTTGTCTCCTTGCTGGTTATTGTTTTAAAATTTCCTATTCCCTAAACCTAGCATCTCAGTTCTTACGAAAGTTGGCCATCTGTTGAAGTTTCTACTTTTGTTTTGTAGCCTTCTTGAAAACTTCATCCATAGTCAAAAGATTATGGATATCCACGTCTACACCTATTTGAGGCCTAAAACCCAAGATGAACTTCTAGATGTGGAATCGTTCATCCATCTCATACTGCAATACATATTTAAGAAAATGACTGAACCTCTCCTAGTATTGTGTCACTGTGAAGCCACCCTGAATCAAGTTCTGGAATTCAGTCATCTTCCTGCCAAAGAAGAGCTAAAGTAACCACCTCTTCCTGAAAAGTGTAATAAAATTATCCTAGGTGGTCTCTCTAGGCAATAGTTTCTTCTTAGTTTCACATTATCCCACCAAGTAGCTACTTCTCCAATAAGTTGATACAAAACCCACACAACCTTGGTCTCATTTGATAGATTTTAGATTTCAAAGTATTTCTCCATCTCAATGATCCAAGCTTTTCCTCCATCTCCAATGGTTTTTCCATCAAATTTGGGTGGAGCAACCTTCTTGAGGTCCTTAATTCTTTTGCAATTCTACCACTGTTATGCTCTAGGTCCTCATTCCTTGGAATCCATTCCCCTTGGTTTCCTTGGTCTTGCTCCACTCGATTTCCTCTAACTTGCTGCTCCAAGTTATCCATCCTACTATCCAACCTATTCCTCTTTCCATCAAGAGGTTCACAATTTGATCCAATCTATCATTTTGCTCATTACTTGGCCCATTATGATCATTATTCCTTATTTGCACGATGATTACTAATCAAGAATATTGAAAACACAGAGTTACAACTCAACGTCATAGACAAAAAGGCCCTAGTGTTAAACCTAGAGCTTTGATACCAAATGTAAGGATCGTGTCCCAATTAAATCTCACAAAATGATCAATAACTAAACATCTCATAAGTATAGAATAAAAATGATAAGCATCATTAAGTAAATAAATTACATAACACAACCTCATGTATGTAATGCATAATCCAAGTAAATGCACATAATATCTGATATACAAGATTACAATTTAGGCTCTCAATCCATGGAATGAACTAAATATAAAAAAATGGAAGTGATATTACAAATAACGATACAACAACAATGTGAGGACATAAATAGCACAGCCTACAACCACCACTAACCCTCACAATCATTCGCAAGTTGAGATATGAGAACATGGCTCAGGCGCTTTTCTACCCAACCGGAACTTACACTTCCTCAGAATTCTTCCTAACATGAAGAATACCCGAACTTGCATGGAGTGCCTAGCAACTTGGAAGTAAAAAGCATGACTTTATTTACTAACCCATATTCAACACCCTATCCCGAAAGGTAAACCCAATACACATAATACAATAGTCATGCACATAATTATAAAATAAATAACTGCTATTTTCCTTTTATACTGTTGATAATTTGCTACTTTCATCATTTCATCTTTCCATGCATTATAAACAGTAATTCGACATGCAATTCATTATACCTTACATGCAAACTAATTACAAACATACCAAACATACCATTGAATTCCTTTCACAAGCAGTATCATTTTCACTGTCATGCATTAAATAACGTAATTGCAATTATAGTTTTATTTTAGGCTAGAATTTAGGTTTGCACAAAAGACCCATTCCAACATAGGTTGCAGTACACCCGAAGACTTATAGCATAAAGAATTATAGTGCAAGTTTTAAAGTAGCCAAATTAAAGTATAAAGATCTTAGGTTCTGATTTATTTCTGTTTTAAATAGCATAAAAAAATAGTTTATATAAATGTTATAGGCATCTAAAATGTCAAATTTAAATAGGTTTTGGTATGGCACATGAAATGAATAAAACAACATGATAAACCCTATTCCCAAAACTGAACTATGCTTCCTTTTATTGACTTTGTTTTATCAAACAGATTAAAAAAAAGGCAAAGAATGAAAAAAAAAATTGTGTTTTATTTATTTGTTGGTGTAGTAGAAGAATGGTATGGTGCATGAGAAATGTCAGAACTATGAACTAAGACCTGTCTTTCTACAACCGTTGCCTTAATATTTTCAAGAAAGCACACTAACTCACTAACTTATTTCTCTTGAACCACCGCTTCAATCTATTCACAATAAATTGAAAGTAGATCTAAAAAAAATGTTGCTACAGCTTGAGCCGAAAAATCTAGCATTGTCCCTATCCAGTCTGCTTTTTGAAGTAAAATTATTTTCCCATAAGTTGCTGTATATTTAAGCCTTAGCATCATGCCTTATTTATTCTTTTTCCGTTTCCTATTTTTGCGAGTCTTCCCATTTTTACTAAAGTTCCTATTCCTTATATTTTTAACTCTTTAAAATTTCACTTTTTAATATTTTCCTTGCATACAATTCTTTTAAAATTTTATAATTAATTTTATTTTTATTTTCCAAAAATCCCCCTCTAAAATTTCACTTATATTTTTTCTTTTAAACTCCACCTCTTATTATATCTATCCCTACTTTCCATGCAATCTTTTATAAAATAGTTCTCTAATTATTTATTTATAGAGTGCTTTTCTTTTCCATAGAATGAAAACAAAGTTTAAGTTTATTTATTATTATTTTTATTTTTAACTTTTTATTATTATATCAAAAAAATTTAAATTAATTTTATTTTATTATTCCATGCAATTTATTTATATATAAATAATAATAAAAAATTATTATTTAATATATATAGATATACTCTAAACAAATAATTTTTTTAATAATAATCATTTATATACATTTACATATATATTAATAATAATACCTCTATTATATTATTAATAATTTATATAAATATAATTTATTACAAAATTAAAATCAATTTAATTTCAAATTTTAAAACAATTCTGGAAGACATTCTTTTAATTTTCCACTTACAAAACACACTAAAAATCACAAGGCAATAAATTATTTTGCCACTAATTTAACTTTCAAATCATAATAAACGTTCTCATCATACTAGTTATTTATCAACCGACTAGAAATTTTCATGCACTCAGTCCCATCATACTAGTTATTTATCAAACGTTATTTATCATACTAGTTACTTATCAAACGTGGCTAGGAATTTTCATGCACTTAGTCACACATATGTTAAATGTATAATACAAAACATTGATAATTATTTCCTTTTCATTTTAAATGTATGGAGATTAACCATATAGAATTAGCATAGGATCGAATTGTGAGAGTATGTTTTTTTAATATTGAATGAAGCAAAAGAGTAATTACAAAAGAGAAAGCAGCCAAACAGCTGCTAATAACAGCAGAAATAATGTCCAGTATGTAATTTCGTTAAAACATTCTATCAAAATGAAACTCAAAAGGTAATTGGCATGTAATTGACATGGGTAAGCAGGGTAGATTTGCACATGCATCACCCTTCTTGGAAAGGTTCCTTTGCTTCCAGATGAGGGTCACTTATTAAAAAAATCTTGATAAGCACACTCGCCAATGACTAGGATTGAATTTGATGAAAGAAATATTTTTAAAAAATAAAAGTGAAAGAAAAGAAGATCATCAACGATAATTAGTGCACGGGAATTAAGTTACTAATCAGCAAACATCTACCTCCCAATGACGGATTTGTCTATTAAATTAATAAATTTAGAGAACAATCCCCAAATTAAAGAATAAAAAGATAAAAAAATAAAACATTTGTAAATGAAAAATCATACATAGAAATAAAAATATTAAGAAATTAGATATAAATTAAAAAAAGGATATAAACGCTACATGACCATGCAAACACAAATTTCAACAATTAATGGGGAACATTCCCACAAAGTTACAAACTGCGGAAGAGATTTTGTGACGCTCACAAAAATTTGAGTAACATGCACGTCAAACTTGTTTATTGTGGAATTACATATAAAAGAATAATTTGGAGAAATTCCAGTCACCTTCCGGAGACTGCATAAATGGCATAAACTGTCATAAACTAGCTACCTATTAACTGAAAGTGGAGATCTAGCTATTGCCCATTTGTCATCATTATCTTCAATAGGTGTCTTCAACACAACCCCTTGAGTAAAATTATTAGGAAAACAATCAGACGCTAAAAACAAATACACCATCTCCCAAACCATAACTTGACCTTACTACCACAATCCCAACAACTGGTTCTGCAACTGCTGGCAATCCATATTAACGGTGGAGCACTAATGTACTTAAGCTAGTGCTTTCCTGCACTTCTCTCATAAATGGATCCTTCCGAAGCTCTGCAGCAGAAGGCCTCACTGATACCGCCGCCAAGCATTTGTCAATGAAACGTCTAACTTCTGGATCAGTAACCTTTTCCAGTGCAGCAGGCTTTATACCAGAAGTCACCTTTTTATAAATCTGAGCAACATTATAGCACTCACTGTATGGAATTTCAAAGGTAATCATCTCCAACATGCACATGCCAAAGGAATAGATATCGACCAGTTCATTGTAATCCTCTTCATACAACTCTGGAGCCATGAATTCAGGAGTACCAATCACAGTATGAGCAGCTTGATCACTTCCAAGGGTGCCCGCAAGACCCAGGTCCCCAATCTTCAGAGTGCCGCTATTGCCATTCACAAAAATATTACTGCAATTCAAATCCCTGTGAATGATGCAAGGTTCTTGACTATGTAAATAATGCAGACCCTTAAGAATTTGCCGTGCCCAGTTCTTTACAGCTTTCATGGAAACATGTCTGTGCTTCTGTCGGTACTGTCTCAGGGTCCCAGAAGTGCAAACCTCAGTAATAAAATTCACATGTCCAACCCTCTCATCCAGCCATGCATTATAAAGAGTTATTATATTTTTATTGTTCAGGGATTTCAAAAGCCGGACTTCTGCAAAGAGTCTTTCTACTGCATCGTCTTCAAGGCACTTCAGAGACACCTTGTTCCATGCAACCTCAATTCCGTCTTCCTCATCAAAAGCTCGGTATACTGTCTTCATGGCACCACGGCCTAGAACCTCATCATACCGGCCATACCTTCTAGTTGGGTCCATTTCCACAAAGGGCTCCATATCCTTGTCACCGCCATAGAATTCTACTGTTGGCATTTCTTTTGCCGAAAAAATGAGAAAACCTCCTTGTCCCCGGAAACCGAAGTCTGGGTCCTCTGGTCTAGGGCACAAATTCTCTAAGGACTAAAGGAATGAATAAAAACGCATTTCTTCCCTGAATTCAGAAGATGAGCAAATAGCAAAGACAGGAGGCTTTGCCTTTTTAGTGGTTACTGAAGAGACAAACAGCATTTTGACTCCTGTGGCTGCAGAGAGGAGGAAAAGCATATCAGGAAAACACGTACATAAAATCAAAATTTAGAAACGAAGACTATGAAATGCGATCCATTTATTTATCCTCAAACCAACAAAACAAGCCCTCACACCAAAACGGGTAAGAGCTTTCAAAAACTATGCTACTACACCATAAATTTGACTACACATTTTTGTTAATTCAAGAGAAAAGCCCAAAGTTACATATAAATTGGTTGTGAACTAATATTAAGCTAGGATAAATTCCTAGCTGTACGAGTTCAAACTGATCTAATACCAAAATGTGCATTTCCATGACCCAGGCAAATCATTAAAAGCCATAAAATTATGCCGATTCTAAAATTTGACAAATAATTGCATTTTGGTTAATTAGGCTGCAGAGGCAGGAATGCCTTCAACAGAAAAATTCACTGAAAATATTTGGCAAATCACTGAAACAACCCCAAATTCAATGATAAAGTAATATCCAACGGCATCTAAAACAAAACAAATCCGTGACAATTAAATTTCAAAAACAGATCCAAACATTTTGAAGACATATCATCGTGTACCATTGTTCAATCATTCAATCCCAAGCTTTAAATCACTAGCAAACACACCATCCATGATACAAATCTTACTAAAGATGTCAAATAATTAGAAAGCAAAATTTAAAACAAATTACCAACAATCTTTGCAATGATTTCTGGCTTTGATCGTGTGAGGATTTTTACATCACACAATCAAAGCCAGAAATCATTGCAAATGGAAACTTGATATCATTAAATTACTAACAACTCAATTTGAAGATAGGAATATACAAAAAGGCATCCTCAAACAATTTAAAAGCAAAAAGTAGTTCACAATAAAAGAAATTCAATATAAATCACGAAGCAAAACCCTAGGTTAATTTTGCAACCAATTTTCTTCCAAACAAAAAAAAACTCTAAGATCAGAAGCAATACAATTCGAAATGGTGTTAAACTAAAAAAAATCCACCAGCAACCTAGTGTTCCTGAAAGAAAACGATTTAAGGCTCTTAAATTCCCAGATAAATTTTAATTAACAGAATTTTCTGCAACTACGAACAATTTAATGAGAAAAAGATCGAACGAGAATTTTTGCAATAACTGCGTACAATTCATCCAAAACAAAAAGCCCGAGCATTCATTCCAATAAATCCTATCAATTTCCAATTTAATTTCAAACGAAAGTCAAACTAAATGCCAAAATCTTCTGGCCAGGGTTAAACAAAATCTAGAAAGCCCTAATCTCAAATTTGATATTAATTATCTTACATGCAAAAGAAAACATAAAACAAACTCGAATCCGGATCCTGTTAAAACCAAAAGGGACTAAAAATAAATAACAAAATCATCCAGTAAAATTAATTAGCATCTAATACATTCAATTAACATCTGAAATTAATAAACAAACCCCCGCTCCAGAACAAATCAGAAAGAAAATAATCAATAGGAAAACCAGAAAAGCACAGACTAAACAACTGAAAAATAAATGAATTTCCGTACCTGTTCCGTTGCAGATGTTCTTCTAGAAAACTCTAACTGAAAACTTTTCCCAGCAGAGTACCAAAGGATGGTGCAGGAAGGAAGGAAGACAAAGAAACAAGCTAGGGCATTATATAATAAAATTGGCCGGTCCTAGGGTTTGGCTTGGTCTTCACTAACCACGGTTAGTTCACCTGAGGTTCAACCGTTTGAGCGGTCGAAATGGACTAGAATAATTTGGCCGGCCTAATCCAACGGCCAGCGTTGAATCCAATGTCGTCGGGAATTGTCGCTTGCTGTTGGATTCTCCGCCTTGGAATTGACCAGTTCAAACCGTGTTCTCTTATTAAAAGGATTAGTTTGCTTAATTAAAGATATTGTTATTTTTTTATTGTTTTTTTAATTAAAAATTATTCCAAATACATTGCATGCAGGAAATCGTGGCTCTTTTCGGTGACTAATGGAATTTATTTAATTTTATATTTTCTGAGATCCGTTGCATGGAAAGTTTCAAACTATCTTTAGCCGTTTGTTAAAAGCTAATTATGGCGTAATGTGAATGGATTATTTTTCGCCCTCAATGTTTTCGAATATTCTTTGGCAAGGAAATAAGTCAATGGAATATTTTTATTCCAAAGGGCATTAAAATATTTAGCAGTGCTTCCAATAAAAAATATTAATGGAATTAGTCAAAGGAATTTTCTTTAACAATGGTGCAAATGCAATATTATAATCCTTATTGACCAAGCTTTTAGTTTTTTTCATGCGTTGCATGTTCTTTTTTTTTTCAACCGTATAAGATATGTTTTGTTTTTTTATGTTTGGGATTTATGGTGATTAGATTGGGTTTTCATGTTTTTTTAATGATGAATTACAGAGTGATTCATGATTCATAATGTTGATGTACCAAAAAAATGACAGCTAAAATTTAAAAGCATCTTTTGTTTATCTTATGGGTTGTAGAAATATTATGTTTCCTATAATATGTAAAATGACATATTTTTTATGGAAGTTGGTAAATAACTTTATTCTATCATGTTCCAATCATCACTCATCTCTAGGATTTGGATATGTAATCTAGTGGTTCGTCACTTTAGTTTGTATCCAAAGATGTGGAATTGATCTAGATTGTTTTCATGGTCATAAATTTGAACCTTCAATCTTTATATTTGATTTTTTTTTTAATTTGGGTTCATGTTTCTCTTCATTATTAGTCATTATGAATTGACTAAAGCACTTCTTTCAAACTTGTTATGATGGCAGTATTCAAAGATACCCTAATCCAAAAAAAATCATTAAGATTGAGAGAAGAATTTGTTAGGCACATATATAATTCAATTGCAAGTGGATAAAAAGAATTACATCAACATTACATCATTATCCTAGGAGCATATCACACACTTGTTTGTTATTCCTAATTTTGGTTCATTATCATTGAATCAGTTCATCTATGAGTCTAAGGAGAACATGCCCTCATAATTCAATAGGTTTGCTAAGGTGTTTATAAATATTATTTGTAAACATTGTTTGTTCCTTATCATATTTAGAGCAGTTGCATAGAGGCAAACAAGTTCTAGCCAACAAAAATCAGACATATCAGATCCATAAAGCATAGGTTTGGTTCCACATTTAATTTAAATATGCACTTGTGGGAATCACCTCCACATTCATGGAAGTGAGCTAGAAAGTTCTATAGTCAAACTTCTAGACCAATGACAATCATTTGATAAGTTCTAAAATGTTGGCATTATGGTGAATGAAAAATATAACATGTATATGATATCCTCATTAAAATTTGAACTAGGTACCTATTAGGTCTCAAAAATGTAGGTTACAAACCTTGAGAGGATTGTACACTCTATAATAATGTTTTTGGCTAACGAACGAGGTTAATTGATGTGATTGAGAACCCCCTGCACTTTAGGCTCTGCTAGACCTAGGCGGATGTACCTAAATGATGGAGCAGATTTAAAAGCTATGTGTGTAATCTCTAACTTGGGCAATCTACTCACATTGGCATGTAGAAGTGAAATAGATGTGAGGCTGATAACTAATCCTATTGTAAAATTTTTGAGAGTTAAATGTATGAACAAGGTTTATATAATGTATTGCTTGAAATGAATATGACTAGTGCCTAATCCATTTGGGTAAATGGAGTCAAGATTTGTGTTACACCCCAATTATGTAATTACTATTTACTATTACTATGTAGGGTAAATGTGAATGTAATTCGTATTCTGATGGTGAATAAAATGCGCTTGCACTTTGTTATTGATGCATTATGAATGAATGCTATTTCATTTAAATGTTATATGAAGAAACACATATATGTGAAATGGATGGTTATTGAATTGATATTCTAACTTTGGAGATGTATTACGTATACTGCATATTTTGTGAACAATTGACTGTCATGAGCATGTGTTAGTGGTTGTAGGTAAATGTTCATTCCTCCAGGCAGATGGGAAGTATCACTCAGGAGAAGATCTTGGTTGGGTAACTAGTAACGTAACCTATTTGAGCTTATACACACACTCACAATAGAATGGTTGAGTCTAGTCATTGTGTTGGGAATTGGTAAGTCATCCTTAGTTTGATGTGTCTACATTAGTAAGGGTCTTGATAACTGTTGAATGCATGCTTGGATGATGTTTATGTGTTTGAATTTTATGGACCTTTGAGCTTCCTGTCAATACATATTTATGTTAAATGTATACATGTGTATGAGTGTATTTATACATTGATCCGTGCATGAGAGCATAATCATATTCATGTATGTGTAAGTAGAAATACTTACAAAAATACTCACACGAGGAATCAATTATATATATATATGTGAATATATATACACTTAACGAATATGTGTATTGACGAGAATATGATGAACTGATATATGTGTGAACATATTAAATATGCATGTACCTAAGTGTACAATAAAATGTATACATGTATATAAGATGTATACATAAATACATGTATACATATGTATACACGAGCATAGAGGAATATGTATATATTTACATATACATATACTGTCGACATTATGTACAATATTATTATCTTGCGTATATATGAAGTAATGATATATATATCGATTAGATGTAATCATCTAGATATCGAATGGATCATTTGACTACCATGTTGACATATAATATATATGTTTGTACACACACACACACATATATACATATGTATACGTAAACATTAATGCTTATTCGAGAAGTGTGTATATATATATGTATGTATACATGCATATTGTTCAATGTGAACGATAATTTGGATACATGCATTCGATTATCGAATGATACATTTGCAAAGATAATACCTATATTATATTTGTTTGTAAATATATATATATATATAGTATATGTATAAATAATATAATATATGGATATATATTATATTATATATATAGTATATATAATGATTAAATGATTGTTTTATTTTATAGTGCTCCTCTATTAGCGCATGGTTTAGACTATGGAATATTATATAATTGTAGTGCACATATAGTGCTAAAATATGGAAACACTTTCATATGCGTGTTGGCCAATTTGTATATAGGATTAGCTTAGACCACACATTCATTACCATACGTTGGAATTACATAGCCTCTAGTCGACGAGTAAGGCTTGGAGAGTTAGGAATGATGCACACTATGTGATGAAGAAGTTAGTTTCAACATGTTAAGTAAAGGGTGAGAGCACAACAAGTAATTTGCAAACAATTAGGTTTGGTATGCAATGCTTGTGACTGTATTTTGGACCCGCCGAATATTACTCAAGTTGTCCACGCTAAAAGAATGAGTATTCTGCAAGTTTTATGGTAGTTATAAAGTCGATATAAATGGAAGACTTGGTTAACACCTTATTTGGGAATTGACTTTGACTTAGTAAACTTCTTGTTGTTATGTCTATATGCTAATATCAACTGCTAAGTTGTGAACATCAAGTCATTGAAGTGGTTGAATTGATAAATGTAATTAGTCGACTCATGTCAAGACTAATTCGATGCATTCTATGTGTTGCATATTTGATATTGATTGATTCAAATACAATGCAAACCACCAACTGCTGCAAAGAGAGTAAATTACCTTGGTGCCACCTTATGAAACCTATTTGTTGTAGATGTTCATTATATGAACAATTCGAATTACACCATATCAATCATGTGTTGATTTGAGTAAGTCTCTTATTGTTGTCAATCATCAGGGGTGATCTGTAGCTATTATTAGCTAAGTAGGTTCTTATATTTGTCACCTTTTAGCTGTGAGGAGTGAGTGATTGTGAATGGAGTTTTCTATCAACATACATGCCTAATCTGTAGGATAGAGAGTGACTTTTTTGTTGTATAAATAGTGGAACAATCTCACTAGTTTGGGATGCATCCCATATACTTTGTGCACAGTGTTTTATACATTTTTCTCTAAAATTCATTGTTGCAATATTTTATTAATTTGAGAGAGGGCTGGGAGTATTGTGAGGGCATTATTATTTTGAGTGAAGTATAACATCAACTTGAGAGAAGAGAGTTATTGTGGTATAGTTGAAGGAATCAAGTTTGAGCTAGTTGTTGTTGTGGGAAACCGATTTGTAGTCATTTGATTGGATAGTGAAAACAAGAATGATGATATTTCTTCTATATTGGTTTTGGTTTTGAAAGACCGTTCTCCATGTTTGTTGTGATTTGTCTATTATGAGTACTTGCATTTAGAGAAAATAGTGATACTTTGAAAAGGAATAGGAAGTTAGTATACTATTTTATGATGTGCGTGTATGTACTCCATAATAGGAGGGTTGTTTTTGCCATATTAAGTATTACATACTAGATATGATTGTGCATGAGTGGCATATGTGTTACTCTTAGCTAAGTTATTTATTTAACTAGGTTAGCTTGTGTTTACTCCTAGGAATGTGTAGAGAAGGGGGATTCAATACTCATGAGTCTCTTTATTCTCAAGAGATTCCCGAGGGGCGAACTGCCCTAAACTACCTCAAGGAACAAAGCAAGAGTTTTAGAATTAGAATTCAAGTAGGTCACAACAATTTTTTGGATAGACTAATAGGATCTCGGCTTAAGGACGTCAGCGCAACACATGGATGACAGTGTGACACATTGGAGTCCCAAAGGTGCACTGGCATCTTGTACAAACATAAAATTGAGAATGTTGCAGAAAAAACAAAGTGTCTACTTCTACTCTAACTGCTAAGAAATCTTGGAATGTGAGAAAGTAATGGAATATAATAGAACTAAGATAAAGTGAAGTAGTTGATAAGAATAAAGAGGATAAGAGATAGAAGATTCTCACAAAAACCCAAGTAATGGAGCCTCCAACAAATGAATGTCTTCAATACCTGCATGCATAAGATCTGGAGAAAATGTTGTGGCTATATAGGGGTTTTCTTTAGTCAAACCCTTGTTTTGGGGTTCCCACCTCCATGGATAGCCAAGTAGATAGATAGAAATGAAATGAATGCAAGAGTGATAAAAGAAATTCCCACTCGAGGAGGAGAACCCGTATCACAAAATGTAGATGCAATAGGTAGGGGATGTGTGAAATCCCAAGATGCTCGCAAGCATAAGACAAGAGAGATATTAGCTGCAAGGCTTAAGGAAGCCAAAGGGAGAGAGCAAAGATAGCTACAAGATCTAAGAGAGTTGCAAAGAGTGATGTAAGATATTGAGAGTGTTGCAAAGAGAGTTTCCAAGAGAGCTTGAAAGTGTTGTAGAAGGCTACTGTAACAAACAAGAGAGTTGTGCAAGCAAGAGCAAGATGTGAGAATGTACAAGATAGAAGCCCAATAGGAGAAGAAGGCCAAATGGATTGAAAAGATGACTTTTAAAGAGAGAAAATAAGCTTCTCGAACAGTTACAAGGCATCTCGAGCCGTTACCACTAACAAAAGGCTAAGACAAGTGGAAAACATGCATGTAAATGGTCGTTTGAATGTTGAAATTTTGCAAGACGCTAGCGCAATGCACGAATGTCTGTGTGACATGCTAGTGTCCAGACACATCATGCTACAAAATGACACAAATGGGAAAAGCACAAAGTTTAAAGCAAAGCTAACATGCAAATGAAGCTGCTGAAAATGGGTCCTGAGCATCCTGAGAGGGTAAAAGGCTGATGCAAGGGCTAAAATGAGCCTACACAAGAACTAAGGGAGTGGACACCAAAGTGGATACAAGAATGTATGTGAAATTGCAAGGGGTGCAATTTTATGACAATACATTTTTCCCCACTTTAGCGGGCATATGAATCTACACTAATATGCACCTAAAGGGAATCTACTAAACATGTGTAAATAACATCATGATGCCAAAATGATACTATAGATGAAGTAGACAACTCTTCAAACCAAGGAATCATGCCCCTAGGCTGAAGACCTACAAAAAAAACACATTAGAAAAGAAAAACCAACACAAGACAACAATGTTAGAACATAAAAAGTCATCACAACACAAGGTTACAACAAAAAAACACATACACACAGGCACACAAAAACTAAAGGATTTGAGTTAGCAAAGTGAAAGAGACCTCAATGTAAAAGGTTGTCTCAGTACCACGTGTTGTCCCCAAACTAAAAAAAATAACACATAGAAGAATTCTAAAACAAAGAGAAGAATGTAAGGATTGATCACTTCAAGAGAATAATACACCCAAAAGTTAGGGAAGCAACCAATGTTGAAGAGAGAAAGAAGTATATACTCAAGATGAAGAAGATGAAAATCTTTGATTTGGTATACACTAGAGAATTTAAGAAGCCAGAGAATAGTGAATATCTTACCCAAGAGATGAGCTACACAATTAGAGAATCAGCTAGAAAGGAATGAAAATTCCAGAAAACCAAGGAGAGTTGAACAAATGTGAATCAAGACCTATGAAAGGTGAACAAAGGCTCTATAGGTACTCTCTCCCTCTGAGTTGAACAAATTGCACCGAGGGCTCGTAGACCAATGGTGAACATATCTCATAGGATCTAAGTGCTTCATAGGTCCTTAGACCTGCAAAGAAGGTGCCCCAGGTACTCTCTCTTGAGGGAAGCCCAATGTAGGGGACTCTGCAAAGTTGGATTAGGCCCTCATAAGTGCTCAGTCCTGCAAGGTTGATTGAAAAGCAGCCTCACAGGCACACCTACAAAGAAACATGTTAATTCACAGACTAAACATGTAAGGAAAGCTTGATGCAAAGAAGCTCTACAGGTTCTTGGTCCTATAGAGAAAGACTGATCAAAGAGGCATGTGGCTACTGCAAGTTGCATTGCAAGACAGTCACAGAAAAGATAGGTCTAGTCGGGTTGCCCCCAAGCTAGACACCAATGAATTCATTTGAGATAAAAACTTTCAAAGGGGGTCCCTCAGGAACACATTCAAAAGAAAAGGAGTCCACTCAAGGGAAAAATCATTTGAAAGACATAAAGAAGAGAGGGAATCCTTCAAGGAGGACACACATCTCCAAAGCAAGTTATCACTACTCCCAACATACAGGGGAGGAGAACCATGCAAGATACTTAGAACATACAGTATAGAGGAAAACCTCGATATCACTTGTCATTTGAAGAAGAGGCAGGTGCATCAAAAAATAAATGAGTGATGGAACCTAAATCAAGAAGTTGTATTTACCCTTCAAGACCTTACATTCACTAGTGGAATGGCTAGGCACTCAATGGTATGCACATAATTTTTTTTTCTTTATCATGCTTATGAAGTGTCTTACA
Organism: Sequoia sempervirens; assembly: GCA_007258455.2. Taxonomy (NCBI): domain Eukaryota; kingdom Viridiplantae; phylum Streptophyta; class Pinopsida; order Cupressales; family Cupressaceae; genus Sequoia; species Sequoia sempervirens. The sequence goes on from VDFB02047230.1 coordinate 166,747,675, forward strand.
TGTAGGAGGAGGAAGAGCAATTAAACAGGCTTTAAGAAGCCTCAATAAAATATGCTCTTGCTCAAATAAAGAATAAGGAGAAGGAAGCAAGCCTATCTCTTGTGGAGAAAAGTTTGATTGCTCACAAGAAGAAGGCACAAAGATAACAGATAATGGCAGATGAATCAATCCACGAGAACAAGGTTGGGCACAAATCATGTCACCAGTCAACCATGGTTTCCATTTAGATTGTTCATTCAAGCAACCGAGCCCCAAATTAAGCTTACAAGGTACAAATTCTATAGGGACTTGAATGCCTTGTTCATTACGCTGACAAGCTTTACGCCCATAGCCATATTTAGAGATGAGCTTAAAGTCAGGGCCATAATGTGTTTGAAAATCTTGAGAAGGAGGAGGATCTTCATAGAGAGCATTATTCTAGCAATGGGGATCATGCTCCTCTATGGGATCACCATCAACCTTCTTCACAGGACTGCCAACATTATCCTCTTTAATAAAAGTGCAATCATCTTCCTTAGAAGGAGGAGGATCAACATTAAGGACATTACAACTATTGTTCACATTATCCCATGGTACAAAAGAATAATCATCTTTGATAGCAGGTGTAGATGATGTTATCGAAAGTTTAAAATGAATAGGTTTCACTTTGTATTCTCCAATGAAGAATTCAAAGAAATCTAAGGATACCCAATCATCACCAAGAAGAGGTAGAAGGAGCAGACTGAAGATTTCTTGCTTCAAAAGGATCTTCTTTAGGGACATCTATCTCAAGAGTATCCTTTGTAGTATGTACACATTAGAAGACACTGAAGAAATAAGTGTAGGCACAATCGAAACCTAACTGATAACTGCCATCACACATAAGTGCATAGCCTCAGGGTTAGCCGTGACTGTGACTACTTGATTATTGCAAATGAACTTAATAGATTTATGCAAGGTTGTTGGGACTACACCCATAGCATGAATCCACAGTCTACCAAGAAGAAGGTTATATGGTAATTTTTCAGACATAACATATATGAGGGTGGGTATAGTAACAGGCCCAACATTAAAGGCAAGACTATTGTGCCCAAAGGTTGTTGCCTACATTATCAAACCCATGAATGACAACAGAAGAAGCATTAAGAGAAGATGAATCAATATTAATCTTAGGCAATAGATCAATGCTACACACATTGAGTGCTGAACCAACATCAATGAGGGTATGTCTAATGCCAATATTATTAATGTTAACTATAATCATTAGAGGGTCTGCTTGCTTTCGTACTTTCAGAGGCAGGTCTTCTTGTGGATAGAACATAATATTTGGAGAATCCGCACGAATATGATCTATCAACGCATTAACATTCGCCGCCTTAGTGGAAGAAGCAAAGAGGATCTTTTGCAAGGCTTCCTCAAGCATACCTTGATAAACCAAAATAGACTAAAGCATTTCCCACAGTGAGATCTTGGCTGGAGTAACGCAAAGTTGCTCGACAAGATCATAATAATTGGGTGCTTTAGTTGTAGGTTTAGGGGCTAAAGGAAGACTTGGTTGTTTATTCATTCTATTCTTATAAGTATGGGCTACCGCTATATAAGAGGGAGCCATAGAAAAATCAAGAGAATCACTATCAAATGGGACACCATCAATAGAACAAACCCTTTTAGGAGAAGGACTAGCTGGAGTCATATAAATGACCAGTCTCTCAGGCCTTTGAGGTGCAACAAAGACATAGATTACATTTATAGACTCATCAAAACTAGTGGAATAATTATTTGAAGAAATATTTTCAACATCTATCCTTGGAGGATTCGATGTGAGAGGGACTTCATCATTCACTAATGCACAATATTTGGAAGAGAGTGCATGAGAACAAAGATGAGACTCATCATTCATGAATGCATCATCTCCAAAAGAGAGTGCATTGGAATGAATAGAAGGTAGAGTAACATTAAGAAAGGTATCAATGATTTCATCTTCTTGCACCAAAATATCCTTAGAAGGAATTTCAGGAGAGGGATCAACAAAGAATAATAAGAAAGGAGAGAAAAACTCACTTTCACATGCTTGTAAGAGAACTTGTCGAAGCTTCTTAACAAAGTTGGAAAGGGATAGAAGGAAAAAAAATGGGAAATACAATTTGAAATAGAAATATAGGCATGTCATCTGATCCAAATCAATTCAAGGGCGACAAAACTGAGAAAAACTAAAAAATCTCAATTTTTTAATTTTTTTGGTATTTTCTAGGTTCTAGTAATTTGCATTTTTGAAGGTCTTCGAAGTAGAATTTGGGGTCAAAACTTGTGTCAGTCCCTAAAATTTGGTTGCCAAATGATAGAATTGTGAAACAAGCACAAAACCATGAGCCACTAGATCAAACACAAACACATACACCTTCTATGCAAGAGATCTGCAAACAAATATATGCAATTATCTTCAACAAGAAAAAGCTACAAAAGAGAGAAAAATTTCAAGAAGATATGAAAGCTACAGATATTCTCCCATTAATAATTACAATGAGATCAATCCTTATAAAAGGAGATCAAGAAACCCTAGTGTGCACACTTAATAATTAATAAATAATTAATTATTAATGTGCCTAAGTTTAGCTTAAGTAACTAAAGTGATAAGTGACTTAATTAATTAACCAATATGATTAAATTAAGTAAGTAAAACAAATTATTACTCTAACACCCCCCCTTAAGATGAACTTAGGAAGTAGCTAAAACACTAAGAAAAAGATGCATGAAAGCAAAGATGGGTCCCGGCAAACAAGGCCAAGTAAGGTACCCATCTACAAACAAAAGATCTCTATAAAGCGGAGAAATAGAAAACCTCATGGGAAAAACTCCAATCCAAGAAGAGATCAAAGGCGACTGAAGGACTAAAAAGCCTCTAAATAAGGGTGTGAAGGATAGAGAAGCCTTCAACCAAACAAAGTCCTGAAAAAGAAGAACATTTAGAACATCACAAAAGCATGAAGAAGCTACAAACTCTGTCGAAGAATGATTGCTGAAATGCCGAAGAACCTCCTCTGAAGATAGAATGATCAAGATCAAGAAGCCAACAATCTACATGAGTGCCCCCAATGACACTACTTGAATCAGATGGAAAACAAAGGCAAACACCTGGAACAGAGATGCAAATGGCACAAGTACCAATAGTCTGAAGAACACTGATCAACTGAAAAAGGAAGGTTGCCTCCAAAAATAGGAATGCAAGAGTGTCCATATGGTAAGTGATCCATCTTATTGAAATGCATGGGTAACCAGCCGCTGCATCCACCTAGTACATAGGAACAAATACTGTATACATAGCTCACTCCAACAAAACCAAGGAAGCATTAACATCAACAGTAGAAACCCCCCCATAATGTTGACAAGGGAGAGGTATGACAGGTACACTAAAACTGAATGCCAGAAAGTAGCGCATGAAGAGGAACCAAGAGCATCTGAAGGTGCAAACATGAAAGTACAAGCTGAAGAAGAATATGGAAAAATTGCATGGATGGAACAAAAAAGCTATATGCAATTATAGAAAAAGCTACAAAAGAGAAAACTTTTAGGAAGATATGAAAGATATCTTCTTAATTAATTATTATTAAGAGAGGTATGACAAGTACACTAAAATTGAATGCTAGAAAGTAGTGAATGAAGAGGAACCAAGAGCATCTAAAGGTACAAACATGAAAGTACACCACTGAGATCACAAAAAATGGAGAAATTGGTCAAAAGTTATGAGCTCGAGATTGAAAACAACTCCTTTGACTTCAAAAAGTTGTATAATGCACCAAAATAAAAATAAAGTGATGAGATCCACACCACTAGAAATTTGGTGGAACCAGCTTTTTGATGATATCTCATTTTCTAAAAAATGATATCATATGCCCAAGTTCTAGCCTTTGGAAGGAAACAATGCCAAAGGGGAAAAAAACCAGTGCTAGATTAAATTTGACGGTCATACGATCGTCGTAGAAAAAATAAGGGCCTAAATTTGACGGCCAAATGGCCATCACCTCATTTGCACAGGTGGGCTTATTACAAAAAAATGTTTTTTTCTAAAAAAATATATACAAATTTAATTTTTTTATAAGAAAAAAAATTAATAAAAAACCTCTGATTTTTGAAAAAAGAAATCATAAAAAAAATTGACTAGCCACTGCCGGTAGTTAGACTGTCGGACGATTGTAAGGCCGTTGGTGACTGACACAAGCGGCATCCAGAAATAGGAATGCAAGAATGTCCATATGGTAAGTGATCCATCTTACTGAAATGCATGGGTAACCAACCGCTGCATCTGCCTAGTACATAGGAACAAATACTGTATACATAACTCACTCAAACGAAACCAAGGAAGCATTAACACTAACAGTAGAAACCCCCCCATAATGTTGACAAGGGAGAGGTATGACAGTTACACTAAAACTGAATGCTAGAAAGTAGCGCATGAAGAGGAACCAAGAGCATTTGAAGGTGCAAACATGAAAGTACAAGCTGAAGAAGAATCTGGAAAAATTGCATGGATGGAACAAAAAAGCTATATGCAATTATAAGAAAAGCTATAGAAGAGAGAAAACTTTCAAGAAGATATGAAAGATATCTTCTTAATTAATTATTATTAAAAGAGGTATGAAAATTACACTAAAACTAAATGCCAGAAAGTAGTGCATGAAGAAGAACCAAGAGCATCTAAAGGTGCAAACATGAAAGTACGCTGCTGAGATCGCAAAAAATAGAGAAACTGGTCAAAAATTATGAGCTTGGGACTAAAAACAACTCCTTTGAATTCAACAGGCTATATAATGCACCAGCAGAAAAATAAAGTGATGAGACCCACACCACTAGAAAGTTGGCGGAAACAGCTTTCCGATGATATATCGTTTTTCAAAAAATGATATCGTATGCCCAAGTTACGGCCTTTGGAAGGAAATAGCTCCAAAGGGGAAAAAAACTAGTGCTAGATTAAATTTGACTGTCATACGACTGTCACAACAAAAATACGGGCCTAAATTTGACGGAAAAATGGCCATCACCTCATTTGCATAGGTGGGCTTATTACAAAAAATGTTTTTTTTTGTTTTTTAAAACATTTTAACAAAATATATAATAAATTTATTTTATATAAAAAAATTAAGAAAACCTTTTTAAAAATCATAAAATAAATTTGATTCAGCCGACCACCGGATCGGGCTAGCGTCAGCCAACGACGGTGCAAGCGGGCAACCGTGATAAAGCCCGGCATTTTATGTATTATGCGTACCCTGTACCTTCATTTCACAAACTTTTAAGAACTTTCAAAAAAAATGGTTTTTTAAAACAAAGCACTTTTATAGTAATTTTTTTAAAAAATTTCTGATAAAAAATTAAGTCAGAAAAATTAATTTTTTTTTACCAAGCTAAAAGAAGTTTTTCTTGATCCGCGTCCAGACGATGCAAGAGCCGTACGACTAAAATGTTTTTTGTCTCATAAATCAATTGGACCAAATATAGGCATATTTACAATCGATCTTTAGGTTTTTGGCCTCTTCGGACACAACGGTGAGGTCCATTTGGGCTCAAAATGCTCCAAAGAATCAAGCACCCCCTGGATATGACAAACAACCCCTTTCTTCAAACCCTCATAGATCTGACAAACAAAAGCCAAATTTAACAAAACAAAAGTCGATCTTGACTATTTCGGTAGCTCTGGATTCAATGAAGAGGTTTGATTCACACCAAAATGCTTCTAAAACCGTCCTCTAAAATTTTTAAAGAAAGCAAAGTGGATTCAGATATGAAGCCAACAACCCTTGTTGAAGAAGAAAAACCTCATAAATCGAGAAGGGGTTTGTTGAATCCATGCTCCGATACCATGATAGAATTGTGAAACAAGCATAAAACCATGAGCCACAGGATCAAACACAAACAAGTACACCTTCTATGCAAGAGATCTACAAACAAATATATGCAATTATCTTCAACAAGAAAAAGCTATAAAAAAGAGAAAAATTTCAAGAAGATATGAAAACTACAGATATTCTCCCATTAATAATTACAATGAGATCAATCCTTATAAAAGGAGATCAAGAAACCCTAGTGTGCACACTTAATAATTAATAAATAATTAATTATTAATGTGCCTAAGTTTAGCTTAAGTAACTAAAGTGATAAGTGATTTAATTAATTAACCAACATGATTAAATTAATTAAGTAAAACAACTTATTACTCTAACACCAAAGGCACACTATTTTAGGGATTGAATTAGTCCTCTTGGAGACCTTTCCAACAGTGTAAACTATTCTGAATTTCGAGCACTATGTCAAAAGTTATGACCTCACCAGGTTGGGGTAAAAAATTCATAGTTTTTTGAAAAATATTGTGGTTCACATTGGGTTGACCAAAATGTAGAGAAGGGGGATTCACTATTCATGAGTCTCTTTATTCGAGCAAGAGATTCCTAAGGGCGAATTACCCTAAACTACCTCAAGAAACCAAGCAAGAGTTTCAGAATCAAAATGAGTAGGTCACAACGATTTTTTGGATAGATTGACAAGCTCTTGGTCAAAGGACATCAACAGGGTACATGAATGACAATGCGGCGCTCAAGAGTCTCAAAGGAACACTAGCATCTTGTATGAACAAAAAATTGAGAATGTCATAGAAAAAAAAAAGTGTCTACTTTTACTCTAACTATTAAGAAATGTTGGAACATGAGAAAGTAATGGAATATTTAACAAAACTGAGATAAAGTGAAGTAGATGATAAGACTAAAGAGGATAAGAGATAGAAGATGCTCACAAAAACCCAAGTAATGGAGCTTGCAGCAAATAGATGTCTTCAATACCTGCATGCGTAAGATCTGGAGAAAATGTTGGGGCTGCATAGGGTTTTTCCTTAGTCAAACCCCCGTTTTGGTGTTCCCACCTCCACAAACAACCAAATAGATAGATAGAAATGAAATAAATGCAAGAGTGATAAAAGCAATCCATGCTCAAGTAGAACCCATATCACGAATTGTAGGTGATAAAAGCAATCCCCGCTTGAGGAGGAGAACCCATATCACAAAATGTAGATGCAAGTGGTAGGTGATGTGTGAAATCCCAAGATGCTCACAAGCACAAGACAAGGGAGATATTAGCTGCAAGGATTAAGGAAGCCAAAGGGAGAGAGAAAAGATAGCCACAAGAGCCAAGAGAGTTGCAAAGAGCACTGTAAGAGCTTGAGAGTGTTGCAAAGAGAGTTTGCAAGAGAGATTGAAAGTGTTGTAGAAGTTTGCTGTAACAAACAAGGGAGTTGTGCAAGCAAGAGCAATATGGAAGAATGTCCAAGATAGAAGCCTAGTAGGAGAAGAAGGCCAAATGGATTGAAAAGATGAATTTTAAAGAGGCAAAAAGAAGCTTCTTGAGCTATTATAAGGTGTCCCAAGCCGTTACCAGCAAAAAAAGGCGGGAACAAGTGGCAAACATGCACAAAAATGGTCGTTTGAATGTTGAAATGTCATAGGACGCTAGTGTGGCACACGGACATCTGCACAATGTGCCAATGTCTAGACACATCGTGCAACAAAATGACACAAGCAAGAAAATAACAAAGTTTGACGCAAAGCTAATGTGCAAAGGTAGTTGCTGAAAAGGGGTCCTGAGGATCCTGAGAGGGAAAAAGGTTGATGCAAGGGCTAAAATGAGACTACACAAGTGCTAAGGGAGTGGACATAAAAGTGGATACAAGAATGTATGTGAAATTGTAAGGGGTGCGAGTTTATGACATTACATTTTTCCCCCACTTTAGCAGGCATATGAATCTACACTAATATACACGCTAAAGGGAATCTACTAAACATAAATAACATCATGATGCAAAAAGGATACTGTAAAGGAAGCAAACAACTCTTGAAACCAAGGAATCGTGTCCCTAGGCTAAAGACCTACAAAACAAACACATTAGACATGGAAAACCTACACAAGACAACAATGTTAGAACATAAAAAGCCATCACATCACAAGGCTAGAACACAAAAACACATACACACAGGCATACAAAAACTAAAGGATTTGAGTTAGCAAAGCGAAAGAGACCTCGATGTAAAGGTTGTCTCAGTACCATGCATCATCGTCAAACTAAAAAAAATAACACAGAAGAATTCTAAAATGAGGAGAAGAATGTAAGGATTGATCGCTTCAAGAGAAGAAGACACCCAAAAGTCAGGGAAGCAACCAATGTCGAAGAGTGAAGGAACTTATATATACTCAAGATGAAGATGCAAATCTTTGATTTGGTATCTACAATTTGAGAAGAGAATAGAGAATTTAAGAGAGAGAGATGGAGAAGATATAAAGGAATGGAAATTCCAAGAGAGATGGCTCCACAGGTTCTCAGACCCAAAGAGAGTTGAATAAATGCATCATAGATCTGTAAACCTATGGAAGGTGAACAAAAGGCTTTGTAGGTACTCTCTCCTATAGAGTTGAACAAACTGCACCGGAGGCCCACAGACCAATAGTGAACATATCGTGTAGGATGTAAGCACTTCAAATGTCCTCAAACCTACAAAGAAGGAACCCTAGGTACTCTCTCTTGAGGGAAGTCTGATGTAGGGGAATCTGTAGAGTCGGATTGGGCCCTCACAGGTGCTCAGTCATGCAAGGTTGATTGAAAAGTAGCATCATAGGTGCACTTGCAAAGCAACATGTTAATCCATAGACTAAAAATGTTAGGAAAGCATAATGCAAAGAAGCTCTATAGGTTCTTGGTCCTGTGGAGCAAGAATGATCAGAGAGGCTTGTGGCTACTGCAAGTTACATTGTAAGACTGTCATAGAAAAGATAGGTCTAGTCAGGCTTCCCCCGAGCCAGACACCAATGAATCTATTTAAGATAAAAAATTTCAAAGGGGTTCCCTCAGGAACCCATTCAAAAGAAAAGGGTTCCACTCAAGGGATGATTCATTTGAAAGACATAGAGAAGAGAGGGTATCCTTCAAGGAGGACAAACATCTTCAAAGCAAGTTATCATTTCCCCCAACATACAGTGAGGAGAACCGTGCAAGATACTTAGAACATAAAAGATAGAGGGAGACCTTGATATCACTTGTCATTTGAAGAAGAGGCAAGTGCATCAACAAATAAATGAGTGATGGTACCTGAATCAAGAAGTTGTATTTTATTCTTCAAGACCTTACATTCACTAGTGGAATGGCAATGCACTCAATGGTATGCACATAAAGAAATTTTTTCTTTATCATGCTTATGAAGTTTCTTATGTGTAGGAGGAGGAAGACCAACTAAACAAGCTTTAAGAAGCCTCAATAAAATACACTCTTGCTCAGATAAAGAGTAAGGAGTAGGAAGTAAGCCTTTCTCTTGTGGAGAAAAGTTCGATTGCTCACAAGAAGAAGGCACAAAGACAATGGATAATGGCAGATGAATAAATCCATGAGAACAAGGATGAGTAGGAATCATGTCACCATTCAACCATGGTTTTTGTTTAGATTTTTCATTCAAGCAACCAAGCCCCAAATTACACTTACGAGGTGCACATTCTATAGGGACCTAAATGCCTTGTTCATTACACCCAAAACCTTTACACCCATAGCAATATTTAGAGATGAGCTTAAAGCCAGGACCATAAAGTGTTTGCAAATCTTGGGAAGGAGGAGGATCAAGTCATAGAGAGCATTATTCCAACAATGGGGATCATGCTCCTCTATGGAATCACCATTGACCTTCTTTACAGGATTGCCAACATTAGCCTCTTTAATAGAAGTGCGATCATCTTCCTTAGAAGGAGGAGGATTGACATTAAGAACATTACAACTATTGCTCAAATTATTCCATGATACAAAAGAATAATCATATTTTATAGTGAGTGTGGATGATTTTATCGGAAAGTTAAGATGAACAGGTTTCACTTTATATTCTCCAATGAAGAATTTAGAGAAATCTAAGGATCCCCAATCATCACCAAGAAATGCATTATTTTCATAAGAGGTAGAAGGAGTAAACTTAAGATTTCTTGCTTTAGAAAGATCTTCTTTAGGGACATCTATCTCAAGAGTATCCTTTGTAGTAGGTATTGCTGGAGTAAACATCGACACATTGGAAGACACTGAAGGAATAAGAGTAGGCATAACCAGAACCTAATTGATAGATGCCATCTCACATAAGTGCATATCCTCAAGGTCAGCCGTGACTATGACTACTTGATTATTGCAAATGAACTTAATAGATTTATGCAAGGTAGACGTGGCTGCACCCATATCATGAATCCATTGTCTACTAAGAAGAAGGTTATATGGTAATTTTTTAAACATAACATATACGAGGGTGGGTATAGTAACGGGTCCCAACCCTAAAGGAAAGACTATTGTGCCCAAACGTTGTTGACCAACATTATCAAACCCACAAATGACAACAAAAGAAGCATTAAGAGAAGATGAATCAATATTAATCTTAGGAAATAGATCAATGCTACATACATTGAGTGTTGAACCATCATCAATGACAGTACGTCTAATGCCGATATTATTAATATTAACTATAACCATTAAAGGGTTTGCTTTCTTTTGTACTTCCGGAGGTGGGAGTTCTTGTGGATAGAACGTAATATTTGGCGAATCCACATGAATGTGAGCTATCAATGTATCAACATCTACTGGCCTAGCGGAAGAAGGCAAGAGGATATTTTGCAAGGATTCCTGAAGCATACCTTGATAAACCAGAGCAAACTGAAGCAAGTCCCATAGTGAGATATTGGTCGGAGTAACTCAAAGTTGCTCGATAAGATCATAATCATTGGGTGCTTTAGTTGTAGGTTTAGGAGTTGAAGGAATACTTGGTTGTTTATTCATTCTATTCTTATAAGTATGGGCTACCGCTCTATAAGTGGGAGCCATAGAAAGATCAAGAGAATCACTATCAAATGGGAAACCATCAATAGAAAAAACCCTTTTAGGAGAAGGACTAGATGGAGTTAATTAAATGACTAGTCTCTTAGGCCTTTGAGGAGTAGTAGAGACATAGATTACATTTACAAACTCATCACGATTGGAATAATTATTTGAAGAAATATGCTCAACATCTATCCTTGGAGGATCTGATGTGAGAGGGAATTCATCATTCACTAATGCATCATCTTTGGAAGAGAGTGCTTGATAACAAAGATGAGATTCATCATTCACCAATGCAACATCTCTAGAAGAGAGTGCATTGGGATGAAAGGGAGATTCATCATTCACGAATGCATCATGTCCAAAAGAGAGTGCATTGGAATGAACAAAAGGTAGAGTAACATTAAGAAAGTATCAATGATTTCATCCTCTTGCACCAAAATATCCTTTGAAGGAATTTCAGGAGAGGGATCAACAAAGAATAATAAGAAAGGATTGAAAAACTCACTTTCACATGATTGTAAGAGAACTTGTTCAAGCTTCTTAGCAAAGCTGGAAAGGGATAGAAGGAAGAAAGATAAAAAATACATTTTTAAATAGAAATATAGGCACATCGGCCGATCTGCATCAATTTGGGGGTGACAGAACTGAGAAATATTGAAAATCCCATTTTTTTGATTTTTTGATATTTTCTAGGTTCTAGTAATTTGCATTTTCAGAGGTCTTCGAATCAAAATTTGGGTCAAAAATTGTGTCAGTCCCTAAAATTTGGTTGCCAAAGAAACTATATTTTAGGGATTGAATTAGTCCTCTTGGAGGCCTTTCCAACAATGTAAATCATTTTGAATTCTGAGCATTGATTCAAAAGTTATGACCCCACCAAGTTGGGGTAAATAAATTTCTAGTTTTTTGAAAAATACTGTGGTTCGTGTTGGGTTCACAAAAATGTAGAGAAGAGGGATTCGCTACTCAAGAGTCTCTTTATTCTCAAGAGATTCTGAAGGGAAAATTTCCCTAAACTACCTCAAGTCACAAAGCAAGAGTTTCAAAATCAGAATGAGTAGGTCACAATGATTTTTTGGATAGACTGACAGGCTCTTAGTCGAAGGACGTCAACATGACACATGGATGACAATGCGATGTGCTAGAGTCTCAAAGGAACACTGGTGTCTTGTATGGATAGAAAATTGAGAATGTCGTAGAAAAAAACAAAGTGTCTACTTCTACTCTAACTGCTAAGAAATCTTGGAACGTGAGAAAGTAACAAAATATAACAAAATTGAGATAAAGTGAAGTAGATGATAAGACTAAAGAGTATAAGAGATAGAAGATGTTCACAAAAACCCAAGTAATGGAGCCTACAACAAATGAATGTATTCAATACCTGCATGTGTAAGATTTGGAGAAAATGTTGGGGCTGTATAGGGGTTTGCCTCAGTCAAATTCCCGTTTTGGTGTTCCCACCTCCATGGACAACCAGATAGATAGATAGAAATGAAATGAATGCACGAATGATAAAATAAATCCTTGCTTGAGGAGAACTCATATCACAAAATGTAGGTGATAAAAGCAATCCCCGCTTGAGGAGGAGTACCCGTATCACAAAAGGTAGATGCAAGAGGTAGGTGATGTGTGAAATCCTAAGATGCTCACAAGCACAAGACAAGGGAGATATTAGTTTCAAGGATTAAGGAAGCCAAAGGTAGAGATCAAAGATAGCCCCAAGAGCCAAGAGAGTTGCAAAGAGAGATGTAAGAGCTTGAGAGTGTTGCAAAGAGAGTTTCCAAGAGAGCTTGAAAGTGATGTAGAAGGTTGCTATACCAAACAAGGGAGTTGTGCAAGAAAGAGCAAGATGGGAGAATGTCCAAGATAGAAGCCTGACAGGAGAAGAAGGCCAAATGGATTGAAAATATTACTTTTAAAGAGGAAAAAAGAAGCTTCCTGAGTTATTATAAGGTGTCTTGAGCTATTACCATAGACAAAAGGTGGGAAAAAGTGGCAAACATGCACACAAATGGTCGTTTGAATGTTGAAATGTCATAGGATGCTAGCACGACGTGCAGACATCTACGAGAAGTGCTAGTGTCTAGACACATCACGCTACAAAATGACACTAATGGGAAAAGAAAAAAGTTTGATGCAAAGCTAATGTGCGAAGGTAGTTACTGAAAAGGGGTCCTGTGCATTCTAAGAGGGAAAAAAGTTGATGCAAGGGCTAAAATGAGCCTACATAATTTATAAGGGAGTGGACACCAAAGTGGATACAAGAATGTATGTGAAATTGTAAGGGGTGCAATTTTATGAAATTACATTTTGTCCCCAATTTAGTGGGCATATGAATCTACACTAATATGAATGCTAAAGGGAATCTACTAAACATAAATAGCATCATGATGCCAAAAGGATACTGTAGAGGAAGCAAACAACTCTTCAAACCAAGGAATCGGGCCCCTAGGATGGAGACGTACAAAAAAAACACATTAGACAAGAAAAAATTGCACAAGACAAAAATTTTAGAACATAAAAAGCCATCACATCAAAAGGTTAGAACATAAAAACACATACACATAGGCACACAAAAACTAGAGGATTTGAGTTAGTAAAGTGAAAGAGACCTTGATGTAAAAGGTTATCTCAGTACCATGCATCATCCCCAAACTAAAACTAATAACACATAGAATAATTCTAAAACAAAGAGAATAATGTAATTATTGATCTATTCAAGAGAAGAATACACCCAAAAGTCAGGGAAGCAACCAATGTTGAAGAGAGAAAGAAGTATATACTCAAGATGAAGAATATGCAAATCTTCGATTTGGTTTCTACAATTTGAGATTTGAAGAGAGACGAAGAAGGTAGAAATGAATGAAAATTACAAGAGAGATGGCTCCATAGGTTCGCAAACCCAAGGAGTTGAACAAATGAGCAATAGATCCGCAGAACTATGAAAGTTGAACAAAAGGATCTGTAGGTACTCTCTCCTACAAAGTTGAACAAATTGCACCAAAGGCCGGCAGGCCAATAGTGAACATATCCTATAGGATGTAAGCACTTCATAGGTCCTTGGACCTCCAAAGAAGGCACCCCAAGTACTCTCTCATGAGGGAAGCCTGGTGTAGGGGACTCTGCAGAGTCAGATTGGGCCCTCACTGGTGCTCGATACACCAAGGTTGATTGAAAAGCAGTGTCACAGGTGCACCTACAAAGTAACATGCTAATCCACAAACTAAACACGTTAGGCAAGCTTGATGCAAAGAATCTCTACATGTTCTTGGTCCTATAGAGCAAGAATGATTAGAGAGACCTATGGCTACCGCAAGTTGCATTGCAAGAAAATCATAGAAAAGATAGGTCTAGTTAGGCTACCCCAAAGCTAGATGCTAATGAATTCATTTGAGACAAAAAATTTCAAAGGGGGTCCCTCAGGAACCCATTCAAAAGTAAAGGGTTTCACTCAAGGGATGATTCATTTGAAAGACACAGAGAAGTGAGGGGATCCTTCAAGGATGAAACACATCTCCAAAGAAAGTTATCACTGCCCCCAACATACAGGGGAGGAGAACCATTCAAGATACTTAGAACATATAGGATAGAGGCATACCTCAATATCACTTGTCATTTGAAGAAGAGGTAGGTGCATCAACAAATAAATAAGTGATGGCACCTGGATCAAGAAGTTGTATTTTATCCTTCAAGGCCTTGCATTCACTAGTGGAATGGCTAGACACTCAATGGTATGCACAGAAAGAAATTTTTTCTTTATCATTCTTATGAAGTTTCTTACATGTAGGAGGAGGAATCACAACTAAGCAGGCTTTAAGAAGCCTCGATAAAATATGCTTTTGCTCAAATAAAGAATAAGGAGCAGGAAACAAGACTTTTTCTTGTGGATAAAAGTTTGATTTCTCACAAGAAGAAGGCACAAAGACAATGGATAATGGTGGATGAATCAATCCACGAGAACAAGGTTGAATAGAGATCATGTCACCATTCAACCATGGTTTCTATTTAGATTGTTAACTCAAGCAACCAAGCCCCTAATTGCGATTACGAGGTGCACATTCTTTAGGGACCTAAATTCCTTGTTCATTAAGCCTAAAACCTTTATACCCATAGCCATATTTAGAGATGAGCTTAAAGCCATGGCCATAACGTGTTTGAAAATCTTAGGAAGGAGGAGGATCTTTATAGAAAGCATTATTCCAACAATGTGGATCATGCTCCTCAATGGGATCACCATCAACCTTCTTTAGAGGATATCCAACATTAGCCTCTTTAATAGAAGTGTGATCATCTTCCCTAGAAGGAGGAGGATCGACATTAAGGACATTACATCTATTGCTCACATTATCCTACGATATAGAAGGATAATCATCTTTGATAGTGGGTGTGGATGATGTTATCAGAAGGTTAAGATGATCAGGTTTCACTTTATATTCTCCAATGAAGAATTCAGAGAAATCTAAGGATCCCCAATCATCACCAAGAAATGCATTATTTTGAGAAGAGGTAGGAGTAGACTTGAGATTTCTTGCTTCAGAAGGATCTTCTTCAAGGAAATCTATCTCAAGAGTATCCTTTGTAGTAGGTACTACTGGAGTAAACATAGACACATTGGAAGAAACTGAAGGAATAAGAGTAGGCACAACCAAAAGTTAATCAACAACTACCATTCACATAAGTGCATATCCTTAGGGTCAGCCCTGTCTGTGACTACTCGATTATTGCAAATGAGCTTAATATATTTTTGCAAGGTAGACAGGATTGCACCCATAGCATGAATCCATGGTCTACCAAGAAGAATGTTATATGGTAATTTTTCAAACATAATAAATGTGAGGACCAAAATCTATTATTGATCAAAGATTGACAAATATGTTTAAATCAGTCAATTTTGAACAAATGAGATAAAAGCCCTCCCGATGAAATTGTTGAGAAAACGTAAAGGATATAATAACATTATCAAACTAATATGAAACTATAAGCAAGATAAGCATGAAATATGTCCCTAAACTACTCAAACATCATCCCATAGGGGGATTGGTGCTACTTTGATGTGGAAAGTAGCCCTTCCCAACCCCTTTTGATAAGCTAAAAGATGAAAACTACTTTGAAAATGCTATGTGATATGATGAACAAGATGCAAGATGATGACCAAGATGAAGTGCAAGATGAATGTGTATCAAGTTGCCTAAGATTGTGGAGTTGTGGAGGATTAATACAATAGAGGAGGCCTGTATTTATAACAAAGTATGATGGAGGATTACAAAACATGGAGTATGTAAGATCATTCAACATCCAATGGCCAAGTGCCACTTGTCAAGATGTGAATGGAGGAAGGATGTGCACATCTTGGTCAATGTGCCAAAGAGGGGGAGATTTTAAATTCAAAAGATGGCTTGTTGGAGGGAGAAGAAAAGTCTTAAATTCCAAGTGGGAGACATGTAAGAGACAATGTAAGAGGAGTTAATGCTATGTTGGAGGACAAGCCATGTGGGAGGGAAAATTCAAATTGGGAGAATATTCCCTCAAAGATGCCATATTTGAATAAAAAGGAGGAATTAATAAATCATTTAAATGATTTATGTGCACAAGTTGCAAAATCTAGAGAAAAGAGGATTAGGATTAACATTAATCATGGTTTGATTAATTTAAGATGATGATTAGGTGATTTGAATTTTTGACTTAGATTTATGGATTAAAATAAATAAAAAAGAGATCAAAAGTGATTTAGACTTAGTTAAATAAATATTTTGATTTATTTAACTAAAGGGGATGATGTTAGTATTAAAGATGAACTTTAGAGATTAATAAAATAAACTTGATTTATTTGATGAATGGATGAATATAAATTAATTAAATGCATGATGCCAATTTTGCATGTCTACATTTTCCCCCTCTTTGAAGCAATGTACTTGTTGCGTTGGTTCAAAGAATAATCTTACCGTGATCAAAATTCAATTTTTTTTAAAATTTTTTCAGATGCCCCAGTCGAAAGAAGTGTACTGGTACATTGCCCCCTTGAGAGATCGAGCAAAAAGATTTGATTTGAGGGTTGATCTCATGAAAAATAGGTTCAAGATGGATGTATGGATGGTTATGATGATGATGCAAATGAGATGGTTTTAAGATGCTTAGAATAACCAATCTATATTATTCTAAACAATTTAAATGATGATGTATTGCATTTGATATGGATGAGATGGATGGTGCGATAATGCCTATATGATTATGCAATGGATGTTTTATGCAAATGTATGATTTGTGAGATGCTCAGACTAATAGATCTATATTATGTGATGATGAAAATGCATGTGAATGATATGCAACATGTAATATGCTAACGGTTTGTGGATGTGGGATGAATGCAACGATGATAATGATTAACTGACATGACATGATGTTAGCGCAAAAAAGAAGAAATGAGATGATGACAAGAGGATTCAACAAGCCAACTTTATTAGAGGTGATGATGAGAAATGAATGATTTTCTTATCAAGAATTGGGATTTTAAAAGGGCCACTTACCTTATGTTTGATAACACACATAAGCACGATGCATCAAGGTATAAAGAACCAGGATGGCGTTGCACTTAGTGTGATGGACTTTGACTTGACAAACATATAGGACTATTCTTGTTCACACTTGACATACGTAAACCTTGCTAGGATGCACCTAACAAAGCAAGTATTCGCCAAGTTATATTACAAGAACGCCCAACAAGCACAACAGAAAAAAAGATAATGATCGATGCCCCATTCCTTTCTCCCTAAATCGATTTGATTAGACATCATTGAGAGGTCATTGGAATGAGTGCAATAAGATAAATCAAAAAGAAAAGATCAAGCACACAAACAAGTCAATGTTCTTCATACCTCTAGCCAAAGGGATTTGTTTGTTTAAGATAAGAACTGAAATGATTTCTAATAGATAATGCCCATTGTAGGAAGGATACATCCTAGGACATGTTAGTTGATGGTGGCATGTCGTTTTGTTTATCCAAAGTGTTTTTCCAATAGATAATTCCCATTGTAGGAAGGATACATCCTAGGACATGTTAGTGGATGGTGGCATGTTGATAGGTTGTTCAAAAAGGCTATTGATACAAGGTTGATTGACATGTTTGCGAATGATCAAGAGTTTGATTTTGTATTTAAAAGTTTATTGTTTCGATTTTGATTTTGCATTTTTTTCTTTTGCTGATTGTTGTGCTTGTTTTTGTTTGTATTACCAAAGGATGAAGGTGATGATTTGTTTATTATGGATGAGATTATTGCGGGTGAAAGTGAGATGGGGATGGATGGATTTTTTTTTTCAAATATTTGGATGGTTTTGAAGTTTTCAAAATGTTTTGAGGCTATTTTTTGGTATTTTTGAGATTTTTCAAATGTTTTGATTTTTGAATTTTCTAATGTTTTGGGGTTTTCTAAGATTTTATGAATGTTTTTGGATTTTGTGTTTTTTGAATGTTTTTTTTGTTTTTGTGTTGTCATATGCTTTTGGATTTTATGAGATTTTATGAATGTTTTTGGATTTTTTGATTTTATAATGTTTATGGATTTTTGCATGATTTTGACAATTTGGATATGGATATGTGTGATGATATCAGTGATCTGTTTGGGATTTCGTTGAAAACCAAGCTAAGGTTAACTGATCAGATCGATGGATTGATGATGATAACATTGTTGAGGATACACAACAATACAAGGATAGTGTTAAGCAACACAAAGATGATGATGGATATCCCAAGATGATGAGGGATTGATGATGATAACATTATTGAGGATACACAACAATGCAAGGATTTGATTGATCAGAATTGGTGATGATAACATTGTTGAGGATGCACAATAATGCAAGGATAGTGTTTAAGGAACATGAGGACTGGGATGAATATCCTGAGATGATGATGGATTGGTTGGATTTGATTAATCAAGACTTTGAAGCTTGATTTGGAACAAAAGCTGTTTGAATGATTTGATGTGGCATTGATGTGCAAATTAGATGTGACTGATATTGATTATTTGGATTGATGTTTGATGGAAGATGAAGCTTGATAAGGAATGTCTTCTCATCAAAATATGCCATGGGCTAGTGATTTGGAATTTTTGCTCACAAGTGGTTGACCAATTTGATTTTACGTTTACCAATGTTTGGATCGCCACATAAGTTGGAGGATATATATCAAGATTTATTCCCAAAGCAAGATGTAAATATTTTCCCCTAGTATCTAGCAATGTATGGGATGCCATGGGTGGATGCTTGGATAGATGTATGGATGGATGGATATGTTAAGCATGCAAAGGATTCCAAGGAATATCTTGCGATAAGATAAGGTATTTGAACAGAGGAATGCTTCATTGGATAATGCTTCATGGCTCAGATAATGATGAGTAGGATAGGATCAATGAAAATGACTATGTCAAGATATTTACCATAAGCAAGCGTAAAGTGTGCACCAAAATTTTTACCAAGATCATGATAACTTAGAAGATGGATGGAGATGGATGAAAATGGATTGGATAAATGGTTCATGGATAAATGGATTTATTATGGATGAGATGGATGGAATGCTAGAATTTATTATGGATGGGATGAGATGCTTCCACCTAAAATGATGCATGCAAATGCTCAATTCTACAAATGATGCCTATTTTCCAGGTTTTCATCATGGTACTTGTCTAAAGTGCCACCATAGTGGTTTTCACTGGAGGACGATTTTTTTCTCTTTACTATTTTTGATCCTTTTTTCTAATTTTTTTTGGATTTTCATACTTTTTGTGATTTTTTTGTATTTTTGATTTTACTGAAAGATTTTAAGCTCATGCTGAATCACCTTGTGGTGTTGATGTAGATCCTTCTGTCATAATGTGCAATTGATATCCTACTTGAAGAATCTCCTTTGCTAATATATGTGCACTTGAATGCAACTTTTGAGACTCTTGATCTGCTTTGTTGATACTGGAGTTAACTTTGTCCTTGTGTGCACATCGTGATAGGGTGTCTTCTGAATCCTTATAATGAAGGGTCATTTCCAACACATGGTTAATGTGAGAATTGTATATCATGCGTGGAGGCGTGGATGGAGCGTGTTTAGGAATAAAAGATGGATTAGTTGATAGTTTGGAACCTTTGACTCTCCAAACTTGGGAAGATGAGCAATGATGGGTGGCTATGAAAGTGTGCTTGGAATTAGGACCGACTGCTTGATATACTTTGTATGTTGCTTGAGAAGCCTGCTTTTTCCTTTGTGGATATCTTTGATGGATACTTTTCCCTTTTTTATTTTTCCCCATAGTTTCTTTGACTAATGGAGTTTGATAGGGATAATCTTTCTTTGTATATTTTGGTATCCATATGTATTTGATTTGTCCATTATGCTTCTCAACTTCTTTTCCTTTGATGGTATTCTTCTTGCTTTGATTCACATCTTTCCTTTGATGTTGGTACCAATTTGTGGATGGGGTGATGGGTGGATGAAGATTCATGACATGGCTGGTTGTAGTATTGGCATCGGTTTAATCATAAGGATTCTTCGTGCTCCCTATGTTGATGTTTTCTTGAGACATAGTTGCCCCTAGTATGGTGGTAGTGGCACCTTCCTTCCTTGATTCTGCTTGTTTTGGGATGTCTTGTTCAGTAAGCATGCCTTGATAAATGACCACTGTAGATGACGTTGTTTCAATTTGCTTCTCTACTAACTCCGGAATGTCCTATTCTATCTGGCCTATTTCTTTGAGTGGATAATGTTGGATATATTCATACATGCCTTCAGTCTAAATTTGGGATATATCTGATTCTAATGTTGAAAACTTAGTTTGACTATAGGAATCAATAACCTACTCTTCTTGTGTAATAATATTAAGAGTAAAGGAATCCTGTTCTGAGTGAAGATCATCTATGTGTCCATCCACATAAAGCATCTCATGGGAAAATAGAGGAGTATGTGCTATATGGATATGATCATTATTTGGGACATCTTGTATGATAGGAGAGTTTCCATTAGATCATTGTAGTATCTTGGAGATACAAATTCTTGATCTTGATTAATGTTGGAATTGATTTTGACATACTTTGGATCAAGTTCTTGACATGGGTCAGTTTCAAAGGATCATGGGTTGCTTATAAAGGGTCCTTGGATGTCATGATTAGGAATGAGAAGTGGCTCAATATCCTCTGGATCTTTGAGTGGACTTGGACCAAGTGTTGAGTTGAGGATTCCTTTAGTATCTATAACCATGAGGTTAAAGGATGTCAATATTTCTTGGGAATGACCATTGCTAGACTTTGGTGAAAGATGTTGATCATGCTTTGGAATAAATTCTTGAGATATGTTCTCTAACTCATTAGGTGATGTAGAGACATTTTCAACATGATCATTGGTCGATGGATCGTAGATTATGTCAATAGGATCAAATAATTCTAACACTCCTTGAAATATATCACTAAAAAGTGGTTCTTGATGTATGATGAGTTGATCATCGAATGGGGTAGAAATATCTTCAATGTGCTCATTAATGGAAAGATCTTGAACATTGTTTTCAACAATTGTGGTAGAGAGATTATCAATGCTATCACCAGTGGTTGAACCTTCATCATTGTCCCAAAAAGTTATTACTTTTTGATCAATCAGGTCTTGGATGAGATTTTTGAGTTGAATACAATCTGATGTTGTGTGTCCCTTTATTTTGTGAAAATCACAAAGGTGATTTTCATTGTACCATGGTGGTTTCACTAAGGGATCTTGATAGTTTTCATAGGTGGGAATTGTGATGAGTTTTTCCTGCACTAACTGTTGCATGACCGATTTGATTGGCTTCCCAAGTGGTGTGTATTCTCATTTGTTACCCTGGAAGACTTGTACTTTAAATTGACCTTGTAGTGATTGATTTTGGAGATGTGGTGATTGATCTTCGAGATGTGGTGATTGATCTTTGAGCTAGAGGGATTGATCTTCAGGATGGGGTGATTGGGTTTGTTGTTGATGTTGTTGATCTTGATATCTAGCCTCTTGACATTGGAGATATTGTTCTTGATGTGGTTGAGGACACAACTCAATGCTTTGATAACATGGTTCAACCAATGGAAGAGTATTGATTTTGGGGTGGAGATGTCTCTCGTTGCAATGCTTCAATTATTTTAGCAAGTGAAGCAAGTTGATCTAGCAAAGTTTGATCTTGATTTTGATCTTGACTCCCTTGCTATAGTTGATTTGGAGTTTGTTCAAGAAAATTTGGAATGTATACTTGTGTTTGCATGGGATCATGGAAAAATTGATTTTGGATAATGTTCTGATTTGGGGTGATGTTTGGATTTGGAATTATAGGTTGAAATTGAACATTGTTGTAGTTGGGAACCATATTGCCTTGATTTTGCATGGTGTTACCTTGACTTGGATCAAGGCATGGAGTTGTTAACATCTTTTTTGGACTTTGAACAACATTTTTATGATTCGAAAACATATCTATCCCAAAGTTTACCAAGTGTGTATTCAAAATGTTCATGTTTGGTAAAGTTGTATTTGGTATATTCACATTTGGCATGTATAGATTTGATGGGATAATGTTGTTTTGTTGAAGACTCATGCATTGAGTGTTTGGTTGATATATTTGTAGGTTTGAACTTGGATTTAAATCTACCATTGGAAAAGGTGTTCCAAAATTTAGATTGGGCATACTCACATTTGTTGTACCATTGAGGTTTGTAGGAGATAATGATCCCATGTATATATTGTATAAATGTGAGTTTTGATAATCAATCAGCATTGTAAGGCTTTGAAAGTTCAGTTGATTTGGATTAATCATGATGTATGGAGAAAGTTTATATTCCATGTTCCTCTTGTGTTTTGACCTTGTTGCAAAAAGTGACCTCTAAGGTGTTTAGGACCAATGATGAGATGATGGATGAAAGGGGTGAATGATATGGGTGTTGAATGTTTTAGGAACTTTGGATCAATGCTAGACTTGGGGTTTGATTTTGATTGGCTTGATTGGATAATGAACTTCTAAACCCTAAGATGTTTAGATGATATATTAGGATGAACTCATTCAAAGGTGTGCTAATTTAACTAGAGGTATGAGAAAGGATGCATTCCCATACTCCTAACTAAATAAGGTGATTTTGATTTTGATGACTTACCCAAGTCTAAAATGATGTTTCCAAGGCTCTTAAAGTTGTTTGGTGGGATGGATTTTGACAAATGTTTGGGATGAACGAAGTGTTTGATTTGGTCCTAAATGAACCTAAGAGGGACTTCGTTTACAAGACCAAGATAGTGAAGAACGTGCTTTTCTCTAAGAGTAGTTCAAAACCAAAAGACCAAAAGATTCCAAGCACATGTGTGTGGGGTCCAATTGTTTCTTAACTTCGCTTAATGAGTTCTTTTTACTACAAACACTTCTTGATTAGGTTTTGAAACTAGATGTCTAATGTTTTAATTTCTTCTCATCCCACAAAGTGTATTATGTGAAAATCGAGGAAATCAAAGGAAGAGTTACCTAATGTTTACTTTAGTAGTAGCAAATTGAGATAAAATTCAAGTGCCTAGAAACCTCTAAGGATATGAATCCCAAGGGAAAGAAAGGGCACGTGAATTTGTTCAAGGATATTTGCTTCTCCTAAAGGGTTTAAGATTTGATGCTCATGTTAAATGTTTGTTTTCCAATGTTGTCGATCAAGCAATGCATTTTGATTTCAAGAAAAAGTACAACCCTATGGATATGAATGACTATATTTGTTGAGTCCCCACTTGGACAAGTCCAGCTACACTTATTTTTAGTGAATGGTTAGATGATTGACCCCACTGGCTCCCCTCCACGACACTCACTTCTCGGGGCAGCCCATGAAACTCCCATGGTATACTTTCCATTTCTACTAAAAACTGTAAAAGTGTGGGGTGGCTTTAGAATGGCTGTTCTTGCACCAACAAATAGATAGGAATTTTGGCCTTTCTACAAAAAGGGTTTTAATTCAAACTTTCCGTTCGTAGGAGTTGACCCATTGAGGTGAGAGACCATTGCTTCCCTTCTCATTGGAGCCAACCACATGATATTGGCCTTTGTTCTAGTACCCACTTTTATATCTCGGCTAGAAATAATCTTGGCTTTAGAGTGTTACCGGTTGAGTCGTTCCCTTGGGTGAGTACTTTTTCCCCAAGGAAGGCCCTCTAAGATAAACAAAAGCAAGCAAACATATCTGTAACTTGATTGATCTTTGTTGAGAAACAAAGAGAGAATACAAACAATAGGTTCCACTCACACTCACAAAGATGTGTTCAATTTTAATCCCAAAATGAAATATGGAGGCAATTACTCTACCCAACTTAAGATCACCAAAAGGCCTTTTGATTCTCAAGATCGCCATGACGCGCAAGAGAAGTGCATATGTCCTTTCGATGGTAGTACTTTGAGTAAGAAATTACAAGACAAAGTAGCACTTGTTCATTTTAAATCCACAAAGCAATAATGACTTCTTTTTAAGCACCAAAGGAAATGTGAAAATTTTCCTTGTTCAATTGTTAGACCAAATAAAAAAGCTAGTAAGTGTCTAGTTCAATTTTAACCAACTTTTTGAAAAAAATCAATCAATGATAAATTGACCTAGTTGGCATAAAACATAAAAAAATGCGGTAAATGGATGCTCTAAGTGATTACAACAATCATTTAAATTTTTTTTTTCAAGTTCCAATGCCCACTTTCAATTCAAAATTTCTCCAAATATTATTTCCTTTGCTTCAAATTTGCAAGTTTTCTATGCAAACAACGATTCCTCCCTCTTAGCCCTGCAAAAAGTCATAAATGAGGGATGCCAATTAAGAAGATATCTGCAAAAACCATAAATGAGTGATTTCAAACAAGAAAGATGCTTGCAAAAAACCCAAAAAGAGTGATTTCAAATAATGGAATAAGTTGATTCAAATGCCAGATCCAAACATTATTCAAGAAAGACATTAACTTCCTAACATCGCCCCTTTAAATGTACTCAAATTCAAATATTAACCTACTGTGCAGAGATATCGAGATGTTGCAATCAATGTCGTATGGAAGTTCTTTTTCGATGGCATACAACTATGATTTTCAATGCTCCATAAATAATCTGACAACAATTAATAAATGGTGGTGCAAGAAAAGAGGAGCATCGGTGGTGAGCACATTGAAAGTTCAGAAGTGGTTAATGAGTGGGCTCATACAGACCTGGATGAAAGACTGGTTATCAAGCTCAACTTTGATGAGCTTTCATACAACATACAATAAATATTTATAAAAGTTACATGTAGGATATAGATGTATTAAAGGCATTGATAATATATCTCCCAAGATGTTTCAATACCAGCACCCAAGCTTAAGTAGGTATATCGGCTATGAACAGAGCATTGAGTATATGAGATTTCAGAAAGTCATCCCCTCCTAAGTGGCTATGAAGATAGACAACTAGATGATTCATCCCCTCATCTTCTTTCCACATCAACTTTGATTGAGGTATGGTTTTCCTATTAATCCAATACACCTCTAATACGCTTTACCATGCACATCATCGCAATACTTTCAAGGGAGTTAAAATTTCAATTGAGTATTGAGTTTCATACAAAAAATGTATCTCTGTAACTTTTGCATCTAACATGGTTTTGACATTGTTGGATTAGACATTGTGCAAATATTTCCTCAAGGAATTTACATCATATTTCCATTATTGCTGATCATTGCGATTTGAAGACAAGCTAGATTACGCTTATCTAAAAGTTCTTTTTCATGAACTCTTCATTTGTGAGGGTATGAATGATGGACATAACATTGAATATATGAGATTCTTCAAAAAAGCTCGACAACGAACTCAATGAGTATAAGATAAATCTCATAAAGAAGAGCATTCAAATGTGATACAATGATTTTGGGGATTTCTTTTATGCGCTCAGGATAGAATTTTAGAAAGAAGGCTTTGGAAAGCTCACAGATGTACCCCTGTGACTTAAAATATCACCACACAAGCTTCCTCAATGCTTTGATATGCAAATTTTAGTAGTATATGATGTAAATAGAGGAATTTGTTGTGACAAAAATAATAGATTTGGATGAATTTTTCTAATCAAAATTATGACAATAATCAACATGCTAAAGGTGCAACCCCTCCACCTGATGTTGCTCTTCTTTAGAATCCATGTATGTGGACTACATATTCAAATTGAGCTCTACTTCCCATGCTAAAATTTGTTGCTCTTGACCCACTAAGGAGACATTTGAACAACATGAATAAAGAATAAATTTCAATAAAGATTTAAGTATTCGATATACCTGAGCCGGTGTCTATTTGCTTAAATGTTCTTTGGTTGTTGTTAACTTCAGTTTTTCTGCTTAATCTCTTCTCTCTTTTTTTTCGTGGGAGGATGGGATCCAACAAATCTTTGAAAAATACTAGTGATCAATTCGATGTGACCACTTTATTTCTACAATAACCTTTCAAGGTTCATGCCTTATAACGCGGGTCTCAATCTTAGAAATGACACTCATTGATAGATGCTATGGCTGGCAGGTGATAACCATGGCAAGAAGAATAGGGGGCGATTGGAGTTTGTAGTCAAACAATATTTTGAAATCTACGTCCAAGCACATCTCACGCACCCAACAACTTGGAAATTCCTTGGAAGAACCAGTGATGATGATATAAAGCAATACAATTGTCTGATAACTAGATAGATTAAACCAACGTCACTAGAAAATTATATTCATTACTAGTGCTATGATTTCCTCTAGTATGTTGGCGCCTACTCTAGAACTCTAGATTGGGAAAATTATAAAGCTTATATGCGCAGGTCAGAAATAACAATGGTGACACAAGCAACATACGTGTGCGAGATAAACGCGGACTTAGGATTGGGAAATGCACATTTCGCTTCCTCTTGAATGGAAAACATGGAATGTTTGAATTCTTCGAATTGAGTGAATGATTTTTCTTAATAAAAAACTCTAGTAATATGTATGTAAATTTGCCAGCATAGACAAGGCACATGAATTGATTGACATAATGGGTCAAGAGATGCACATCTACCACATCTAGCAAAATTCAACACTTGATTTACACCATTTATGCTGAGACTAGAAATGTTGGATTCTTGACTTGAGAAGTCAAATTGATCCTAGGACAACTGGGCTAGAGAATGGGAAGGTTTCTGAAATAAAGCCTAACATAGAGCTTAATGGGTTTTGCGTTAGAGAACAACAAAGTCACAACAAAATTTTATAGGGAAGGATCTAGATAAAATCAACAAAACCAATGCTTCCCTCACAGTTGTCTCTACAAAAACATAGGTAGTCAAGCTTGTCTCTACAAAAAAACCTAGTTAGTAAAAAAGATATGCTAAAAAGAAAATTATCTCTCTATTAAACCACTGTCAATGATACATTGCTAACTTAAATCAAACACCCTTTAAAAAATCCAGAATAGGAAACATATGGATTTATAGTGGCATTTTCTACATTTAAAAGACACTTTTATTGATGCATTGTCTGCTCTTACGTCAAATACCAACAAAAATTAGTGTTATTAGCAAATGAAATAAACTAAATCAAGTACTCCTATGAAATATTGAATCATGTTTCATAATGAAAAAAAAACAACAAAATATCAAATAAATTAATTGAGAGCACACTAACATGAATCAAACCCTATATCACAGTGGATTGGTGCTTCTTTAATGTGGAAAGAAGCCCTTTCCCAATCCTTGATAAGCCAATGATGAAGATGCAATGCTATGACAATGGACAAAATTAGCTCTCAATGTGAAGAGAGTAACTTTGCATGAAGATTGTGGATTGTGGATGATCAAAACAATAGAGAAGGCCTGTATTTATAACAAAGTATGATGGAGGATTGCAAAACATGGAGGATGTGGGATCATTCAACATCCAATGGCCAAGTACCACTTGTCAAGATGTGAATGGAGGAAGGTTTTGCACATCTTGGTCAATGTGCCAAAGGGTGGAGATTTGAAATTCAAAAGATGGCTTGTTGGAGGGGGAAGAAAAGTCTTAAATGCCAAGTGGGAGACATGTAAGAGACAATGTAAGAGGAGTTAATGCTATGTTGGAGGACAAGACATGTGGGAGGGAAAATTCAAATTGGGAGAATATTCCCTCAAAGATGCCATATTTGAATAAAAAGGAGGAATTAATAAATCATTTAAATGATTTATGTGCACAAGCTACAAAATCTAGAGAAAAGAGGATTAAGATTAGCATTAATCATGGTTTGATTAATTTAAGATGATGATTAGGTGATTTGACTTTTCGACTTAGATTTATGGATTAAAATACATCAAAAAGAGATGAAAAGTGATTTAGATTTAGTTAAATAAATATTTTGATTTATTTAACTAAAGGGGATGATGTTAGTATTAAAGATGAATTTATTTAATTAAAGATGAAATTTAGAGATTAATCAAATAGACTTGATTTATTTGATGAATGTATGAATATGAATTAATTAAATGCATGATGCCAATTTTGCATGTCTACAATATATACGAGGGTGGGTACAGTAATGGGTCCCTACCCTAAAGGAAAGACTATTTTGCCCAAAGGTTGTCGACCAACATTATCAAACCCATGAATGACAAGAAAATAAGCATTAAGAGAAGATGAATCAATATTAATCTTAGGCAATAGATCAATGCTACACACATTGAGCATTGAACCATCGTCAATGAGAGTACATCTAATGCTGATATTATTAATGTTAACTATAATCATTAGAGGGTCCACTTGCTTTTGTACTTCTAGAGGCGGGAGTTCCTATGGATAGAACGTAATATTCGGCGAATCTACACGAATATGCGCTATCAATACATAAACATATATCGGCATAGCAGAAGAAGGCAAGAGGATCTTTTGCAAGGCTTCCTAAAGTATACCTTGATAAAACAGAGAAGACTGAAGCAAGTCCCATAGTGAGATATTGGCCAAAGTAACTTGAAGTTGCTTGAAAAGATCATAATCATTGGGTGCTTTAGTTGTGGGCTTAGGAGTTGAAGGAAGACTTGGTTGTTTATTCATTCTTTTCTTATAAGTATGGGCTACAGATCTATAAGAGGGAGCCATAGGAAGATCAAGAGAATCGCTATCAAATGGGACACCATCAATAGAACAAACCCTTTTAGGGGGAGGACTAGTTGGAGTCAAATAAATGACCAGTCTCTTAGGCCTTTGAGGGGCAACAGAGACATAGATTACATTTATAGACTCATCACTAGTGGAATAATTATTTGTAGAAATATGCTTAACATTTATCCTTGGAGGATCTGATGTGAGAGGGACTTCATCATTCACTAATGCATCATCTTTGGAAGAGATTTCTTGATTAAAAAGATGAGATTCATCATTCATTAATGCAACATCTCTAGAAGAAAGTGCATTGGGATGAAAGGGAGATTCATCATTCACGAATGCATCATCTTCAAAAGAGAGTGAATTGGAATGAATAGAAGGTAGAGTAACATTAAGAAAGGTATCAATGATTTCATCCTCTTGCACCAAAATATCCTTAGAAGGAATTTTAGGAGAGGGATCAACAAAGAATAATAAGAAAGGAGAGAAAAACTCACTTTCACACGCTTGTAAGAGAACTTGTCGAAGCTTCTTAACAAACCTAGAAGGGGATAGAAGGAAGAAAGATATAAAATACATTTTGAAATAGAATATAGGCACATCGGTCAATCTGAATCAATTCGGGTGTGACAAATTTAAGAAATACTGAAAATCTCAATTTTTTGATTTTTTTGGTATTTTATAGGTTCTAGTAATTTGCATTTTCAGAGGTCTTTAGAGTATAATTTGGGGTCAAAACTTGTGTTAGTCCCTAAAATTTGATTTCCAAAGGAAGATTATTTTAGGGATTGAATTATTCCTCTTGGAGACCTTTCCAACGGTGTAAATGGTTATGAATTTCGAGCACCGAGTCAAAAGTTATGACCCCACCAAGTTGGGGTATATAAATTCCTAGTTTTTTGAAAAATATTGTGGTTCATGTTGGGTTCACCAAAGTGTAGAGAAGGGGGATTCTCTACTCATGAGTCTCTTTATTCTGAAGAGATTCCCAAGGGGCGAACTGCCCTAAACTACCTCAAGGAACAAAGCAAGAGTTTCAAAATGAAAATGAGTAGGCACAACAAATTTTTGGATAGACTGATAGGCTCTCGACCAAAGGACATTAGCGCGACATGCTGGAGTCCCAAAGGCATGCTGGCATATTTTACGGACAAAAAACTAAGAATGTCATAGAAAAAAAAAAGTTTTGACTTCTACTCTAACTTCTAAGATATCTTAGAGCGTGAGGAAGTAATGAAATATAATAGAACTGAGATAAAGTGAAGTAGATGATAAGACTAAAAAGGATAAGAGATAGAAGACACTCACAAAAGCCAAAGTAATGGAGCCTCCAACAAATCAATGTCTTTAATACCTGCATGCGTAAGATTTGGAGAAAACGGTGGGGCTGTATAGGGGTTTGCCTCAGTCAAACCCCCATTTTGGTGTTCCTACCTCCACAAACAACCAGATAGATAGATAGAAATGAATTGAACACAAGAGTGATGAAAGAAATCCCTGCTTGAGGAGGAGAACCTGTAATACAAAATTTAGTTGATAAAAGAAATCCCTGCTCAAGGAGGAGAACTCGTATCACAAAATGTAGATGTAACAGGTAGGGGATGTCTGAAATCCTAGGATGCTTGCAAGCACAAGATAAGGGATATATTAGTTGCAAGGATTAAGGAAGCCAAAGGGAGAGAGCAAAGATAGCTACAAGAGCCTAGAGAGATTCAAAGGGCATTGTAAGAGCTTGAGAGTGTTTCAAAGAGAGTTTCCAAGAGAGCCTAAAAGTGTTGTAGAAGGTTGCTGTAACAAACAAGAGAGCTATGCAAGCAAGAGAAAGATGGGAGATTGTCCAAGATAGAATCCCAATAGGAGAAGAAGGCCAAATGGATTGAAACAATGAATTTAAAGAGGGAAAAGAAGCTTCTTGAGCCATTACAAGGCATCCCGAGCCGTTACCATCGATAAAAGGCAGGGACAAGTGGAAAACATGCATGAAAATGGTCGTTTGAATGTTGAAATGTCATAGGATGCTAGCACGATGCACAAACGTCTGCACGACACAATAGTGTCTAGACACATGATGTTACAAAATGATACAGACAAGAAAAGCACAAAGTTTGATGTAAAGCTAACGTGTGAAGGTAGCTGCTGAAAAGGGGTCTTGAGCATCATGAGAGGGAAAAAGCTTGATGCAAGGGCTAAAATGAGCCTACACAAGTGGTAAGGGAGTGGAAACCAAAGTGGATACAAGAATGTATGTGAAATTGCAAGGGGTGCAATTTTACGACATTATAGATTATTTATGTAGTATAGGAGGGAGCTTGTGTATTTACTTTGTTAAAGTAGATTTATTTGAAGTTCTTAGAAATGGTGATAAGTTATCTCTGGGGTGATAGATTATCCATTGAAGGAAGAACCTATGCGTAGCTTATGATGGAATTAAGTCAAATCGACCTTGAGTAGTGTATGTGATAGACAACCTTCATTCGAAGTACTGGATGAGAAAATTTTGGCCAAAGTAGTGTGATTGCCTTTGGCTCCATTGTCAGTTCACCATGATCTAGTATTACATGCTATTTCCAGATTATGGGTTTACAAGTTCTAGTTATGTAGGAGACAACACTTTTCTCAGTTGGTTGTCATTATCTAGTTACTCTACCAATCTCTTCGTCAAATGGAAGGGCCATCTATTGAATGATAAATGTGCGGGGGACCACATATGAGTCTATGGTTGGAAAAAAAGTGCTTGAGTGATGCTTCTCCTCCATAGTGGGTGATAGAAGAATCAATATTTGAAAGGAAGGATCCTGGACCAGCTATAAGCTATTTGTTCTAAAGCTCTGTTGAGCTATGTATGCAAATGTATGCATTCTTGTAATGCTGTAACTTCTGAAGTTATTGTAGTGAAATTGAATCTTTATTGTAATTTGTTATGGCATCTTTGTTCATATACTCTCAATAAAGAAAAGAAAAAAATTATTGTAATGGATTGTTACATTGTTTATTTACTCGTACAATGAAAAATTAGGAAATTTTTACTTCAAAGAAGGATTGGCATGTTACATGTGGTATCAGAGCTACCAGGTTCAACACTGAAACCTATGAGCTCATTATGGAAACAATGCATAAAACTTATCAGAAGATAATGGTTGAAAAGTTCTTGTTCCACAACGACAAGAGAAAAGAACACATGTAGAAATAAAAAGGAAGATAATATTCCTAGAAACTTGTTTAAATTTGGCACTAGATAAGAGTCATCCCTAGAATTAGAAACTCCTAAATCAACAACTTATTATTTAATCCCCTTGGATTGCGAAAGATTATGTAGTCGGGTTATGTAGGAAGGTTAGGAAGAATAACCAATAAATACCTTTATCCTACATAATAGTTAAATGACTCTAAGGGGATGTGAAGAAATGAGATAACCCCTTTATTATTAGCAACCTATAGTTGTGAAGAGTCAAGAATTCTTAGATTTAGTGAAAACACTATGAATCTATGTGTATGCATTGACGACATAAATTAGATTGAAGTAAAGAGTCAATGAAGGAGGTATCCATGAGGTTGGAGAACTCTTGAAAAAAATCTTTTTTTTTTTGTGCAAAGCTAAAATATCTTGCAAGAAAGGAAATAGTACCTTAGGAATAAGGGAAAAGACCAGAAAGGTCAAAATGAGGTAATCAATGAAGTGGAAATGGTTCCACCAACCAAAAATCGATGAGATCAATTTGGAGTTTTGAATAAGATGAGAAAAAGAGACCAAACAACTTTGGTATCTCTAAAGGTTATGAGATAATAAGATTCCAAGCATTGGGATAAAGTCTCTTGAAAAGGTGATTGTAGGAAAGAAACCTGTAAAGATAAATCGGGTTGGCCTGACCAAAAGTTTGGATAGTACATAGATTGGTTGGAGTATAAGATGAAATCACCAACATGTCTGTGAAAATCAACATATGTTTAGAGGTTCCAAAAGAAAATGAAATACAATATGGCACTGTGTCAAATCAATAGAAGTTGTAAGGAAAAGAATGCTCTAAGTTGAAAGGTGCATCAACCAACAAGGCTTTGTGGGTATGGATATTCCTCCAAAAAGGTTATTGGAAAGAGAATGGGAATATTAGTGTGCCTCTTAACTTCTAAGTTGTTGATTATTCATTAGATCTCCTATTGGATGATCCAAAATTTTGAATCTACAAGATTAGAAATCAATGATGAATCTAACTTTGGGAAAAAGTATATTCAAAGTATGCCATTGGGGCAAGAAAAAGGAAATGGAAAGCCAACAACAAGGAATGGCAAATAATTTCAAAGAAGAAAGTGTTTGGAGTTCAATTTTGAGTAGATCGAATGTTGTGGAAACACTAAGGAGGGAAGGAAGAGAGTGGA
Organism: Sequoia sempervirens; assembly: GCA_007258455.2. Lineage (NCBI taxonomy): Eukaryota > Viridiplantae > Streptophyta > Pinopsida > Cupressales > Cupressaceae > Sequoia > Sequoia sempervirens. The sequence goes on from VDFB02047230.1 coordinate 166,780,990, forward strand.
TTGACTCGGATTAAGTACCCCAACCAACGAAAAATCATGAATATATTTTCAATTTGGAAGAACTAATGACTTCTTCACAAGTCATGATGCCAAACAAGTCATACATTTTATATAACCACAAGGAAAAATGTAATGGAATTGTAGACTAATGACTTCTTCAACCCGCATGTCCTCTCGAGGGGGCATCCTTCATCCCTAATTTTCATCATTTTCTTTTTCCCTTCCTAGTCACTCCTTTGGATGACTGGGGCGTCTTTTTCAATCTAACCATCTTCTTCTAGGTTCTATATTTTAATTTTCTTTGAAATGATGCTACTTCGTAACACCATCTCAAAGAGGGGCAAAATGTAGACATCCAAATTTGGACACTTAATTTATCCAAATTTATCATTTTTCGTCTAAACATCCTCTTATCTGAGTTAATTAAATAATATTACTATTATTTAATTAATATCGTTAATTCTGCTAAATCCCTAAGGTATTTAATTAATAATTAAATACCTTACCCTCCTTAATCCTCTTTTCATCAAATAAATTAAATAAATATTACATTTATTTAATTCCTCACATGTCATTTTCATCTAATCCTAATCCATCTCCTAATCTCTTCATTAAGGATGTGCACATGCCTAATCCTTGATTGGGATGTGTCACATCCTCCAACTTTTGCAAGTTGGCTTCTAATCCTCATTTATCTTTTAATTACGGATTAAATTAGAAAGCTAATCATTCTCCAATTTTTGCCATTCCCTTTTGACTATCCCTAGATTCCCTCTTTTATATGTGAATTTTTAATTCAGATTCCATCCTTCCAAGGCTTCTAGAACCTTGGACTTGTCACAATCTCCACATGTGACCAACCTTGGACTTGTCACAATCTCCACATGTGACCAAGTCCCACCTTTTTAGAACCCACCTTTTATCCTCTAGATCATCTTATGAATGTGAATTTTTAATTCACATTTATCCTCCCAACCACCTTTCCTTTTCCCTTGTAGATTTTTGAGGAATTCTAAAATTCCTCAAAAGTCCCTTTCACTCCAACTTGGGGACAAGTGGAAATCCTCTCATCCCCCAAGGTGCATGTCCTTTTCCACCTCATATACCTTTTTGACAACTCATTTCCACCTCATATCCTCTTGTCCACTTCACCCTCCACATGTCAAGATGTGAGGGCTTGTGGGTTCTCAACCCACCATAGCCCTTCATCTTGACCTTGTTGGATCAATCTTGACCCTTGAATTCTCTAGAGAATTCAAGTTCCTCTATAAATCCCCCCTCCTCAAGGGCATTTTGAGAACACTTCTTCATTTGAGCAACTACATACTGCCCATTTGCTTCCCAAACACTTTGTACTCTCATAACTACATGCTGTCCATTTGAATCCTCAAGCCTTTTTCAATCATTCAACCATCTTTGTTCATCATTTTGCATATTGAAGCTTGCATTTTAGTCATTCAATCCATCATCTAAGGAGCACACAACCAATCCAAGCAAGGGCCAATCAAAGAGGTATCAACAACAAGGAAGGTAAAAGTGTTTGTGTTTTATTTTGTTTGCATTCCTTTTCGTTGTATCAATCTTTTGGCTAATCTTGAGGTGTCCTTGGTATTTTGTTATTCATGTTTCTTAGTTAGACTTGCACATTTAGAGCAGTAGAAATATCAAGGTATACATTTCTGGCATACCCGGTGGGACCCACACACGGGTCTTGCATTTAATGTTTCTTTGAGTTAAGATTTTGCAGGAAAAACTCATAGAGTTGCGGTAGCGCCCTTCACAGAAGTGCGATAAACCGAAATCGCGGTAGCCCTTTCTGAGTTAGCGGCCCGCGAGTTGTGGTAGCGCCACCAGCGGTTCGGTAAGCCCTTCCGCGAGTTCGCGGCTCCCTTTCTGAGTTGTGGTGGCCCTTCAGTGGTATCCTTCATAGAGCTGGCGGTATCCTTCTGAGTTGTGGCGGTAGCTTTCGATTCGCCGGTATGCTTTACATAAGCGTAAGCGTGCCCTTCTGAGTTATTGGTAAGCGGCTCTTCACGCAGGGATTCGCGGTATCGCTTCTGAGAACTTCTGTGATTACCCTTCCGCGAGTTAATCGCCAACAACCGCAGGTTTGGAAATTAAAATGGACATTTTGTTTTTGCTCTAGTTTTGCTATATTCATGTGATAACTTTCTAACGTTGTTCTGGCAATAATATTGCTATTTTTCACTAACGTTTTTATAGCATATTGTGGCAAAATTTGACAAAAGGAGAAAAAAAAGAAAAAGGGACAACTAACATTTGTTTGCAGGGTCATCCTACATAATCAGGACTTTCAAAATTATCTTTCTTTGCTCTCAAACATAGTCTAATTAGAGTTCAGTCTAAATTGTTTTCTTTGTAGTTTGTATTTTTTAATGTTGTTACCCAGAAGGGGCATTGATTTATTTTCACTTTCCCCTTGCACTTCATGTGAGCACAGGGGAGTAGTTGGAAGCGATTAGTGTCTTCTTTAGTGGGACACAGCGGAGTTTCATCACCCAAAGGGGCCGATTCCAACCACGTGTACGATTGGGGTATATAAAGGGAGAACGAAAGTTGTACCCCAATCCAGTTGCATCGTAATTGGCAGAGCGTCGAAGCTAGGGTGATACCTAGATAGACGTGAAGAGTTGGTCCGAGCCTTTTAGTATCTCGCTGGGGTTCCCGACTCATGCTTGTGACGGACTGGTGTTCACGGTTGTGCCTCACGTACCGAGAGTATATCGAGGACTCCCTAGAAGCCTTGTGCAGCCTAGATTAAGACTTTGCCTTACCATACCAGTAATATTAATCATAGGATTGTGCTTGCTTGAGGTGTTTCCTTGTGGAAATTCTGTCAAATTTTGATACTTTTGACTTGTTTCATCATTTTGTGTCCTTGCCATAGCCTTTGCCATCAAAAACCAAGCTTTGACCCCCGCAGAAATGCGGTAGCGCCCCTGATTTACTGCAAAAACGCGGTAGCGCCCCTGATTTACTACAGAAAGGCGGTAACGCCCTTGATTTACTGCAGAAAGGCAGTAGCGCCCCTGATTTACTGCAGAAAGGCGGTAATGCCCCTGATTTGCTGCAGAAAGCTGTCTATGTCCCTGATTTTACTGCAGAATGTTGGCTACGCCCCTTTAACTTCCTGGGCCCATCATTTACAAACCATACGTCGAATCAACTTCGTTCAAAAACCAAAATTGTTCAATTTTTGAGCTCTATCTAGTGGTACCTTTTATTTCTTCCTATCTAATCAAACCAATCCATTCCTCTGATCATCTATTTAATCCAAGCACCCCAATCCTATCAAATTCATCCAATCATCTACCCGATCCAATCATCCGTCTACCGAATCCCATCAAAATTAAAAGCAATCCCATCCAATCATCCTAATCTGAGCTTTTGTCCAATCCTGATCTGAGCTTGACCAAAATCCTGATTTGAGCTTTAATCCGTTCCCATCCAAAATCTTTTATCCATCCTCTTTATGCTTTCACCATCATGAATCCTTATCCTCCATCAATAGTGGTCAAGGGAAACTCTAATTGCATTGATGACAATAACGAAAGTCTTGTTGATCAAGAGGTATACGACATAGATCCCCTTGACACTATCATTGCTAGTAAGCTTTCTTCACCCACTTTCCAAAATCCAATCACCCCCTCGAGTTATCCTGTTATGTCTTCATCCATGCCTAATCATGTTGCTCCTGCTACCTTTGATAAGGGATATCCATCATATCCATCATATCCTTCATCTACATCATCCCCTTATCCAACACCCGCATCCTCTTATCCTAGTCTACCATCTCAATATCCCTCTCCTAATCCCCCATCCACATCCTCCTATTTAAATCCTTCATCTGCATATACCCACTACCACAATCATCCATGCCAATCTACTCACTCTAATCCTACATTCGTACCTTCCTATCTTAATCCTACATCCATGCCCTTTTACCTTAATCCTACATCCACACATCCTCATCCTAATCCACCATCCCAATACCCTTATTATAATTCATCCCCCACATCCTCTTGTCCCACTACACCACTTATATCCTCTTGTCCTAATCCACAATCCATGTCCCCCTATCTTAATTCACCACTCCAATATCCTTACCTTAACTCTCCATCCAATCCTAGTCCTCCATCCAGTCCTAGTCCTCCATCCAATCCTAATTGCCCATCTAACCCTAGTCCACCAATCCATAATCCCTCATCCACTCCTACCACGCCATCTCAACCTAGAACATTCAAGTCCCTCACTCATGAAATTCTCCAAGGACTTATAACAAAGAAGCCACCCCCAACTCCACATCTTGAAGTCATGGAACCATGCCATCCCAATCTATCATCCACGGTAACTAGTGATGAGAGCCTTCTCCATACCACACCTAGCACTGATCAAACCATTGAAACCATTGAACCCACTAAATCCATTGAACCCACATCTCCTACCATCACACCCTCTAAATCCATTGAACCCCCATCTCCTACCATCACACCCTCTGAATCCACCAAGCCCCCATCTCCTACCATCACATCCTTTAAATCCATTGAATCCATTGAACATCCACCTTCTACTCCAAGAGTCATCGAACCCATCAATGACGCCCAAATCCATTCTGATGACTGCATCGAATCCTCCATCCTTCCACCTTCCCAACTTGAAGAGTCTCTCCAACACTCTGTTATCCTTCCATCCACACAAGATGCATCATGCCAAGAGTCTAATCCAAAGCATGCTAACATATCCCCTTCTCCAGATCAAGATCCTACCATCCCATCTAGTCCACCTCAAGATCACAGTCCCCCATCCATTACATCTCATGATCCCCTTGTCATTCAAGCTTCCATTGCTCCATCTCCATCTCCATCTCCATTGCATGAGCCTACTACCACAAATCCAGATCCTATCATAGTCCCTACTCCCTCTCCTGATGTTGCTATCCCATCCTCTCCTTCTCATGATCCCC